>CM035169.1:65805573-66060573 GCA_020205615.1 Panax quinquefolius
ATATATATATATATATATATATATATATGTATATATATGTATATACAAACTGAAATAAAACCACGGACCGAAGTCCAGGCAAACACGCGCAACACAACTCTCAACGTGAAGAAGGGTGTGTGCAAAGATGAAGAGAAAGGCTTTAAAGTGTGTGAGAAGGCTTACAGTGGGCTATTAAAGAAGACTTCTATATCTTTAAAGTGGGTAAACATTGGCTTTTGTAGGTACAAAAGTAGCTATATATGAGCTCACAGGTGTTTAAAATGAGAAAGTACAATCAGATGAGGTGAGTCTTGAGAGCAAATTAAGCGAGGCTTCCTCGCCGTTTTCTCTTACAAAATGGCTACCCCAAGCCCTCTATTTATAGAGGGTGGAGCCGCAGGTGCCTGCGGCTGGGCTGCAAGTGTACCAGAGGCAACCTGGGTTGGCCCGGGTTTCTCGGGTTGGGTCGTCTCGTAATATGTGTACTCGGGCACTGTAATGTCCACTCAAACTTTCAGAAGTGCAATCCGGGCATCCGATTGAGGTATACAGGACCTATTTCGGTCTGCCATTGTCGAGAGTTGTACAATGGCATAAGATTAGATTTTGTACGAAGTCATTGAAGATGGGACGATGCCCTCCGGTCTTCAAGCTTCAAATTCCATCTGTTACCCCGCACAATAGTCACTCGGGATTGGTTTTTCATGATTCTTGTGGGACATCGTTGTGTAGAGATGTGTATGAAATGTTGAGACGACGTGGTGTGGCATCGCGTTTGCGAGATGACGATGTTGCCCCTCACCGGTGTTATCACTGATTTGGACTGATAAAGTAGATGTTGCTCAGGGCTTCACTGAGAATGGACTGCTGCAATTGTTAAAGGTCCTCAGTGTCATCTTTGAGGTGTGCCTGTCCTCCCGGTGTTATCTCCGGGTTGGTACGGAGTATCTCATTGTGAGAGTCGAGGTTGAGGCTGGTTGCATTTGAAACAAGCATTTTTGGGGTTATCGCCGAAACTGCATTCCTTGGGGTAATCACCAAGGTTGGTGGCTATTCCCATGATTGGGATAGAGACTGTATACCTCGGGATTATCTCTGAGATTAATCGGTCTTCTCCGGTGTGTGTTCCGATATTAGATCTGCACGCCTCGGGGTTATATCCGAGGTTGGAATTGTTACCCCCAATGTGTGTTCCGGGGTTGATGCTGAACTTCCGATAGTATCCAGAATGGATATGGTTTGTCTTTCAAGGTTCCCTCTTAAAAGACGAATCTGTCCTCTTGTAATGTTCGTGACAGCTGTACAGAAAATTTCGAGTGTCTACAGATGCCCCTCTTTATCATACTCATGCATGGTGATGCATGGGTAGGATAAAGAATCCTAGACACGTGAAATGCAACAAGACAAACATGGTACTATATGTAGCAACATGATGCAAATGTATGATGCATGTGTACGGGGTTATAGCCCAAAATGCTGGGGATGATTACTGGCTCCCTGTTGCTTCAACTGGGGATTGGCAATGATGACCAAATTTGATTTGTAATTCGAATCTATTAGGATGTTGATGTTGGGGTTATCACCAAATTCCTGGGTCCTTGATAATGACTTGATCCTAAAGATGTACCTCTTATGTGTAAGAGATCTGTGGGGATAAAGCTTGGTCTGTTTTGAGGATGTGTATAACATATTCCATCATCAATCCTCCTTGATAACATTGACCTTTCCTGGTTGGTATTTCCAGGATATGTCAAGATTCTGTTGGATTCACTGCCAATAGCAAATGTTGTCAGGAATGCCTGACCTTCGTTAACGTGTACTTCACCAACATTTGAATCAACAGATGAAAAACCCTGTGGGATAGACTGTTAAGGTTGCTTGACCTTTGTTGACGTATGAATCAACGGAACATTGCGTTGTGACCCCCGTCGGGGATCCGCTGAAGAATATGAGTAATCGAGCATGAAATCCTCGAATAGCTCTTATAGCTCCGATAGGTTTAACCGTCATTCGGCTGAGATAACGTCAAAGCTGCTTGACCTTCATTGATATAGGTGTCAATGGCTGAAATGAGCATCTTAATCCCCTGCCAGGACTTCACATTGTAACCCCCGTCGGGGATCCACGTTGTAACCCCCGTCGGGGATCACGTTGATCTTTTAGGGTAATGACCCGGAGTTGGCGGCATTGGACCTGTACAAGGTATTGCCAGATGTGATTTATAACAAATGAGATCATTGGCAGGGTATACCTCGTGTTCAGGTGACTACCAATGAGTGATTTATAGACTCAAAGTTTCATCTGAGAAGTCCAGGATTGCATGCTGTTTATCTCAATCGCGTGGCGTTTTTATTCCCGATTTGACCTTTCTAGTCCATAAGAACTCCTTTGTAACTCAAACTGGACCGAGTTGGAGGGGTGGGACCCACATAGGGGTGCCGTAGGTACACCTGTTGCAGCCACAGATGAGCCTGCGGCCAACCGTGGATGATATAATCCAGCAAGTTGGTCTCACAAGTCATTTTCAACTTGATTCGCTAAGAGAAATCCATGAGCCTCCTTCAGATTTGCTGAGTTCGGGCTATTTTCTGCAAATTCTATCACCGTACAAGTGTTCTGCACTATCCTGGTAACGTATGCATGTGTTTTTTCCAGTTTTTATCCGTTGGAATTTGAGTTATCGCATGAAATGCATCTAAACACATAGTAGTAATTATGTATGCACAAATGACTTGATAAAAAATATTCATCATAGTAAATGTTAGTATTAAACCATGCTGAACATAACGATGTGAAAATTTTTGACTTTTGAGACAGTCAAAATGGCACCTTTTTCTGCTATTTTTGTCCTATTTGAGGTCCAATGAGCAAAAGGTAGAAAGGCAAAGTAATCCTGATATTGAGGTTAACCTTATTGATGGATGACTTTGATTTTTAATGCATATATTATGTATATGACTTTGGGGCAGGTGTGCTACTGAATGGCCACCTAGACATGCCTATGTGCATGTGGATAGTCCTATTTTCAAATGGGACTATGTCAAAAAATTTCAAAATATAGGCATTGGGTAATCATGCATTTTAACTCTATTGTTTGTTAAAGTAAATGCATGCATGCATATAGTCATAAAATGTATTCTAAAAAGCTCTAGGTAAGGAAATACCACACCCTTTTTGAGGTGATTTGGAGACTTGTTGTCCAAATATCATGGATACGGATCAGCCGAGTAGTTCCCCTAGGACCACTTCTAGTATACGGAGGAGGGCTTCTGAAGTACCTCAACCCCGTTCTGTCAGACAGCCTCGTCGATTGGTGGAGGCCGTGATTCGTCCAGTCCGGGCAGACATGCCAGACATTGAGGACGTGGATGAGGATATTCTGATTGAGGATCCCGCTCCTGCTGCACATGTTCCCCGTAGGGAGCTCCCTTGTATTCAGGTGGCAAACCCAGAGTTTCTGGGTGATTTGAGCAGACATCCCTCGATGTACTTGTATGCTAACGAGGTATGACATTAGATCTTAATCTACCTTCTTTTCCTATTATCGAGGAGTAAAGGATTTTGATATTGATCTGCATTTCATGCAGGTTCCCGACTTCACACAGCCTCGAGGGAATTGGTTTAGTATACACTCCATGTATCAGGCTCTTCATCCTGATTACAGAGCTATAGTGCATGATTGGGGATTCGAGGCATTCTTCTCCATCCTTCCCCGTCGTTGTCCATGGGGTTACCTCAGGGCATTGTTTGAGCAATGGTTTCATCAGACTCAGTCACTCCATCTGCTGGATTGCGAGGTGATGATGACGCCGATGGATTGGTTATTTATCACAGGTATGGAGTTTGGAGGGGAGCCAGTGCCTTGCATGGCAAATATTACCCCTACTACCGTTAGATCCTTGTTAGGAGTTCCGGCGGAGGCGCTCAAAGGCAGGACTGTCCATTCAGGTCCTTTGAGCGTAGATGCTATGAGCGGGCTTTTGAGTGAGCCCATGCCTGATGATGTTAGAATCAGGGATCGCATTCTTTGGCAATTGTTCCTGATGATCATTAGAGGCTGCTTCATAGCAGATAACTCTTCTACGGTGTTGTTCACTTTGATCAGCGCCACGCGTCATGTGGACCGTATAAGAGAGTATGATTGAGGTTCCTACACCTTTGCATATTTCCTCTGGGGCATGCGTATGCGCTCACAGGGTTTGACCGAGGCTTGGCTAGGCTTCTACCAATTTCAGATGGTGAGTATTTCTCTTGTCATTTCCCATTTATAAGTTAAGAGTGTTTATTGATCGCATATGTTTTGCCAATGTGTTGGCAGTTTTGGGCCTATGAGAGGCTCCCATGATTGCGTCATGTGAGTGTGTTAGGTTTAGATACCTATCCACGAGGACGACGATGGCATCATTCCATTTTTTCGGAGGTCCCTGTAGCTGAGGGTTTCACTCACTGTCGTATGCAGCTAGAGTTGTTGACAGCTGATACCATCACATGGATTGCCTATTCAGGGGAACACTTGACCATCGGCTTTGAGGATGGATATCCGACTGGAGTCGAGTACGTGATTTCCACAAGGAGAGTTCCACTCTTCACAGATGGAGGCTGGGAGCTCTATTTAGGAGAGCGTACTATTAGGAGCACCACATGGGAGATTCGTATGCCAATCTTGCCTCCTGCCAGGCGTCATTGTCCTGTATCGCAGTCACCCATCACTGATATCCCATTGTTGGGGTTCGACGGCTTTACATTATCAGAGGGTCATTGCACTCATGAGACGTTCCAGCGTTGGTGGTTCCCTCGTACTATCGGAGCCCAGTCTCGCGCCACATAATTTATGGGGGATATGGTTCCAGGATCCGTGATGATGACGGATTGGATAGCTTGTGTCCGAGATCCGACTCATATGACATAGATTGATAGTTTGACCCGACAGTTGGACCAGGCACATATATTTATCTGGTATTTAGGCAGAGATCCGGCAGAGGCAGCTTTATTTGATCCTTCCAGCTCAGGCGCTGGCCCCTCAGATGACCCATTCGGGTTTTCCGGTGCAGATCCTCCTCTATATAGGCTTGACATCCCTGTTGATAGAGATCCAGTGACTCAGGAGGAGTTACATCAGGTGGACATGATTGATGATGTGGACATAGACACCATTGTCTTCTTCTGATGTGTATTCTCGTTATATCTTTTGATAGGCCTCTGTTAGATATTGGGTGGTTGTGCCCCATTCTCACTATATCTTTTAATAGGCCTCTGTTAGTAGTAGGGCGTTTGTGCCCCATTTCCCTGTATTTATAGCTGTACAGAGATGATGTATTAGATGATGATATACTTAGGAATGTATGCATAGTTTTTCATTCCCTATATCATATTGTCATCTATTATCTGTTATGCATGTATCATGTTATGCATATGTATGTATGTCCAGAGATATTCAGAATTGACCCCTGGATGGTCTTATGACACGACCCGTACAGATGTCTTCTTCGACAGTTAGCTGTATAGATCATACCCCACCATCTTTGGTGGTATCGGGTATGCGATCGTGGTATGATAGCATGTCACCATCAGACAGGGTGACCGTAGATCGTTTGCTGCAACATACCATGACCTTATTGATGTTTCAGGTTCCCGCAGGGTTTATGGACGGGATGCTAGAGCATTGGGTATCGAATAGGCAGGTTTTCCGATTTGGGACCCATAAGTTGACTCCTACTCTGGAGGAATATGCACGATTGACAATGCTGCCGTTGGACAGACCTTGCATGCATATGGCTTTGGGAGACATGAGTCGATGGTTCATGACTCTCACTAGATTGCGGCGCAGAGTGGTGCAGGATGTGCTAACATATGGCCATGTGATATCCTAGAATTTTCTATATGACAGATTTGGCTCTGAGGATAGCTATTCAAGACATTCCGGGGATTTCACCGCACCGGAGGATCATTGGTGTTTAGCCTTGGTTGATGTACTGCTGTTATTCGTACTGTCATATATCTATATGCCACGGTACATGGATGAGATAGACATCGGAGTCATCATGGCGGTGAGAGCTCTCAGGGAGGGTCGTACCATTATACCTATGATCATAGCAGAGACCCTGCGGTCAACATCTTACTGCTGCACTTATCTGACATGAGTGTTCACGGGTAGCTCGGTCATGCTATATGTGTGGTTTATGTCCCACTTGAGACCGATCGGCACTCTTAGACGGCATGGGTACTGGTTCACCCATGATATAGCCATGTCATACTCCTTTCAGCCATCGGAGTGTATAGATGCTCTGTCTTAGTCCACATTTTTGGCAGATATCAGAGATCCATTTGTCATATTGCCGTGTTCGGAGCTCAGCTCACCATACAACTTTATTACTCATGCTCCGGGCATGGACTACCTTCCTCTGGCTGGTTTGAGGGGCGTGACTACTTATAACCCGCTGACCGTGATGTCGTGCGGCTTAACCGGTTTGAGATTTTCATCCTTTCGAGGGGCGATAGTCGTTTCAACTTTCGATATCTTCGCAGCAGGACCGATCCGTGTGTACGCTTATTGGGATCAGCCATGAGATAGCCGATTTTTTTTCATCCCCGGTTGTTCTGCGAGTATTCCGCGCATGGATGGAGGCGAAAATTTTATCTATTCAATAATAACCCGATATTTTCTATATAATTAAATCGGGAAATTTTGTGTATAATTTTTTTTTTTTTTAAGGATGAGGATTTGTACAAGATAATGTTTCTATGTAATTATGTAATAAATAAAATATATTTATTACATGAATGTTTACAAAATAATGTTATTTTAAAATTATTGATTATTATAAAGTTTATTCTTTTAATAATTAATTTTATAGTAGAAATATTTTTATTATTTATTTTCCATGAAAATAATATATGAAATGATTATTAGAATTATTATAATAATTAATCTATTTAAATATATGAATTTATGCTAGTTTAATTAAGTTAATTATTTTAACTTATTTAATAATGTTAAATATGAATAATAAATCGATATGAAATCCAAACCCTAATTAAGGATTTTTATTAAGGAATGATAATAATAATATAATATTAATTATAATTTAATTTTTTCGATGTTATAAATATGTACGAGATGTACATATTGATAATGGTTAGTTAATTATGGTGTTTAATTTCAAAACCCTAATATTAATTGGTTAAACCCTAGTTTTACTGGGGAAAACCCTAATTTAAAAATTAATGGTTAGTTTAAGACTGTTATATAACTGTGTTATATGATTTATGTTGTGTATTATATAATGATTTGATTAATTAGGTAAACCCTAATTTTAGAAACCCTAAATAAATTCTTTAGAAAAACCCTAATTATAAAACCCTAATTTTTGGAAATGAGAATTCCTAATTTGAAATTCAAATTAGAGTTCGAGATTGTCTGTAATTTTGTTAAGGGGATTAATTTACAAGTATTAGAATTATATTTGTTAATTAGGAAAACCCTAACAAAAATTGGAAACCCTAATTAACTAGAAACCCTAAATCTAAAATTAGTAACCCTAATTTGCTAATCTGTTAACCCTAAATTATTAATTGTAAGCTACATGCTAATTAGTGGACACTAAAACACTAATGTTCATGTATCGTATAATTAGAAAATTAATCATAATTAGAAAACCCTAATTTTATAATTTTAGAAACTAAAATTTATTTAATTTTTTTAGCAAACCCTAATTGGAAATCCTATAATTGATTTGTGCTAAATCTTAGGGTTAAACCCCAAGAGTCAAACCCTAAGGGTTTGTAAGGATGACAAGAATGCCCTTAAAATTCCAAGCCAAATGACCATTATACCCCTAGTTACATTATTTTGGCTAACTAATAGGTTTTGACATTTAGGTGAGTTGGTGACTAACTCATACCAACCCCATGTGATGAAAAATGACAGCAACAAGTCTCAATTATCAGTCATACATGCATCTAACATATATATATATATATATATATATATATATATATATATCACACGGAGAGAGAAAGTCATTTGTTAACTTACATTTTTCACAACTCTCAACCTAAGCTCTGTCTCTCTCTAACCTCCGAAATATACAAGCATATCAGTCCCTAAGAACAGCCCCACGATCAACCATAACATATCATAAGCACAGAATCATTAATTGATCAAAGAAGGTATAAACCCTAGCCTTACAATCTGACCATCGATCTGTGGTTTGATGTTGTTTTTTTTAGTGTTAAACGTGTTAGATATAGTGTATAATGATGATCTGGGTTGCTATATGTTAGATCCATAACATCTAGAGGCTCGGATTTAAAGTTTTTCAAAATTCGGAAAAAAATTATCTTGTGTTCTGACAGCGAATGTCAGTGGACTTAGATCTCTACCTGTTTATTGTTTTTGTTGTTTAAGTGTTTGATCTTGAAGTATGTTATGAGGTCTTTCCTCTAGAACTCGAATCAATGTCAGATCGATTGTAGATTGAAAGTTATGAGTAGTCAAATACCGTTGACCAACCATGACCGGACAAGTTCTGGGTAACCCAGAACGAGCCCAGAAAGGTATGACAAGAATTTCAAGAGCTTGAATCTGACAGTGGTTTGATGCTTTGTTGTGATTCTTGAATCTAAGTTGTAAAGTGTTATTTATACTATATTCGTATGCCTTCAAATCTCCTAAATCGCAAACGTACTGGATTTCGTGGCCGGTCAAAGTAGCCTGGTCGAACACAGTTCATGTTTTCTAGGTAACCTAGAAAACTGATGAACATGTGTTCTAACATGGGTTGACCGGCACATATATTGTTTCTGAAATGTTGTTTGACGAGTTTTATTTAATGTATCTCTTACTTATCATGTTAGCTATACACTTCAACTCTTAGAACACATAAACATCACACAAATGCCAAGTTGTGGAAGCCCAAATATGCCTACTCGAACTGTTCTTCATTTCTGGGTAACCTAGAATATGAAGAACAGCTCTGACAACGTATTCATTGGCTTAAATCTTTCTTATTGTTAATATTTAGACTTGATTAATGATCACAACATGTACCCTGGTAGTTTATCTACACAGCCCGACGTATAAAACACCTATAACATTAACAGATTGCATAGTAGAGGGCCATGAAAAGCGTTGACCGGCCATGACTTACGTTTCTGGGCAGCCCAGAAACGTGAAGAACCTTCTGACATCTAGTTTTCTGGCTTGTAGGTTTCAATTGTGATGTGGTATGACCCTTTTATTTGTTGTTACATGTAGTTTTACACTTTAACTACAAGAGCTAACTAATACCGTGCCAAGAAACATCAAGACCTGATCATCACACCTAGTCAAAGTAGGTCACTTGTTAACTGCTTATGAGTGTTCTTGGTGACCAAGAACACCTAAGGCGACACTTTCTGTCGCCAAAGGCTTTAGCGACAGACTTGGTTAATTTTAATTAATTAATTTCCAAAAATCATTTAAAAATAGTAATTAATTTTCAAAAATTACAAAAATAATTTTAAAAATTATTTAAGTTATAAAAATTAAATATTAATAATTTGAAATATTTTTCATAAATATTAGCATTTATTTAAATATTATTGATAATTAATTTATTTATTAAATGCATTAAATAAATTAATTAAAAATGATTTTATTATATTAAAATCATTTTAAATGATAATAAGTTATTTAAAAATATTTTAACTTATAAAATATAACTTTTAATATTTTAAGGCAAATTTCATTAATTATTTAATATTAATGATCATTAAGTTATTTACTAAATGAATTAAATAAATTAATTAAAAATGATTTTATTATATCATTTTAAATGATAATAAGGTATTTAAAATATTTTAAGTTATAAAATATAACTTTCAATATTTAAAGGTAAATTTCATTAATTAATTATTATTAATGATATTAAGGTTATGAAATAATTATATTAAATAAATTAATTTAAAAATAATTTTATTATTATAAAAATCATTTTAAATAAAAATAAAGTGTTTAAAGATATTTTAAGTTATACAATATAATTTTTAATATTTAAAGGATAATTTCATTAATAATTTAATATTAATAATTATTAATTTATTATTAATGATATTAAATTTATTTAATAATGATATTAAATAAATAGTTTAAAAATGGTTTTATTAATTTAAAAATCATTTAAAAGGATATAAATGAATTAAAAATATTTTAAGTTATAATTAATGACTTTTAATATTTTGATAAATAATACATTAATAATTTAATATTAATGATAATTATTTAAAAATGATTTTAATTCTTTTAAAAATCATTTAAGGATAATATTAATACTTTAAAAGTATTTTGAGTTATTATAAATAACTTTAACATTTAGGCAATGGTTTTAGTAATAGTTTAATATTAATTAAATATTAAGGATAATAGAATTGTTTAATATTTAAATCATTTAATAATGATTCCGACGTTTGAAATTTCATGATAAATTATAATAAATGTTTTAAAATTATATTAAGTCATTTAAAAATAATATGACTGATACTAAGTTATAGGATAGAGTCTTAGACTCGATAATTACCCAATAAAGCCGTCGGTACACCGACATATTTGTGAAATTGATCTGGACTTAAATAATTTGATTAGATATGTGTTTATTTGTGATGCAATGGCTGTTAAACATATGTGACAATGTAATTAGGTTATGTCTTGATTTGCAATAAGCGATGATATATGTGTTACGATATGTTATTCTAATCGATCAAATGATCTTATTAACGATAGGTGTTATATAAAGATAGAACTAAGTTACTGACTCGTAAGCGGTAGCGTCGTGCAAAATATCTTACCTTTGCATTTCCTTTATGCAATGGACATGAGTAAGAAGTTTCAGAATTATATTATTATTATGCTATATTATTAACCCTATTTTGATATATTCTATATCCGATCATTGATTATCAACATTTTAGTATATAGTAATTCACATATATATTCTGTTCGTTAATTTTGAAATATGGTTATACAAGTGTCCCCACTTGGATAATCATTGTATTTAAACACATGTTGATATATATATATATATAAGTCGTCTAAGCTACTTGATCAGCTAGACACAAATTTTGAAATGTTGTTGAATATGATAAAACCTTTTTGTATCCAATCAAATTGTTTTGGTTCGGATTCCAGACTAGGTATGAACATCCCGATCACGGGAAAATTTTTATGCGCCAAGGCAGACAAAGGATGAACGATAATATTGTTCTAGCAATGTAGTATTGATCAATACAGAGCACATTGGGCAGATCACCCTCGTGCCTGTAAGTTATGACGGTTTGCAGATGAAGTTCTGCTAAACCTTAGCAAAAACTAAAAACAATGTTCATAATCTGTCGACTAATACCTATATATATAATCAATATGTAGTTTCAAAAATTTGAGAAAAAGTTGCTATGTTCTTATTATCGGTTCAGTTTACTTCACAACTATAAATTCGTTGTAGAAGTGATGTACAAAGAAAACATTTATTTCTTTTAGCTAATTATATTTCTAATTGTTATTACTTGCTGGGCACTCAAATGCTCATCCTTGCTTAATTTAAATGTTTTCAGCTAAGCGTGATCAACCTGAAGGTTCAGACAAGAACAAGTGAAAAAGGAAAGCAAATTGAATATGTGTAATGGTATCTTTTGTAATAGTTAGACAGTATTAAGGCAATGATATATATTATCTATCATGTAAGAAATTATAGTAAAGGTTATGTACTTGAGATTAGACTCTGATATATGTAAACTAAGTTTGTTATTTATATTATTGTTATTATTATTAGTATTATTCTGCTCATAAAAATGGTATCGTGAAGCACCGAGTTTGGGTTTCAAGTACACGAATTTAGAAGCGTCACAAATTACAAAGATATCCACGATCATCAATAACGAGTTAGATAATGTAGAGCCCATGGAGGACATCGATTCCCACATCGAGGAGGAGCCCGCTGCCGGGTTGCCAACATTTCCTCTAGATTCTCCCAGTACCAGTACTCTGGTGATTCAGCACTCGACATAGTACCTTGAGTAGAGTCTTCATCTGATGACCTTTGAGAGAGATCATGCTCGAACATGCTCAATCCTTGATGTTGACTACCCTTGATGGGAGAGACGCATCTCTATTAGAGAGAGACAAGGCATTAGCTCGCAGAGATGTCGCTGTTGTTGAGCGGGATGAGGTCAGATCAGCCAGAGATGTAGTGATAGTTGAGTAGGATAATGCTATATCTGCCCGGGATATAGCCATCACAGATAGTACTACAGTGAGGTCCCTTACCACTGGCATGATCGCAGAGATGAGCGCTTTCATTGATGAGCATATGGTCACCATGCAGATGGCTGCAGATTTGTTGGGTCATGTGGATATTCTCGTACAAGAGACCACATCTTTGCCTCCTTCTGAGAGGGACGCCATGTTGGGCTTGTTAGCTCGCATATACCCTGACTTGTAGATAAGCTTGTATTTACCTGTACAGACTAGCTTAGCCATTTTGTCATGTACAGTTTACATTGTATATATCAAACAGCATTATATATATGACAGGGAAATATATTTTTGGATCACTTCCCTTTTAGATATGCTTTGCTACTTGCTTGATATTTTGCCTGCTGCTTCAGGGCTTGCAATTTTGATGTATTCTGAATTCCTCCTGGGTGGATGGACATTGAGTTGTCTCTGGATAGTTCAGAATGGATCATTGATCTGTATGTATCCCTACCATCTTTGGTGTCTTGGGACTGGTTTCTGTATGGAAATGTGGAGATGAGTGTGGCTTTCCTCTCTAAGATTGACCGCACCATAGATGGTCGCCATTACTTCTATTTAGGAGAAGCCTAGTTAATTCCATCTCTTATGGATTGGTGTTGCTCTTCAAGGTACGACCGCAGCTTAGATGGTCTCCGAATCTCCTATTTAGGAGGAGTTCAGGTAATTCCATCCCTTTGGTCTGAAGCCGAATGAAATGTAGTGGTTTGAAGGATGATCCCAGTACCAACTGACAAGGGTTTGTGTTTTGGTAGGGGGTGAGACCGAACCATGAATGGCTGCCTATGTACTCCTATTGAAGAGGAGATTAGGTCTGCGTAGTTCGAACCTGGTGTAAGAGGTTCAACGTTGTATATGGCAGAAATGGTGTAGGAATTTGTTTTTGTTTTTGCAAGGAGAAAAGGGTAGAAATGTTTTTATGGTTTTTGTTTTATTGCGACCGGGCCATATGAAATGGTTGCCTACATACTCCTATTGAAGAGGAGATCAGGTCGACGTAGTTCGCCCCTCAAGGCAAAATAAAAGGCGTGATCCCATGTGCAGGTCAGATTGCGGGGAGGAGAAGTTTAATCCTAGGTTGAGGATAAACTGCAGGTAGGAGAATTTTGATCCCATGTATGGGTAGCCAAACTGCAAACGCAAGAGGTTCAATCCGTAGTGGGATTACCTAAGTTGTAGGAACGCAGAGAAACCAGGCTGCTGGCTTGAAAAGTATGTTTCCCTGAGGGGCAGAATGTGGAAGAGTTGTTTGTGGTAAAGGGTTAAAGAACCGGAATGACTGGTGATCTGATGGTCTGACACTAGGATGTTTGCTTGATGGCAACTTCAGACATAGTACCATTTCACGGCGTCCGAATTGATGAGTTGCGGAAATTCATCGCCGTCCATTTCTTGCAATCTGAGAGTGCCTCCTGTCAATAATTCCTTGACAACAAACGGGCCTTCCCAGTTAGGAGAGAATTTTCCCTTAGATTGATCTTGGTTGCCAATGATCTTCTTCAAAACCAAGTCATGTTGTTTAAACTGCCGTAGCCGGACTTTTTATTGTAGGATCTGGCGATCCTTTGTTGATATAACTGACCATGGAAGATAGTTGCGGTTCGCCTTTCGTCTATTAGAGACAATTGGTGATACCTGTCTTGTACCAATTGGTCTTCATCCAGCTGAGCGTCTATCAACACTCTGAGGGATTCCATTTCAACTTCTATCTGAGCACCGCTTCCATCCCATAGGTTTAATCGTGAGGGTTGCCCGGTGGAAGTGCGCATAGAGGTTCTGTAGGCTAACAGAGTAAGAGGCAATAGGTCAGGCCAATCTTTGTGGTTGGCGGACATCTTTTGCATATTTTTCTTGATGTTTTTGTTAGCCGCTTCAACAGCACCATTCATCTTCGGACAATAGATGACGGAGTTAATATGTTTGATATGGAATTTACTGCATAATTCTTCCATCATTTTGTTGTTGAGGTTCTTAGCATTGTCTTACAGAATCACCTCTGGTTGTCCATATCGACAAACAACATTGTTTCTGATGAAAGCAATGATGACTTCTTTGGTAACCCTGGGGAAGGAGGCTGCCTCTACCCACTTGGTGAAGTAGTCGATCATGGTGAATATAAATCGGTGACCATTACTAGCTTTAGGCTCAATGGGCCCGATAACGTCCATTCCCCACATTGAGAAGGGCCAAGGTGAACTCATATTGTGGAGTTCCCATGGAGGGGCGTGTATAGCATTCCCATGAATCTGGCACTGATAGCATCTCTTGACGTAGTCATTGCAATCAGCTGTGAGAGATAACCAATAATGTCCTGTCCTGAGGACTTTCTTGACAAGGAGGGGGCCACAGACTCCGCCATGGATTTCATCCATAAGCCTTTGGGCTTGATCTTTGTCTAAACATCTGAGGAGACCTAGTCCTGCATCTCTTTTGTAGAGCGCATCTCCACTCAGGTAGAATTTCATAGCAAGTCGATGGATCCGCCTTTTCTCAGTCGGGCTCGCTTTCGCGGGTGTAGATCTATCTAGTAGATATTCCTTATCGTGCTGATACCAAGGATGCTGGATGGGAGGTAGCTCATCCGATACTTCTCCAATGTAATTCTCGTAGGCTGGGGCCTTGTGTAAGGAAATTGTGACGCTTGGCAAATGTTCCTTATCTGATATTCGAATCAAAGAGGCCAAGGTTGATAACGCATCTGCAAAGTCATTCCTATTACGAGGAATGTGTAGAAAGGAGATTTCTTCGAACTCCACAACCATCTGTAAAACTTGCCGATGGTAGGGCAGTAAATGTAGTTCCTTGGTTTGATAGATTTCGGTGGATTATCTGATTACCAACTCTGAATCTCTAAATACAGTTAACCGCCTGACGCCATTGAACGGGAAATTTTTAGCCCCATAAGACAGCCTTCATACTCAGCTGTGTTTTTGGTGCTGACAAAGTACAATTTAACGGTGATGGGATACTGCTCCCCTGTACCAGATACTAGAACTGCTCCAGCTCCAGAACCTTCCAGATTAACAGATCCACCAAAATACATCTTCCATGATTGGCGCGTATCATACTGATGGTGTTGCTGAACTGTCGTTACTCCTTCATCGGGGAAATATGTTTCCAAGGGTTTGAAATCCCCTGAAGGTGCGGCGGCCAGTTGATCCACAATTCCTTGACCTTTGATGAACTTTTGAGTCACATATACGATGTAAAATTATTGTAGGATCAACTGCCATCTGGACAGCCGACAATTTAACATGGGTTTATTGAACACGTATTTAAGAGGATCCACGTGAGATATTAGATGGGTTGTGTGACCATGGAGGTAATGTTGTAACCTCATGGAAGCCCATGTTAAAGCATAACAAGTCTTCTCAATCAGAGTGTACTTGTGTTCACTGCTACTGAATCTTTTGCTGAGGTAATAGATAGCTCATTCTTGGCCTCTATCATCTTTTTGTCCCAGCATGCAGCCCATGGCATTGTCATTTATGGACAAGTACATGAATAGGGGAACATCATCCCTGGGTGGTACCAACACGGGAGCTTTGAGTGGCTATTTTTTGATTGTGAGGAAAGCATTTTAACACTCATCATTCCATTTCATGGAGGAGTTCTTCCTTAATAGCTTGAAGATTGGCTCATAGGTTGCTGTGAGTTGAGAGATAAACCTGCTAATGAAGTTGATTCTTTCCAAAAATCCCCGTATTTCCTTTTCTGTCTGAGGATTGGGCATTTCCATGATGGCTTGGATTTTGGCAGGATCTAGCTCAATCCCTTTGTGGCTGACTAGAAATCCTAGCAACTTGCCTGATTTAACGCCAAAGGCGCATTTAGCTGGATTCAACTTCAAGTTGTACTTACGCAACCTGTTGAACAACTTTCTGAGATGGTCTATATGGTCATCCTCCTTCTGGGATTTGACAATGATGTCATCCACGTAGATCTCGATCTCTTTGTGCATTAAGTCATAGAAAAGAGCCATCATAGCTCATTGATAGGTGGCTCCGGCATTGATGAGGCTGAATGACAACCGTCTATAGCAAAAGGTTCCACAAGGCATGATGAAAGCAGTTTTCTCATGATCTTCCTCAGCAACCATGATCTAATGATACCATGCGAAGCAATCAGCAAAGGAGTACATGTCGTATTACGCAGTATTGTCAATAAGAATGTGGATAAATGGCACGGGAAGCTATCTTTTAAGCAAGCTTTGTTCAAGTCCCGGTAATCCATGCAAACTTGCACCTTCCCTTCGGGTTTAGGCACGGGAACAATGTTGGATATCCACTCAGGATATGTGGACACCATGATGATGCCAGCTTGAATTTGTTTCACAATTTCTTCTTTCACCTTTAAACTCCATTCAGGTTTCAATCGCCTAAGCTTTTGCTTGACTAGCTTAAATCCCTCTTTAATGGGAAGGCGATGAAGGACAATGTCAGTGGACAAACCCACCATGTCTTCATGAGACCATGTAAACACATCCTGGAATTGGGTTAATAGCGTAACCATGTCATTCCTTTGGTTTGGGGTAAGGTCTGAACCAATCTGGATTAACTTAGGGCTTTTTAAGGTCCCGAGATGGAAAGAAGTGGTTTGATCAAGGTTGGGTTTAGGTTTTTCTTTGACCCATTCTTGAATTTCTGGAGGCACCTCAATGTCATCCTGTATATCCATCAAGGCTGAATTCATCTCTACATCAAAGGTACAATCCTTGTGGAGAAGAGGCACCGTATCAGCAAGTACAAGAACATCTAAATTCAGAGTCCTGAAACAAATTATGCTTTCACTTAGTATATATGAAATGTGTTGTATCATACACAGTGTTAGCATATACTGATAAAATAAACTGCTAATACTGTACAAAAAAGTAAGCAGTTATTATATCTACAAGGCATAAAGAGTTCTGCCCATTTTACCCTTGACGACTAATGCAATGAGTGTTATTCCAATTGGCAAGGGCAAAGTTCGGGTGGACCGCAGTGATGGAGGGATTGTCATCATCCTCCTTGTCCCGAATGATGGCCATTATGTCTAGGCAATTATCGTCTGGGGTGTTTCTGTTGGTATGTTCATCATGAACGATGATGCGTATGCCTGACATCATTTGGATGATGTCTTGCTTGATTCTTCGTTCCTCCTCTTCCACTGTGGGATTTGGAACAAAGACTTCTTTCTCCTTTACCGGTACCAGCTTGGGAAATAACATAGCCATTACATTGGCTGGCACCTTTACAGGAGGTTGTGCGGACTCAGAGTTTGAAGGCGAAGATAAATGCCGCATGGTTGAAGCTGAAGGAATCTGCTGATGCTTATGGGAATTCCTGTGACTAGAACTGGTAGAATAGCCTAGCCCAGCTATTCTAGTTTATTTGGTTAATCGAATTGGGTACTTGATACCCTGACAATCTATACCCAACCCTTATCCCGGTTTATGACCCAATGACATCATTTCTTGAGTAGCCGACATTACCTCGGCAGAAAGCTTGGGTTCAGGAAATGGCATTCCAATAGCATGGTATTGGGTATTGCTTACTTCCAAAACATGAAAACTGACCAGCTGAACATCTGCGTTGGCATTGATGAATGGCATGTCCCCGTGTTGAGGACATTCTGGTTCAGCGTTGATCGTGACCAGGCTATTGTTGATAATGTATTTCAACTGTTGATGAAGAGTGGAGGTGACTGCCCCCGCCATATGGATCCATGGTTGTCCCAAGAGCAGGTTGTATCCCGAATCTATCTTGAGTACGTGGAAAGATACGCAGAATGTATGGGGACCAATTTCGATTGGCAGTTCCATTACTCTGACCGAATTTCGGCGGGCTCCATCAAAAGCTTTGATGGTAGTATGGCTACTCCGAATTCGGTTGAGATTGATATTCATCTTCACCAAGGTAGCGTATGGACGGATATTTAGAGATGAACCTCCATCTATCAAGACTCCAGCTAGCATGTATCCAGAGGACAAGACCGCAATGTGCAACGGCTTGCAATGACCAGTCCCCTCAGGTGGTATGTCATCATCAGTAAAGGATATCACATTTTTGTTGAAAATGTGATCAACCAAATGTTGAAATTTTTTCGTATCAATTGATGTTGGTAGATATGCTTCTTCTAAAACCTTCAACAAGACCTTCCGGTGATTCTTGGCAGTTATGACCAAGTCCAAAATTGATATCTGTTGTGGAGCTTCTTTTAAGCTTAAAACCACCTTGGCTTCGTTATGACCCATAGTGCAGAGGAAATTTTCAATCTTCTCTATGTGTATTTTCCCCTTTGATTTGATGGTAGACTTCATCACCCGTTGGGGAAGATACAATGGATTTTCTTCGACACTGTAGCAGTTGTATGTGAGGTGGATCTTCACCTTCTCCATAATTCCACGAAACTTTGCGCAAGCTAACAATAGGATATTGTGCTCTGTACGACAAGTTGATTGGCTCGGGAGCATCCACTTTCAAAGGATTGTTGCTTCCCTTGAGTTGAATTGTTCGCATTGTGAGTAATCTGCTAGCCGCATCAATTTCGGTGGATATGACTGCTACCACACTTTTCCATTTAGTAGGACCTGTATTCTCACTTGCACGTAACACAGTATCATCGTCCGCTAGGTGCAGGACACCACTGTCAATTAGATTTTGGATAAGGTAACGGAGTGCCCAACATTCTTCTGTGTTGTGACCGCGAGAATGGAAGTGATATTGACAGACTCCATTTGAGTTGTACTGCCCTGAACGGGGGTTGATTGGAGGTAGAATGGATCTGATCCTTCCTTCATTGAATAACATCTGAAGGATTTCCTCCATAGGTTGGCCTAAATATGTGAATTCTCTTTTGTTGGCAAAATCCCGATGGACTTTGGCATTTTCTCTCTTTGCCACTTTGTCTTCCTGCATTTCATTTTCTGAAAGTGACAAGGAAATATTCATGACAAGAGGTAGGAGACTGGCATGCTCCTGGCTGACTAATTGACGAGTCACTTGATGCTGATAAGTCACCAATTCTACCAATTGTTCAATTTGCTTACATAGAGCTTTCATCTTTCATTCCATTGTGAACTGAAACTTGGCATAATCCCATTTGTCAACACCGTCTTTGAGGGTCTGGGAGGATTCACAGTTGAAATTGGAATTCTGTCTGTTGCTCCAATTGATCATGTTAACCTCTTCTTCTTTGTGTTGAGGAAGAGGGTTGTCTTGAACGTAAGGTTGATCTAGTTTGGTGACCACAATCTCATCGTTGTCTATCAGGTCTTGGATCTTATGTTTCAAGGCCCAATAATCCTGAGTATCATGTCCAGGTGCCCCAGCGTGATAAGCACATTTAAAGCGATTGAAAACCCGTACATTAGAATTTTGGTGGTGGAAGAAGATGCGTAATTTTCTTATGTGTTGTCAGAAGATTGAGAATGTTCTCGAGGGTGTCCCCTAAGGGTGTGAACACTCGAGGGCGTTTGACTTCTCCACCTTTTGGTATTAGAGGTTTCGCAGACTGTGCTTGAAAGGGAGTGTAGTTTCTCCTTTGAACATGCATGTTTTGATTGCCTTTTTGACCCTGTAGTATCAGGGAAACATCTTCCTCTTTCTTTTTATGGACCCTCCTGGGGTTGTTTCCATAATTTTCGGATTAGATGTGATTAGCAACAGCTTTGAGTGTAGCTAGGTCTTGAATTTTCCCGGACTTCAATCCCATCTCAGCCATCTCCCCATGTTTGACCATTTCAAAAAATGGTTTGCCGATGCCGGCTAAAACTCTTTCATAGAAAGGCGCTTCTTATGTGTCTATGAAAGTCATGACCATCTCTGATTCTGTCATGGAAGGACTAACTTAGGCAGCCAGGCATCTCCACTTTTGAGCATACTCTCTGAAAGACTCGTTAGATTGTTTCTTGATCTTGGTAATTTGATACCGATCAGGAGCCATCTGAGATTGAAAGCTGTATTGAGTGAGGAAAGCATGTGCTAGCTCTTCCCAGCTATGGATCTTTGAGTTATCTAATCTTGTGTACCACGAACGGGCTTCTCCAGTTAGACTTTTCTGGAACAATTGCATTCTGAGCTTTTTGCCCTCTGCATAAGATCTAAGTTCTCCAATAAACACCTTTAAATGTGTGTAAAGATCTCTTAACCCGCCATATTTTTCGAAGTCAGGAGTTTTAAACTTTTCTGGATAATGAACACCAGGGAAAATGTAAAGATCAGCGTATGAAACACTCCCGTGTGTTCCAATACCTTTGATAGCACGAAGGGTCTCTTCCATTTAGAGGACTTTCTTTTTGATGTCACCAGTGTCTGGATCTCCAGTGGGATGGGTAGCATCATGAGTTTTGTTGGTCGTATCCAACTGCAGTTCATGTATTGTAATGACCTGGGTTCCCCTTGTGTGGAGGATTCAGTATGCACGGGTATTTTTGGACCCTGATTGGACTGGTGTAGTTCTTTGAGTAGAATAGCCAAATCTGTAATTTGTTTGCTTAATCCGTCGAATTCTTTGCGAGAAACTGGATTAAGTTCAATCTGGTCGGATGACGACATGATTGACTGTAGGCATGTAGTCTTTTTAGATTTTGACCTGGTAGTAGGTCTGATTGGTTCCCTGCGAAAGACTTGCATAGTTTAGTCTTTAGGGAATGTGTGTATAATAACATGCTATGTGATGTGTCCATTTTAGGATTTTTATCCTGCAAAACGGATGTCAGCTGTTTGTAGCATGTTAATTAAAATATGTATGTGTACACATTTCTTCATATTTCTCATTACATGGAGATAGATATGGAATGAAATTATAAGTAATTGTGTTTACAAGTAATTGAAATATGAGCATGAAGAGACTTTCCTCCGTTTTGGGTTTATCAGAGGCTGACCTATCTTAGGTTACTCTTGTGGCTTTTTGGCATAAAGGTTCCCAAATCATCGCAATTTACTCAACGGGAAGTTAATCCGGTCTTTCAACTAGAGCGAACTTGGGTGGTGCCTTTCCTGAGCCTCGGGGAATTAGTCTTCCCACGAGTCCAGTAATCAAACACCGACGGGATAGCCTCCTGGTGGAGGGACCACACAACATACATTCACATACATCGCGTCTCACCGTATGAAAATGATGACATGTGCGAAGCACTAATATCACAAGCAGATATGGTGCAAAGCACTAAGTGCAATAAGGAAATGCATTCGTACACATTCATCATAAATATAAATGCAACATCCAAATACAAGCAGATAATAGTTTTGAAAAGATTGTAATAGCGGTTTAAATCCTCTTACTGGAGTCCCCAGCAGAGTCGCCACCTGTCGACGTCGGGATTTTTAGATGTCCCTTTCCATTACTTGTTCTTTGGTGTTCTCAGTTTAGGTGAGATTTGTTTGAAAAAACAAGTGAAAAAGGTCCAACAAGTATAATGTCGACGATGGAATTGTTAAGAGTCGCCATTGGTTTTTAAATGGTTGTACCAACACAATGAGAAAAGGTTTGCACATTGACACGATGATGTGACACACGCTAAACGAATTCGATTGAAACCGAGATTCATTAGGGTCAGGGACTTGGTTATCTGGGAGGGAAGGTGTTAGGCACCCCACGACATCCGTGTTACCACGGTGACCGCCTCTTTTCAAGAAACTATTATCTGAATGTGTGTGTGGGTGGGTCAATGTGTTGTTATTTGGAAGTAGTGCGAGACCTCATTCGCACCTATATACACTGGGTTTGAATTTATGTAAAAATTCAGTTTTAGAAAGCTATGGCAGTGATGTTTTATAAAAGATGTTTTTCAAACCCTGATGCTCAATTGTAATTGAGACCTTTTGCACTCCCATTTTATTAAGTGTTCGACTTGATTGATTTTATTTTACAGATGCGAGGCATCCGTAGGAAAATAATATACAAAATAATGTCGACTTCCTCATGGGTATGAAAACCATCTGAGGAAATTCAGAAATCGTAGGATAATTTACAAGTTGCTTACAGCTGAAAATGTCCATCACGGGAACCGAATCTAGATCCAATAGGCTGAATCTGTGATCACATGATTCCTAGGCGCACAAGATACCGCAATTTGTATGAAAGCAGTAAGCAGGTATATATATAAAAGCTGTAAATATATATATATACAGACATGATCACCAACCACGAAGCACCTCCATGAGGGATCAGAAATGTAAATAAAGCTGTAAAAGCTATCAACCGCCACGGAGGAAACTCCAAAGTGATTTAAACGTAAATAAAGTCAGAAGCTATCAACCACCACGGAGAAACTCCAAAGGAAAAAATGTAAATAAAGTCATACAAAGCAATCAACCGCCACAGTAAACTCCGTGTAGGACGAAATGTAAAGAAAAGTCGTAAAAAGCAATCAATCGCCACGAATTGAACTCGAGCGGGGAATGAAATATAAAGAAAGATGTAAAAGCGATCAACCACCACGAAGTAAACTCCAGGCGGGACGAATATATATATATATATATAAAAGCGATAAACGCACCGGATGACAGAGTTCGACAACAGTTCATATATATATCTAAGCGGGTAAACGCACTAGATGTAAAATCGAGCTCATCGAGCGAGTTCGACACACGCAGTTAATATATATAAGTATATATATATATATTAAAAGCGATACGCAGCTCGGGCATAAGTCTAGGCTCATCAAACAAAATTAACACATGATTCATATATATATATATATATATATATATATATATATATATATATATATATATATATATATATATATTAAAGCAAGTAAATGCTCGAGATCAAACTCTAGGCTCAATCAAGGCATAACTCAATAATGTTAGTCCATATATATAAATATATATATATATATATATAATATATGTATATACTATAACCGAATGAAACCACGGACCAAGTCCGAACAAATCTGCCATAACACGACTCTCAACGTGAAGAAGGGTGTGTGCAAAGATGAAGAAAAAGGCTTTAAAGTGTGTGAGAAGGCTTACAGTGGGCTGCCAAAGAAGACTTCTATATCTTTAAAGTGGGTAAACACTGGCTTTTGTAGGTCCAAAAGTAGCTATATATGAGCTCACATGTGTTTAAAATGAGAAAGTACATTGTATGGGGTGAGTGCAGAGTAAATTGGGCAGGGCTTCCTCGTCGTTTTCTCTTGCAAAATGGCCACCCCAAGCCCTCTATTTATAGAGGGTGCAGCAGTAGGTGTACCTGCGGCTGGGCCGCAGGTGTACCAGAGGCAACCCGGGTTGGCCCGAGTTTCTCGGGTCGGGTCGTCTCGTAGTACGTGTACTCAGGCACTGTAATGTCCACTCGAACTTTCAAAAGTGCAATCCGGGCATTCGATTGAGGTATACTGGACCTATTTCGGTCCGCCGTTGTCGAGAGTTGTACAATGGCATATGATTAGAGTTTGTACGAAGTCATTGAAGATGGGGCGATGCCCTCCGATCTTCAAGCTTCAAATTCCATCCGTTACCCCACACAATAGTCCCTCGGGATTGGTTTTCCTTGATTCTTGTGGGACATCATTGTGTAGAGATGTGTATGAAATGTTGAGACAATGTGGCGTGGCATTGCGTTGGCGAGATGACGATGTTGCCCCTCACCAGTGTTATCGCCGGTTTGGGCTGATAAAGCAGACGTTGCTTAGGGCTTCGCTGAGATTGGACTTCTGCAATTGTTGAAGGTCCTCAGTGTCATCTTTGAGGTGTGCCTGTCCTTCCGGTGTTATCTCTGGGTTGGTACGGAGTATCTCGTTGTGAGAGCCGAGATTGAAGCTGGTTGCATTTGAAATAAGCATTTCCAGGGTTTTCGCCGAAACTGCATTCCTTGCGGTAATCACCAAGGTTGGTGGCTATTCCCATGATTGGGACTGAGACTGGATACCTCGGGGTTATCTCTGAGATTAATCAATCTTCTCTTGTGTGCGTTTTGGTATTGGATATGTACGCCTCGGGGTTATATCTGAGGTTGGAATTGTTACTCCCAGTGTGTGTTCAGGGGTTGATGCTGAACTTCCGCTAGTATTCGGAATGGATATGGATTGTCTTTCAAGGTTCCCTCTTAAAAGACGAATCTGTCCTCCTGCAATGTTAGTGACAGCAGTACAGAAAATTTTGAGTGTCTACATATGGCCTACCCCCAGAGAGTGATATTGAATTTTTGTATTGATCTTTAACCCAATACAAAACCCATTTCTAAAATCTCATATCGAATGGCTCCTATTGAACTTCAGGAGTTAAAACCCAACTACAGGAGTTGGTACCCGAGCCTCTATCTGGTGACTTCCTTTGTGAAATGCACCGAAGCCAGACTCTCCATAGGGGACGCTATATTTGTGTGGTGATAAAACGATAGGTGCCATTATGACGTACTATCCAAGATTGGGATATGAGTCACAGTTGAGAGCAACCTAAGTCAGTAATCGAAATACGTAGCTTTCTAGGCTTAGCTGGTTATTATCGGAGATTCGTGAAAGGATTTTCTCGAATCGCTACTCCATTAACTTAGCTGACTCAAAAAGATACAAAATTCGAATGGAGCAAGGAATGTGAGAAGAGCTTCCAAGTACTCAATAGATTAAATTATAAATCTTTAAATTTATCCTTTGCTTTCATTTAATTGAATTCTTATATCATTGTAATCATCCTCATGCTTATATTGTGATGAAAGTCATCTTTGGTCATAGTGCATAGATGGACTATTGATTGTTATGATTATGACTAGGGATTATTCTGTAAAATCATGACTGTAATGTTACAAATGATGTGGTTAAAGTCTTCATTGGCCCGTAGTGCATTGATGGACAATTATTGGTATGATTATAACCATTGGTGAAAACACGAACATCCTTGGCCCGTAGTGCATGGATAATTCGTGGTCGTGATACTAATGAAAATATACTTGGCTCGTAGTGCATGGATAATTCAGTGATGTGGATTATTTATTAAGCTGGGTCTCAGCGATAAAATTGATGATAAACTTTTTAAATCATAGAAGATAGTAGATATCATGCTCCACTTGACTCTTCTAATGGATTGCTTATTCCACTGCAGTTAAACTTCATGTTTATTATATTTTATCAGTTTAACACTGTTGAAGGCTAACGATAATTTATTCTGCATTATCTTAGTCATAATATTTGTTACTGGGCTAGTTGAGCTCACCCTTTTACTTTCTTTGTTCTCTTCAGGAAATGAGAACATAGCCGAGACTAGTCGGGGAATAGAGTGACGGTCCGAGATGGTTGTTTTAGTAGTCCTCACTATTTAGTGTGCTAATAAATGTAATGAGGATTGAATTTGAGTCTGGATACTGTCTATGAGACAATATTCGTATAAAAACTCAGCTATGTGTTATCGTATTTTACATGACAGTTGTATTAATTAAGTTTGTATTTGAATTATGTACCATGTATTTGGCGACTCAGAATGGGTGATGTATACCTATTTTGGGGGTGTCACAGTTGGTATCAAAGCTTAGGGATATGATCCCTGGCTGAAATGTGAGATTAGAACTAGGACGGGAGAGACGGGTAATTCCTTCGCTAGTATAACCTTCCTAAGTTTAATTGTTATTTAATTGGTCGGTTAGAATATAGGGATAATATGTGACATGTCAATTAACCCTTGTTTTGTGGCAGTATTTGAAAATAACACCCGAGAATGTTGAGAATAGCAATGGAGCACATGAGAACGTTGAGTCATCACAGATCAATAACCAAGATAATGTGCATTGGGAAGACAATAATCCTCAGGTAAACAACAACACCGACCAAATGATGAACGACAGAATGTTCAGAGGCTTTCTGTAATTCATATAACATCTGGCGAGAGAGACTCATGTCCAAAATGCAGGTGGAAACACTGGCAACTCACGGATGGTCACCGCTAAGCAGTTTAAGGAACTGGGACCACCGGAGTTTTTGGGAGAGCCAAAACCACTTAAGGCGGAGACGTAGATAAAGCAGATCACCAAAATATTTGATGTCTTGGGATGCTCCGAGGAGCAAAAGGTTCTTCATATGTCTTTAAGTCCTCTTGGAAGTCCTTGTGTAAATTGGATCGAAACAATCCTTCCCAGACTCAAATTGGACAAAAATTCGCACTTTTCGCGCATTTTCTGGGATACCCCCGCCCTGGCGGGGGTTTATGCATGATTTGGGCCCGCCCCGGTGGGCTAGGGTTCTGACTTGTGGCTGGTACGCCCACCCCGGCGGCAGTTTTGTGACGAAAATTTTTCTGCTCTGGCGTCTCTTGGAAAAATAGCAATAACTTTTTATTCGGGAAGAGTTACGAGGCCTGCCACCTATCAAATCGAAGATATCGACGAGATCTACAACCTTAATTCTTTAAGATTTCAGAAATAATAAACGGATGAAGGTCGAAATTGGGCTGGAAGTGACTGCTAGTTGTAGGTCAATATGTTGGATCTGGAATAATAAACGGATGAAGGTCAATATGTTGGATCTGGAATAGAGTATTGGTCTTGATAGTTGTAGCTCCATGAAGAATCTGGGTGATACCCCCAAACTTGATCATAATTATCATATGCATACTGATTGAGGTAGTTACCACCATACTGTACCGGCCCAAGATTGATGGTGCATTGATTACTCGGGTGATTGCCAGCACAATAGTCACAAATAGCTGCAATCCTTCGACTCATTTGGGCTGCAAAAACGTCCAACTTCCTCGAAAGTTCTTCAATTTGTGCTGACATTGCGGAAAATGTCGCGAGTCTATCAATCTCCGCTCCCCTTGGCTGAGTCATTCTTGTCATCCTTCAACTCCGTTGGGCTCGAATAACCTCCAACGTCTTCGAAGTTGCCTCAATTTGTATTGGCTCTATAGAAGATGTATTAAGTCCATCAATCCATGTTTCCCTTGGTTGAGTCATGTTTGTGTATGGCCATTGATACGTAAATTTATCCATGGTACCTGAAAAGAGAGAAATATAGGAAGAGAATTAAAAATAAAAATAAAAATGTTTAAATTAAGACTAATTTGATTGAAATTAATATTGGCAAAGAGATATTAAACTAATTCCCCGGCAACGGCGCCAAAAACTTGTTGGGTAAATTCTAATTACGCACAACACGCAAGTATACGTGGTTAACAAGTAATAAAGTGAAAGTAGAGTATCGTTCCCACGAGGAATTGTTTAATAAAAATCACCAAGTACTAACCCGTAACCAACTCAATCTTATTTAAACGAAGGAATTTCAATTTATAAGTAAACTAATTCTAATTACCACTAGTTAAATTAAGATAACAGAGATTTAAGATCATAACTTCACTTATTGCTTCATTTAAGTTAACACACTTCTCATCAATTATTCTCTATCCTGAATTGTTAATCAAGAACACTAAAGCAGATAAAACAACCTCTCGATGTATAATACCCATATTAACGTCAATCCACAATTAAGATAGAAATCCGTTAAACACCTTAATCAACTAACCCACTATATCTCTATGTGAATTACAATTGAAGAAGGTTAAAGAATAAGTTCTCTATCCGATTACATGTGATGTTAATCATATCTCTACCTTAACAATAATCAAAAATCTGCTATCGACAAAATTCATGAGACATGCTATCATGATAAGATCTAAATCAATACTTCATCTCTCGAGTTCATATAGATTATCACGGTAATTGATGGCCAATCAATTAAACAATTAAGTCCAAATCATAATAGACAATCCTCAAAATAGAACATAATAATTGATAGCGAAGCATATTAAAATAAACTACATAATAAGATCCATTGTAATCTCAAACAAAGAATTAGTTCATGATTATTGAATTAAAACTCAGAATCCACAATTGAATATACATTGAAATATAAAAATAAGAGTAGAGTAAAGAATAAATTTGTTGTTAGCAAATCTCCATCTTCCTCAAGCTCCTGCTCTTGATCTTCAATGGTCTTCAAGTTGCTTCAATCTCCAAATCTAATTAGAACTAGTGTTTTGATCTAATTTACTCTAATCTAATCTAATGGAATCCTTTCTCTAGTCTCTAATCTCTCCTAATCCTTGTGATTCTCCTCCTTTTATAAGTCTCTTCATATGTCTTTAAGTCCTCTTGGAAGTTCTCTTGGAAGTCCTTGTGTAAATCGGATCGAAATAATCCTTCCCGGACTCAAATTGGACAAAAATTCGCACTTTTCGCGCATTTTCTGGGCTACCCCCGCCCCAGCAGGGGTTTATGCTTGATTTGGGCCCGCCCCGGTGGGCTAGGGTTCTGACTTGTGGCTGGTACACCCACCCCGGCGGCGGTTTTGTGATGAAAAATTTTCTTCTCAGACGTCTCTTGGGAAAATGACCATAACTTTTGATCCGGGAAGAGTTACGAGGCCTGCCACCTATCAAATTGAAGATATCGACGAGATCTACAACTTTAATTCTTTAAGATTTCATAAATAATGAACCGATGAAGGTAGAAATTGGGCTGGAAGTGACTGCTATGCAAATGGCCATCCAAAACAGTGACGTTCGACGTCCGTTGGTACAAATGTCATAACTCTTGCATCCGAACTCCGATTTTGATGATTCAAGATGTTCCGGAAAGCTAAGAAGAAGCTCTACAATGTAATCCAAGTTCCAAACTAAGAACATGAAATAAACATAAAAGCCCAAACGATGTCCGGATTGCCTTTCTTTGTGTTTTCATACCAATTCTTTGCGATTTCAGCTCCCAAGCATATAATCTACAAAACGAACAAAAAATGCATGAAAAGTAACTAAGAAACATGAGATTAAGCAAATAATTCAAGTAACAGATACCGGATAAGTAGGTATAAAACCCACTTATCAGTGGCCTCGACATCCTCATCGCTAGGTACGTCAATGACATCAGTACTCACCACATCTTCAGCATGGAACACTACGGACAATGGGTTGCTCACATCTTCTTGCAACGCCTCATCCATACCAAACATGTTATCAGCATTAAATGAGCGTGTTTTAGTAGTGACTACTGTGTACCAAGGGCTTCTAGTATTTATGACATTAGGAGCGTAATACACTTGAGTCACTTGACTTGCTAACACGTACACGTCATCAGAATTTAACACCGACTTGATATCCACGGTTGTGATTCTATTACGATCAACTTTAACACCCTTTTCAGTATCAAACCAGCTACACTTAAATGTAACTACCTTTTCGCCACCGTGATAATTGAGCACAACTACATCCTATAAACGACCATAGTAATTGGACTCAGAATCTTGATGGCGACTTCCCTAACACTACAACCCCGTAATTGGTGATGTGAGTTCATGCAAGTCATCGACTCTAAATCTATACCCATTCACGATGCAACCAGGAAAAGAACTAACAACTTTGTAAGGTCCTTGGATGACATCTATAAAACGCTCAAAAATACTCTCCGCTTCAACCCTTTTCTTAAACCATTGTTGGAAATTAGCATTAGTGAATGTTTCTAAGTCTGCTGCAGTCAAAGTTGGGTTAGAAGCATACGCTTCCTCTTCGAATAAACTGCGATATTAGTAAAATGTCTTTAACATATATAGAGATGACTACACTTGTAAATTGTACTAACTGGAGAAAATAAGCTTAGACTTACGTGATGTATGATGATACTTCGGGCATATTTAGAAGCACGTATGTAGATACAATCTTCAACTCTTTGTCGCTTAAGTAAGTCAGAGTCTCAGGACCAAATGGTTTAGCCGGATATGTGAATACAGCTAACTCATCATCAACATGAGTCATTGGACCAACAACCTCATTCCTTCCTAAACGGTTGTGCTTCGTTGAGACAACATTGTCAAAATACAATGAGCAGAAGTTGACAAGCTCTTCCTCTGTATATCGTTCAGCAATAGAACCCTCTATACGAGCTTTGTTCTTGACCTTTTGTTTTAATCGGCGCATATACCAACGATAAATAATATGCAGACTTAGTGAAGTATTATTAAAATGAGCAGGATAGAGCAATATATAGCAGTTTATATATTACCTCTCAAAAGGATACATCCACCGATATTGCACCGGTCCTCCAAGTTTGAGTTCATATGGCAGATGAATAGGCAGATGTTCCATCGAGTCAAAAAATCCTGGAGGGAAGATCATTTCAAGCTTGCACATGTTAAGCACAATATTCTTCTCCATCTGTTCGACATCATTGTGCTTAATTATAGTTGAGCAAATATCTCAAAAGAAATTTGACAGTTCGGTCAATGCATCAATAACTTTTCTAGGTAACATCTCACGAAATGCAATTGGAATCAACTTCTGCATGAATACATGACAATTGTGACTCTTGAATCCAGAAATTTTCAATTGCTCAACCTTACAACAACGTGTTATGTTAGACGCATATCCATCTGGGAGCTTCAACCCACTAACCCACTTACAGACGTCTTCAACTTGTTGCTTAGTAAGACTAAATGGAGCTTTAGGTTTCGTAGTGTTAGGGCGAAGCCACAATTCTGACCTAATGCTCAATGCCTCCAAATCTTTTCGAGCATTGTCATTGTCTTTAGTTTTACCACTCGCATCTAACACGGTGTAAAACAAGTTCTCGAAAACATTCTTTTCGGTATGCATGACATCTATACAATGACAAACAGAAAGTGTGCCCCAATACGGCAACTCAAACCATATAGGCAAATGTGTCCAATTATGAGTCTTCCCATACCCGGCTGCTCTCAATTTATTGTGTTCCTTCCCCGGCAAAGGAAAATGAAGTTGATTCAACCACTCTAAGACCTCACCGCCTTTGCTGACGCAGCACCAATAACCCCTTCTTCTCTATCTTTACATTGAGCTGTGTAGACATCTTTACGTAATTGTGATCAAGAGGCAAGAATCTATGAAAGCGATTACTAAAGAAACTACATTTCCGCCACGTCGCAATCGGTTGCCTTGCACATCCCCCATACACACCGGATCGGAATGACTTCCCGTGAGTTGACCAACCACTAACCATCCCAAGAGCCGGAAAGTCGTTGATAGTCCATATAGGTACGCTTTCATCACAAAATTCTCGATATCGATTTATCATACGTCTCCCGAACCCCGCTCCCATAACATCTTTAGTTCATCCACTAACGGTCGAAGGTACACATTAAGATCTTTTGTAGAACTTTTATCCCCCGGAATGAGTAAAGTCAAAAACAAATACAGATCCCTACTGCACATTACCGGTGGAAGATTATAAGCGACCATAATGACTGGCCAAACTGAGTACGGCTGGCTAAAATTATTAAAAGGGTAAAAGCCATCGGTAGCCATGCCAAGCCTAACATTCCTAACTTCTTCCGCAAACTCGGGATAATTTACATCAAATCTCTTCCATTCATCTCCATCCATTTGGGTGAGTCAAATGACCGTGCACGACATCCCTTGTTTGATGCCAGCTCATATGTTGAGCCGTATAAGACGACATGAATAGCCGTTGAAGTCTCGGCGCAAGTGGAAAGTATCGTAAGATTTTCCTGGGAACATGTTTCTCCATCCCCCCATGTTTTGTAACCTTGTAGCACGATAAACTGCATATATCACACTGTCCCTTATCTCTGTCCTCCCCATAGTATAACATGCAATCCTACTCACAAGCATTGATTTTCTGATACCCCATATTTAACCCCTTGACCATCTTCTTCACTTCATAATAATTCGCAGGAAGAGTATGATCCTTGGTTAAGAACTGTCCAATTATAGCGAGCAAATCGTTGAAACCTCTATCACTACAGTCGTGCTCATTTTTGAAGTGTAAGAGCTTCGTCACTACAGAAAGCTTGGTGTTCGTATCATTTCCCGGATACAACGCGACCCCAGATTCAGATAGCAACTTGTAAAAGGCGACAGCTGTATCATTTGGCACTTGCTTCACACTGCTTGAAGAAGGTTCATATTCAGCCCAGTCAATAGTACTACGGCCATAAACATCAACCAACATCTCAACTGGATCATAGTTTTTGACGTATGAATCCCGTGGAATTGGTTGTTCCACAATATTTTCAATCACTTCTGATTCCCCGTGATGAGTCCATACGAAGTACCCATCTACAAATCCACGAGAAAATAAGTCGAATTTAATCTCGTCGACTTTCTTCCAAATCAGATTTTTACACTTGACACACGAGCACCGCATCTTCCCGTGCGGATCATCCGTATGTTCTAGTACTTTGGTCAAGAAATCTAAAACCCCAATACGATAAGCTGAGACTAATCCCCTCCCATCAATGGGTATCCTACGGTACATCCAACTCCGAACGGCTGACATTTTTAACTACACAGAAGTACGCATTAAGTTAATTTGGATATTCATGCGTGAATTAGATTTACCTAGTATCTCTACAGGACAGGGGTAAGGCTTCTATCCCGTTATTGGATGTGTCTCATCACTAGTGCAAACACGTTGAGTACGTTTCATGAATTTCAAGAAAATTTCGGCAGCACCTCCCCATGGTCTCCAAGCACATGAAATAGACTAAGATAACTTAATCTAAGTATGCACTCGGAGAACATATGGAGATAACAATCGATTAATCCTCAAAATAACAAAAATGTACCGTTTCAGTATTTTACCCCTACTTTAAGTGAGAGACATAACATCTAATAACAGGTCCCAAATGGGAATCGTTCGACATTCACCCCTATTGAGTGTATGTCAAACGGTTTCTAAGTTTCAAAGTATAGTACATAATTTATGAGAATTTATGTGGAATCTCTACTTGAGTGAAGAATCGCAAAAAAAAAAGTTCGTAGTTCTGTTGTGTCCTATACTCGAATAATAAAGTTAATTAATTCTGCAAACATTCCTCATCGTTTCCATTATAACGGATGACAACATCCCAAGGAGTTCCATTACGCTATTAAACAAAGTTCAACAACTTCATCGCACTACTTCCTGGATGTTGTCATCTCATTATGATGGAACAAAGAGAGAATGTCTCGCAGAATTCAATTACCTTTATTATTTGAGTATAGGACACAAACGAAGAACTACGACCCCCTTTTTTTGTTGCTCTTAGAGAACCTATTGAGTACTATTTAGTTAAATTCATTATGTCCAAACCTCGCATACAAGAAAGAAAGAGTACATATATGTAGGGAGAGTATTATTACATTTATATATTGAAAATTGTGGCAAACTAAGCAAATGCTACTTAGTTTATTTTGCAATGATAAAAAACTAAGTAAGTGGTACTTAGTTTATGAGAATTGTTAATTATTTGGAATCTATAGAGACTAATGTTCTCATTCATTCACTTAGTTATTCTTAGTTTATTTTGCAATGATGATAAACTAAGTAAGTGGTACTTAGTTTATGAGAATTGTTATTTGGAATCTATAGAGACTACTGCTTAAACATTCACTTCTAGCTATAAACCGCTATTTTGCCCGATGATGATAAACTAAGTGGTACTTAGTTTATGAAATTTTTATTTGGAATCTATAGAGACTACTTATATATTTTATTTTATTTTATTTATTAAACTAAATTAAATTAAATTTTTTATTACTTTTTTTTTATTTTGTATTATATATATATTATATAATTTTTAATGTTTTTATTAAATTAAATTAAATTAATTAGATTAAATTTATTTTAAATTTAATTTAGATTATTTAAATTAAAATAAATTTATTTTATTTTATTATTTTTATTTAATTTTATTTTTTATTGAATTGTATTTTATTTAATAAACTACATTTATTTTATTTAATAAACTAAATTAAATTATATTTACTTTATTTTATTTTAGTAGTAAGAAACTAAGTAAATGGCACTTAGTTTATGATTTATTAATATTGGGAAACTAGTTACTAATACAATACATACAAGTCTGCAATTTCATAATTCTGACAGAATTTCTGTCATAAATTCAGTCGTAAATAAAAAATATATCAAGATTGAAACATTTACCAGATGTTATACACTAAACAAAAGCTGCAACATAAGTTGCAATCCCAATTTGCACAGCAATTTGCATAACAGTTAGGCATAACACAATTTCGGCAACCCAATTTTCACAACAGTTAGGCAATTAACACAAATAATAACCCTTATAATTTTAGCAGAACACAAATAGATATAACCCATTTCGGCAGAACACTTAAGTCCCAATTTCAGCAATGAATCCGAAATACATATAGTAGTAGTAATTATCATCAATAGATATATATATATATAGTACCAATTTCAGTGTAATATGCACAATATTGGGCAACAAATTATACCTAATTATACAAATAAACCATTACTAACCTTAGGCCTTAGGTAGTTTGAAAACCGGTTAAAGGAGGAGAAGGAGAAAATAGAGTCCAACCCGGCCAGAACGCAGCCGTCGACGCCGATCATTGCGTAAGGGAGAGTCGCCAGCGATGGTCTTTGTGTGGAAGGGTGACCCAAGTGGTGGGAAAAAGTCTGCAGAGTGGTGAAGAGAGAGAGAGAAGAGAGCGAACGTCGTTGGCGGGGGGAAAAGGGTGGCGGGGGGGCGGATGGACTGGATGGGTGGGGTGGGGAGGATTAGAAAGGGAAGGAGAGTACTAGGGGGACCGGTGTGGGGGCGGGAAGGATGAGAGAGGGAAGGATATCGACTGAGACTGAGAGAATGAGAGAGGGTGGGGGCGGTGAGGATGAGATCGAGGAGGAGTGAGAGAGAGATAAAATGAGAGTCTAAAATGAAAAGGCAGAAGGTGAAAGGTTTTTATTTTTATCTACGACGGAATGTCCGTCGGACATATGTCTCTCGAAAATAGTTTAAGTTCGACGAAAAGTCTCTAGAAATTAATGTTTTTTCGTCAAAATTACTTTTCACGGTGGCGCCAAACTTGGCCCCAACTGGGGAGGACTAAGTTCGACTGAATTCCGTCCTAATTAATGTATTTTTGAGGGACTTATATCCGACACATTATTCCCTCGGACATAATCCTATTTCGACCGAATTTAATCCGTCGAGGATACGTCAGTCGAAAATAGGCGGTTTTCTTGTAGTGTATTACAAGACAGCTTAGAAATCTGCCATAGCTTTTCCCTTATCCTTTTTCGATCCTTCGGGACGTTCAGTCTTAGCTGCATTCATATGGTTCAAGCAAGAGTGAGCATAACTAGCTCATTAAGTATAACAATTTAATAACAACATGCTTGACACATACGAATCGTATACCTTCAATAACTGAATAATAGTTATGAAGTATTATTGATATTTCAAAATAGCACTTCATCTTTTCTTTCAAAATGCTTAACAATAATAACAATATTTAGTAAAACATTTACTCCGGTCAAAGACCTCGAGTATTCATTCTTTATTGGAAAAGGACAACCCGGAAGCAAGTCCGTAAGCCCGATATTACTTACGATCACTTCTAGGTGATCAGCCTATTGTACTCTATGTTGATCAACACTACATCTATTAAACGTATGCACGTTTAAGCATTTGGCAACCTCACGTGCCTGTCGTTTAATCGACAAAACATTTGTTTAACATTTCAATCTTCTTTTGAAAACCATATCAAGTAGTTGACAAAAGATAGCAACATTTGATAATAAATGATTAGATTATTAATACATCAAGTCTAGCCAAAAATAATTGGCTTAAACTTCAACATACCTCAATTCAGGCGAAAGAATACATGAACCTCAAAAACTTGTTCAGATTGAACTGAGACAAGAGTTAGAATACTTGCCTTTAGCGTCTGCTACGGTATATTAACTTTATGTTCAAGTCTCTACAATACATGATCACATAATGCCTTACATTAGGTCACATATAATCAAGTATGTATATGACTATATCATACTTTCATCTCAATTAAACTGTGTATTAGATTCGCCACTATTCGCTCGGTTTATCATTATCCTTGCATTTTATTCACTAGGTTATCTCAACCTTTATACAACATCCTTAAGGTTTAACAAAGTTTAAACAATGTTACATTTCCTTCCTTAGGTTGTATTTACTTCCAAATCAATTAGCTTTCCTTTCTTTATACTTAGAAACCTTCATTACTATTCTTGTTCTGAGACTAGCGCTGCGGCGCGAGTCCTTACTTATTATCAGCGTATTGCCTTTCCACACTCTAGAGGATTTTCAGATCTGTATACATGGCGCTACTGGCTAGAAATTGTATTATGGTTCATATTTATGACGTAAACTCTTGCAAGATGTGCTTTCGACAACATTACGCCTTCGCGACGCGACTCATTTAGCCTAGGGTTGGCCATGGCTGCCAACTCTCAATGCACCCGAAAAACAATTTTAGTTTTTGAATTTTTTGAACTTCCCGAACGCATAACTTCTTCGTTATAAGTCTGAATTGGCTCGTTCAAAAGCCTACGGTTCACAAATTACGTAATATATGCGTTCATGCAAGAATTTTATCTATTTGACTTTGTTTGCTAAATATTCACCTATTGGTTCATTTTTTAACGAAAACGATAAACGTTCGTGAACGTTCAACGCTCGTTTCTTCGTTCTAAGTCGGAATCCTGTCATTTTTGAGTCCGCAACTCTTAAATGCCAAATATGACTTGTCTCCATTGGAAAACAATGGTTCCGAGTTCAAACACAAAATATGACTTCTATTCCGAGAATTTTACGAATTCGACGATTATTGTCCAATCGTGCAATTTCCGGCAAATCTTCGTTCTTATGATTTGTTCAACATTACAAATAAACTTCATTCACCATGTGAACATCTTAACATACTAATTATAACAACTAATAATCATTGTTGGTTTTTTTTGGACTTATTCTTCATGAGCTTATAACTTGTCAAATTATAAACTACTCAAGATTTTATTGTTCGTGACTTATGACAATTAAAGTTTCTTAATCACCATTCTTTATATGTTCTTAACATATAACTTTACTTATGTAGATATGATACATATGATCATACAAGTTCTTTTACATCCTTACTACTTCTCTTAATAAACTCATTACAAGTTCATAATTTTCATACTAACATTCAAGGTTAATTCATAATAAGTTTATAACTTTTATAAGTTTAAATGACTTATTGCCAACTTATGTGGCTTAAGTTCATTTCTTACTCATTCTTTTTGTTTCTTGTCATTCATGTTTCTTAATCCATCTTTTCTTATCAACCTATCATAGTAGAGATAGAAGATAATTTAGAGAAGAAGTCTTACTTTTGATTTCTTGGTAAGGCAGCTTTCTTCTTCTTCTTACAAATGAAATGACTTATTTGTAGCTTATTCTCTCTAACACTTAAGCACTTTTGCAATATGTTGGATTATTTGAACAAGTGTTAAATGGCTTGTAAGCCTCCTATATTTATAGAAGTTGCAAAGCTAGGGTAGTTTAGTCTTTAAATCATCCCACCTCCTTTAAGCCACCTCCTTACTATTCATTACTTGTTAATCACAAAACTTATCCTATACTTGGTCATTACTCATTTAACTAGGTCATTACTCTTAAATCTTGGTCATTACATTAACTTGGTCACCACATTTAACCATATTAATATGGTGTGCCCCATGGGTCATACAACTCATGGATCCTAGTTTGGCTTACATTAAATCAACCTTTGGGCTTTGCATTAATAAACACTAGTTGGTTCATTAACTAATAATTGGGCCTCTCCCTTTAATTCACTTGGACTTGTATTAATTCAATAAACCTTTGCAAGTCCATTAGCATTACTTAATACATATAGTTTATGTATTATTTTCGTATTTTAATTCATATAGAATTTATATACTATTTTTCATCCTTCATACAAACTCGTATAATACTTCGTATTATACTCATTTTCATTACTTTGCACCACACCAAGTATCATACAATTATTACTTATTCATTACTACTTCACCTTCCTTAACGTTTATAAATTAAGTCCGTAAGCGAAATATTACATTTTCCATAACTAGATTTTTATTACATAATCCATCTTACCTTGTTATTCCATCATTACGTATTTCTCAGAAATTTAAAAATATATCCCGAGCAAATACAGATGAATAGTGTTTTTTGGAAAATCTCTCAGAAAACTTTTATTTTCGTCTTAGAAATTCAAACACTTTAATTCATCCACGTAGTTCAAATACTACGACATTCTAACATCAATAGGTTATACAATGACAACCATCTTGATAACACATAGAATAGAATTTTATTATTATTTAATTTAATAAAATCATTTTACAATAAGATCTGAATTTCTCGGTCGTTACATTCTTCCCCCCTTATAAAGATTCTGTCCCCAGAATCTCGTCTTACTTTAATCAAATAGATGAGGAAAATTTTTCGTAATCTTTTCTTCTAGTTCCCACGTTACTTCTTCAGCATCGTGGTTCTTCCATAATACCTTTACTGATGGTATTACCTTTTTCCTCAGAACTTATTCCTTTCTATCAATGATCTGCATCGGCGATTCTTCATATGTTAAGTCCTTCTCGATATGAATCAGCTCATATTCGATTACATGCTTATAGTCCGGCTTATATGGACGTAATACAGATACGTGAAACACGTTAAGTATTCGTTCTAGGTCTGGAGGTAATGCTATCACATAAGCTACCTCTCCTACCCGTTTTAATACCTCAAAAGGTCCTATAAACCTTGGACTTAACTTTCCTTTCTTTCCAAAGCGTATCTTTCCGTTCCAGGGAGATACCTTTAAAAACACATACGAGTCCACCTCAAACTCTCGACTTAGTCTATGTGAGTCCGCATACTTCTTAACTTTCCGCATCATCTCCGAAATGGCGATTTAGACGTATCCGAATTAACTTTACCATATCCACTGTCTACTGTACCAATTCTGGTCCAAGCATTCGGTGTTCTCCCACCTCATCCCAACACAATGGTGTTCTGTAATTTCTTCCATACAAAGCTTCATACGACGGCATGCCTATGATTGCATGATAATTGTTGTTATACGCAAACTCTACTAGTGATAGGTGATCATCCCAACTACCCTTGAAATCCATTACGCAAGACCTCAACATGTCTTCTAACGTTTGAATTGTTCTCTCGCTCTGCCCATCGGTTTATGGATGATAAGTTGTGCTTAACTTCAGCTGCGTTCCCAACTGTTCTTGCAAACTCCTCCAAAAGTTTGATGTGAATCGTGGATCACGATCTGACACAATCGATACCGGTACTCCAACTGTCTCATTCGGAACCCAAATTTTTCCTTCAAATCTTAATAATCCCTCATTATCGAGACTATACTTAGCATCTTCCTTCTCAGATAATCGCTTCTTCATTGGGTTACACTCGGCAGTCTTGAGTTGTATCTCCTTGACTCTTTCTATGATAGTAGATTGCATCTCTATCGCAAAGAGTATCTGTCTTGTATCACTCGGCATCTTCACTTCTATCTCCATCCTAGCCATCTCTGTTATTAACTCATTTTGAGCCGTTAACATAGACAACTTTTCCCGACCCTTCCTACTTAAGGCGTCGACAACTACATTGACCTTTCCAGGGTGATACAGGATTTCACAATCATAATCCTTTATCAACTCTAGCCATCTTCGATGTCTCATATTCAACTCCTTCTGAGTGAAGATATACTTTAAACTTTTATGGTCCGTATATATCTCACATTTTTTCCCATAAAGATAATGTCTCCATATCTTTAGGGCAAACACTATCATGACGATTCGGATCATGAGTAGGATAAACTTTCTCATAATCCTTCAATTGCCGAGATGCATACGCAATGACGTTGCCATGCTGCATAAGCACACAACCAAGTCCTCTATGTGAAGCATCACTATACACTACAAAATTTCCTGTGTCATCTGGTAATGACAAAACAGGCGCTTCACTTAATCTTTTCTTCAGTTCTTGAAAACTGTCTTCACATTTATCCGTCCATACGTCTTTCACCGTCTTCCTTGTTAAATTAGTCAACGAGGTAGCTATCTTCGAAAAATCTTGGATAAATCTTCGATAGTACCCAACTAACCCTAAAAAACTCCGCACCTCAGTCGGCGTTTTTGGTTGTTCCCAATTCATTACTGCTTCCACCTTCGCTGGATCCACTGAAATCCCCTCTTGGTCAAAGACATGACCTAAAAACTGCACCTTTTCCAGCCAAAATTCACATTTGGTGAATTTCACATATAACTTCTCCTTCCTTAGTGTCTCTAACACTAATCTTAAGTGTTCAGCATGATCTTCTGGTGTCTTAGAATAGACTAGAATATCATCGATAAACACCACGACAAACTTGTCTAAATATAGTTTGAACACTCTGTTCATCATATCCATAAATGCAGCAGGTGCATTCGTCAACCCAAATGACATTACCAGAAACTCAAAATGACTATAACGAGTCCTGAATGCAGTCTTTGGTACATCTTCCATCCTAACCTTCAACTGATGATACCCCGTCCGCAAATCTATTTTAGAAAAATACTTTGCCCCTTTCAATTGATCAAAGAGATCATCGATCCTGGGCAATGGGTATTTATTCTTTATCGTTAACTTGTTCAACTCCCGATAGTCGATACAAAGCCTTAACGATCCGTCTTTCTTCTTCATAAACAACACCGGTGCCCCCCACGGAGAAACACTTGGTTGAATGTACTTTTTGTCCAATAGTTCCTGTAGCTGAACCATTAGTTCTTTCATTTCCACAAGCGCCATATGGTACGGTGCCCTTGAGACTGGTGCCGCTCCTGGCACAATGTCTATCACAAATTGATCTCTCCTATCGGCAGTGATCCCTTGAACTCACTTGGTAATACATCCATGAACTCGTTTACTATAGGTATTTGTTCCATGGTTGCTCTCACTCTCTGGGTATCAACAACATGGCATAGGTAACCTACACAACCCTTTCTTAAAAGTTTTCTAGTTTGTGTCATCGTAAGGCAACACGGACGTCCCGGCAGTTACTACCGTAAAATACTACAGGAGGTTACTTCAACGTCCTGATACTCACACATTTCTTTTGACAATCTATAATTGCTCCATTGTTAATCAACCAATCCATTCCGAGAATTACGTCGAATTCTCCTAACTTTATCGGTATTAAGTCTACCGATAACTTACGACCACGCATATCTATCTGTGAACAACTCCTATGAATATCTTCTACGGTATTATCTCTTCGTTTGCTACCTTAATGTTCAAAGGTATAGGCAATTTTTCGGAAATAATTCTAGTCATCTAGTAAAATCACATTATAAACGAACAAGTAAAGACCCGAATCAAATAAAGACGTATGCATTTATATTGTTAATCGGAAGAATACCTGCAACTACATCCCTTGATGCCACCGCATCTTGGACCGTCATATTAAAAGTGCGGGCCATTGATTTCCCCGACTGAGCTAGACCACTAATAGCTAACTTCCCGCTATTAGTTCCCTTATTTCCTTCTGTCCCCTTCTTCGGGCAATTCTTTGCTATGTGGTCAGTTGATCCATATACAAAACATCCATGATTTTTCTTCGAATTTGGATGGTTAGGCGAAATGTGCCCTTCCTGTCCACAATTATAACAAACCGCCTTTCCTTTGAGACAGACTCCCAAGTGAGTCTTTCCGCAGGTTTTACAGGCCTCCATCCTCCTCTTAAAGTCCCCTTGTTTTACTCCGGTATTCTCAGAGTTAAAGCCCTTTCTCTTCTGACCGTTGCCACTTCCACTGGTTCCCTCGGTCTTGGTTCCTCCATCAACCTTGCCCTTGTTTTTCTTATCCTTGTGGTACTGGCTGAGAGCCTCATTCCCACCTTCGGTAATTATTGCCTTTTCTAGTATGGTTCCAAAGGAAGTACTTTGGAACACGAGATTCGACTATAGAGCCGGGGTTTCAAGCCCCGTCAATCTTCTAACCTTTCTCACTTCAAAGGTCCACTTGATGTGGAGCAAATCGTGCCGATTCATTAAACTTGGCGACATCTTTGAGGAATTGTCATCTCCCTTGTTTCAATTCAAGAAACCTCATTTCCATCCTCCTTGCATACTGTGGGAAAATAGTTCTCAAAGAAAATCTCCTCAACCTCTCCCACGTTAGGTTTCCTATATCGGCCCTAACTTGGTTTGCCTCCCACCGAAGTTGGCCTCTCCTTTCATCAAATAGGTTGCAAAGGAAACCTTTTGACCCTCCTCAACATTTGCTATTACAAATGCTTTCTCGATTTCTTTTACCCAAGTCTGGGCTTTATAGGTCCGTAGTTCCTTTGAACTCCGGCGGACTTACACTTTTAAAGTCCTTAAAAGTAGTAGCTCATCTTACTCCGGGAATCACGGTACATTAGCCCCTCGTTCTATTAAATGCAAGATTAAAAGATTAACAAACTCATGCATTGGATTAATCTTGACCACCCTCCGGTTGGTTAACATTAGCACCCTGATTTTGTTGTCTCCTTCTTGGCGGCATTTTGCTGTTAAGAAAACAACACATCATTATTACTTTATTCTTGTCGGTTTGTTATTATTTATAATTAAAACAACAACTCATACTCATTTCTCAACTTATTTCATAAAAAGACTTATATTGATTCATAACTTGTAGTATAACACTACATTGTTTACATTACTCAGTCTTAGCTGATTACATTATCATCCCGCAATTACTTTCCAAAAATTGGGATTTACAAAAGACTACCCTTTGTTATACAAAAGAGGGTTTTACGTCACTACTAAATACATAATATTTACGTACCTAATCTACTCTAGCTATTGCTAGATTACATCTGACGTAGGGCATTCTCAAAATCTTTGTTGGCGGGCCTAAGCATAACATCTCTCTTGATAGTGTGTGTCGGCATCCATCTTCTTCTATCTCGATACCCGACTACCGATGGGAAATCCACATGAGAACTCCTATGTATATAGGACATCCTCTCCAACTTCTGCTGTTTAGTCTTTAGCTCCTGCTTGAGCTCAAAGACTTCACATTTCAGCTCTCGGACCTTGTCCTTAGCTAAAACTATATCATCTTGTTCCTCTTCCCACATTCCCTCCATGCTAGCCTTGTCCTCACGGACAGCTTGGAGTTCCTCTTTCAACTCCTTAACTTCTTGGCAGTAATGGACATTCCTATCCAATACCGACATAAACAATGCCTTCATTGATTCCCCCGTAGACAACTCCTCTGTAGGCGGAACCTGGTCAAAGGACATCACGTCCACTTCCTCCTCTAGCATGCCATCAAATATAGACATGTAGTCTAAATCGTCCGAGTCTCCCACTGATTGTCACCAACTCGGTTCTCTTCTACACGGATTTGGTAGTATCTCTACCCGATTAACCGAATCCTCGCTCACTACATGTTTATCTCTATACATATCATTTTCTCCTGATATCTACAATAAAACAATATAGTTTGATTAGTACACGTCAGTAAAATAATAGAAATACATAACATAATATAATGCATTTTTATAGGGTTACTTTCCATTTGTTACTTCTTTATTCTTCCTTAAGGTTATGACTTAAGGTTCTACTTTCCCCCTTAAGTTTTATAACCTAGGCTTTGATACCAACTTGTAGCGCCCCCAAATTCGGGTATCTTTCAACCCGACAGATGGTGCTATACAGTACAACATTCATACATTCATTCAATTGAAAAGTCTCAAAGAACGAACATAACTTCTATATATTTAAAGTAATATTTACATTTCCCAGGTTCTATACCCATTACAAAGGTTATTTGTCATAATATCAATTACATTAAAACAATAGACCTATACTATTACAAGACAGCTTAGAAATCTGCCTTAGTTTTTCTCTTATCCTTTTTCGATCCTTCGGGACGTTCGGTCTTAGCTGCATTCATATGGTTCAAACAAGAGTGAGCATAACTAGCTCAGCAAGTATAACAATTTAATAACATCGTGCTTGACACATACGAATCGTATACCTTCAATAACTGAACAATAGTTATGAAGTACTATTGATAATTCAAAATAGCACTTCATCTTTTCTTTCAAAATGCTTTACAATAATAACAATATTTAGTAAAACATTTACTCCGGTCAACGACCTCGAGTATTCATTCTTTATTGGAAAAGGACAACCCGGAAGCAAGTCCGTAAGCCCGATATTACTTACGAGCACTTCTAGGTGATCAACCTATTATACTCTATGTTGATCAACACTACATCCATTAAATGTATGCACGTTTAAGCATTTGGCAACCTCGTGTGCCTGTCGTTTTACCGACAAAACATTTGTTTAACATTTCAATCTTCTTTTGAAAACCATATCAAGTAGTTGAAAAAAGATAGCAACATTTGATAATAAATGATTAGATTATCAATACATCAAGTCTAGCCAAAGGAATTGGCTTAAACTTTAACATACCTCAATTCATGCGAAAGAATACATGAACCTCAAAAACTTGTTCAGATTGAACTGAAACAAGAGTTAGAATACTTGCCTCTAGCATCTGCTACGGTATATTAACTTTATGTTCATGTCGTTCAAGTCTCTACAATACATGATCACATAATGCCTTACATTAGGTCACATATAATCAAGTATGTATATGACTATATCATACTATCATCTCAATTAAACTGTGTATTAGATTCAGTTACTATTCATTCAGGTTTATCATTATCCTTGCATTTTATTCGACTAGGTTATCTCAACCTTTATACAACATCCTTAAGGTTTAACAAAGTTTAAACAATGTTACATTTCCTTCCTTAGGTTGTATTTACTTCCAAATCAATTAGCTTTCCTTTCTTTATACTTAGAAACCTTCATTACTATTCTTGTTACGAGATCGGCGTCATGACGCTGACGAGTCACTTACTTATTAGCCCTTGTTGCGGTACCACCACTCTGAGGATTTTTTATATCATACATGTTTGCTGCGCCACAAATTGTACTTATGGTTACACAAATTATGCATGAACTCTTCTTGCAGTGTCTGCTTGGACATTTGTTACTACATTGTGGCGTGACTCATTTAGCCTAGGGTTGGCGCTGCGGCGCCAACTCTGTGCACCAGAAAACAATTTCAGTTTTTGAATTTTTTGAACTTCCCGGACGCATAACTTCTTCGTTATAAGTCCGAATTGGCTCGTTCAAAGGCCTACGGTTCACAAATTACGTAATCTACGCGTTCATGCAAGAATTTTATCTATTTGACTTTGTTTACTAAAAATTCACCTATTGGTTTATTTTTTAATGAAAACGATAAATGTTCGTGAACGTTCAACGCTCGTTTCTTTGTTCTAAGTCAAAATTCGGTCATTTTTGAGTTTGCAACTCTTAAATGCCAAATATGGCTTGTCTCCATTAGAAAACAATGGTTCCGAGTTCAAACACAAAATTTGACTTCTATTCTGAGAATTTTACGAATTCGATGATTATCGTCCAATCGTGCAATTTCAGGAAAATCTTCGTTCTTATGATTTGTTCTACATTACAAATGAACTTCATTCACCATGTGAAGATCTTAACATACTCATTATAATAACTAATAATCATTGTTGGTTTTTTTTGGACTTATTCTTCATGAGCTTATAACTTGTCAAATTATAAACTACTCAAGATTTTATTGTTCATGACTTATGACAATTAAAGTTTCTTAATCATCATTCTTTATATTGTCTTAACATATAACTTTACTTATGTATATATGATACATATGATCATACAAGTTCTTTTACATCCTTACTACTTCTCTTAATAAACTCATTACAAGTTCATACTTTTCATACTAACATTCAAGGTTAATTCATAATAAGTTTATAACTTTTATAAGTTTAAATGACTTATTACCAACTTATGTGGCTTAAGTTCATTTCTTACTCATTCTTCTTGTTTCTTGTCATTCATGTTTCTTAATCCATCTTTTCTTATCAACCTATCATGGTAGAGATAGAAGATAATTTAGAGAAGAAGTCTTACTTTTGATTTCTTGGTAAGGTAGCTTTCTTCTTCTTCTTACAAATGAAATGACTTATTTGTAGCTTATTCTCTCTAACACTTAAGAACTTTTGCAATATGTTGGATTATTTGAACAAGTGTTAAATGGCTTGTAAGCCTCCTATATTTATAGAAGTTGCAAAGCTAGGGTAGTTAAGTCTTTAAATCATCCCACCTCCTTTAAGCCACCTCCTTACTATTCATTACTTGTTAATCACAAAACTTATCCTATACTTGGTCATTACTCATTTAACTTGGTCATTACTCTTAAATCTTGGTCATTACATTAACTTGGTCACCACATTTAACCATATTAATATGGTGTGCCCCATGGGTCATACAACTCATGGATCCTAGTTTGGCTTACATTAAATCAACCTTTGGGCTTTGCATTAATAAACACTAGTTGGTTCATTAACTAATAATTGGGCCTTTCCTTTTAATTCACTTGGACTTGTATTAATTCAATCAAACTTTGCAAGTCCATTAGTATTACTTAATACATATAGTTTATGTATTATTTTCGTATTCTAATTCATATAGAATTTATATACTATTTTTCATCCTTCATACAAACTCGTATAATACTTCGTATTATACTCGTTTTCATTACTTTGCACCATACCAAGTATAATACAATTATTACTTATTCAATACTACTTCGCCTTCCTTAACGTTTATAAATTAAGTCCGCAAGCGAAATATTACATTTTCCATAACTAGATTTTTATTACATAATCCATCTTACCTTGTTATTCCATCATTACATATTTCTCAAAAATTCAAAAATATATCCCGAGCAAATACCGATGAATAGTGTTTTTCGGAAAATTTCTCGAAAAACTTTTATTTTCGTCTTAGAAATTCAAACACTTTAATTCATCCACGTAGTTCAAATACTACGACATTCTAACATCAATAGGTTATACAATGACAACCATCTTGATAACACATAGAATAGAATTTTATTATTATTTAATTTAATAAAATCATTTTACAATAAGATCTGAATTTCTCGGTCGTTACATATACACTCGAACGTTTTGCTTGTATATACATAAATGAGATTGTAAGATTGCATGGTATGCCAGTATCCATAGTTTCTGATCGAGACCCAAGATTCACTTCACGATTTTGGGTTAGTTTGCTAAAAGGTATGGGCACGAATTTACGATTTAGTTCGGCATATCATCCTCAAACGGATGGGTAGTTGAAGAGGACTTTCAAACTCTTGAAGATCTATTAAGACTCTGTGTCCTTGACTTCGAAGGAAGTTGGGACAAGTTCTTTCCATTGGTGGAATTTTCCTACAACAATAGTTATCAAGCAAGTATAGGCATGTCTGCATTCGAAGCGTTGTATGGACGCAAGTGTCGTTCTCCAGTATGCTGGGATGAGGTGGGTGAAGCAAAGTTGTTGGGACCGGAGTTGGTACGTATGACTATGGAATAGATTCAAATGATCTGGCAACGTATAAAAATCTCATAAGATCGACAAAAGAGTTATGCTGATCTTCATCGAAATGACGTGGAATTCAATGTTGGTTATCATGTATTATTACGTGTTGCTCTATGGAAAAGAGTAACAAGATTTTGAAATAGAGGATAGCTCAATCCTCTATTCATTGGGCCATTTGAAATCCTCGATCGAGTAGGAACCGTGGCCTATAGACTCGCCTTACCGCCAAGTATGTCTCGTGTTCATAACATTTTTCACATATCTATGTTACGTAAATATGTGAAAGACTTGAACCACATTATTGAGTTAGAATCGGATGAGATAGCGGAAGATTTAACGTATGAAGAGGTACCTGTTAAAATCTTAGATAAGAATGAACATATTCTATGCTCCAAGGTTATACCTCAAGTCAAAGTTATATGGAGGAACCACGATGTTGAGGAAATAACCTGGGAGTTAGAATCTGAAATGAAATCAAGGTATCCTCACCTCTTCGTCATACCGGGTATGTACATTAATTTCGAGAACGAAATTTCATAAGAAGGGGAGGTTGTAAGATCCCAATTTTCATAAATAAAGATTAATTATTTTCTCAAAATATATTTTTGAATATTAAGGTGTGGATTTGATATAATGTTATAGTTGTGGGTAATATTTATAAATTTTGCAAAGTAGGCAAGTTGTTATATTATATTCGATTGGTCGCGGAATATTCGTTTTAACAGGGAATATTCGTACGACTGCACAATCATTGGTGGACCACACAACGGAATTATTGTCGGAATAAGAAAACGACATAAATATCTTTTTATAAATATAACGGCGAAAGTTTTACCGTTAAACTGTTGAAATACCCTGTAACAACCTGATATTTTCTATATAAATAAATAAAAAAATTTGCGTATAATTTTTTATTTATTTTTTAAAGAAGAGGATTTGTACAAGATAATGTGTATATGTATTTATGTGGTAAATAAAAATATATTTATTACATGAATATTTATAAATAGTTTTATTTTAGGATTATTGATTATTATAAAGTATATTCTTATAATAATTAATTTATAGTAGAAATATTTTTATTAATTATTTTCCATAAAAATATAATCATATATTATTTAAATAATATATGAAGTGATTTTAGAATAATTATAATAATTATTTTATGATATGAATTTTAGTACAGATTATTAAGTTAATTATTTTACCTTAATTATTAAGGTTAAATATGAAGAATAAATCAGATATGGAATCCAAACCCTAATTTTGGATTTTTATCCAGGGATGAGAATAATAATATAATATTAATTATATTTTGTTTTTCGGTACTATAAATATGTACTGTATGTAAGTATTGATAATGGTTGGTCAATTATGGTTTATATTTTCAAAACCATATTATTAATTGGTTAATGTGACGCCCCCAAAATTAGGTATACATCACCCATCTTGGGTCGTCAGATACATGGTACAGAATTCAAATACAACTTACTAATACAACTGTCATGTACAATACGACAAAACATAAACTGTGAGTTTGAATACAAATATTGTCTACTAGAGATTATACAAACTCAAAAAGAGTCCTCATTACAATTATTATCACACTATTTCACAGAATAGTGAGGACTACTAATGCTATCATCTGGACCATCACTCCATTCCCCGACTCGTCCCAACTATATTCTCATTTCCTGAAGAGAACAGTGAAAGAAAGGGTGAGCTCAACTAGCCCAGTAAGAAATATTATGACTAAGATAATGCAGAATAAATTATCATTAGTCTCCAACAATGTTAAACTGATAAAATATATTAGACATCAAGTTTAATCGCGGTGAACAAGCAATCCATTAAAAGAGTCAAGTAGAAAATAAAATCTACTATCTTTTATGATTTAAAAGGTTTTTCATCACTGTTATCGCTGGGACTTAGCTTAATAAATAATCAACATCATCGAATCACCCTTGCACTACGGCCAATGATATTCTTTAGTATCATGACCACAATTATCCATGCACTACGGGCCAAGAATATTTGTGTATTCATTAATGGTCATGATCATGCCAACAACTGTCCATCAATGCACTACGGGCCAATGAGGACTTTTACCACATCATTTGTAACCTTACGGTCATGATTACAATCAATAATCCTCAGTCATAATCATACCAAGTCCATATACGCACTACTGAAATACGATGACTTTCAAAAATATAAATATGAGGATGTTGATAATGATATAAGAATTCAATAAAACAAGTTCAAGAATTAATTTATCCAGAACTAATAATGTCCAAATTGTCTACATGATCATTGCTTTGTAGAGTAAAATTCAAGAATGCTCGTAAGAATATTTCCATGAAAAGATCTTTGGATGAAGCGCAAATATATCAAGGATATTCCACTAATTTCATGGAGTATAGAAGTCAAAACGTTAACCAACCGAGTATAATAAAGAATGGAATAACAAAAGAAATAACCATGCATGCGGTACTTCATGATGAAAGTTATTCCAACATAATACTAAATAACGGAACCAGTCAAAGTAAATTACGCACCGAGCGTGATGTTCCAACAGAATAATAAAGAATGGAATAACAATGAAATCACCATGCATGCGGTACTTCATATATAGGCAAAGTTATTCCAATGAATACTAATAAGGAAGGAATCGTCCCGTAAAAACGCATGCAGACAAGATATTCCAATGAATAATAATAAAGATTTTAACCAATCAAAGTAAAACGCATGCATGACGTGATATTCCAATAGAATAATAAAGATGGAATCGTGTCCCGTAAAACGCAGAGAGAGACGGATATTCCAAATGTAATAGTAAAGACGGAATAATAGAAGAATGTCACCAAGTATAGGGTAGAAATGGCAGATACAAAGTTATTCCAATGTAATAATAAGATATAGAATAACAACAGTTCTCTTCATGAATAAGAAAGAACAACACCCTTACTAGTAAAAGAACCTGAATATAAGAGTAGTTAAGTAGCGAAATCTTTTCTTCTTTCTCTCTATAATTTTCTCTCTCTGAGTTTCAAAGAATTAAGTATGAAATAATGAAGGAATGAGCTTCTATTTATAGGAGAATGGAAGTGTACTGTTTATGAACGAATTATTTTTGCAGAATTATTTCTTCAACCAAATACAGTAAAGTCAATCGACTAACCAATAAAATCACAACAAAAATTAAAATATAATACATATATATAAACACATGTTTTCAACTTATATATATCAATATTAGATATACACCACTTAATTTTTCTCCCCCATAACCAACATCAATCCCCCACCCACCAAAAAATCAATTTCACTACACTCTTACACATCACTATCACATTACCACTTTTCCACCATTTTCCACTCACACACCTATCACTTTCACATATCATTTTCTCCCACCATATACTCAATACATACATATACTTCCATACTTATACTCTTCCATTTTCAAAAATCATTTTTCCAAAATAATTTTCTACCGATTATTTCGAAAAATGGGTAAATAGGAATCCATAAAATAAGCAAACTTCATAAAAATCACCTTAATAAGTTTAACAACGTTCATCATCTTTTTTGGTCGTTCCCAGGAAAGACGGGGCTTTCCAATAAGGATTTCTCCCTATTGGCGCGCAATTAGGTGACCAAACCTCTCCTTGACTTCTAGACATCGTAAATATTGCAAATAATAATATTAAAAATTTTGTCGTCTCAATTATTGATTTTAACAATATAATAAATATCGACAATAATTGAATCAAATAACGTGAGATACTATGCAACAATTACTATAGCAATAATTGAACAAAACTGAATGACTTCTCACTTAAGCATCAATAATCAGTAGCGTGTGCTACTATGCAACCACGCGTATTACTGTACTTTTACTACCGAGTAGTTCAACAGTATCAACAGTAAAACTTCTGCCGTTATTTTCATAAAAATATTTTTGTCGTTTTCTCAATCCGACAATAATTCTGTGTGGGGTCCACCAATGATTGCGTCGTTATACTAATATTCCCTGCTAAAACGAATATTTCCCGACCAATCGAATATAATATAACAACTTGCATACTATGCAAAATTTATAAATATTACCCACAACTATAACCTTATATCAATTTCACTCCATAATATTCAAAAATAATATTTATAGAAAATTCATCTTTATTCAAAAAGTTGGGGTTTTACAATCTCCCTTCATATGAAATTTAGCCCTCAAAATTAGGGTGCGTACGGTATGTATGTCAAGAGGTAAGGATACCTTGATTTTATTTCAGATTCTAACTCCCAAGTCATTTCCTCAACATCGTGGTTTCTCCACAAAACATTGACTTGAGGTATAACCTTGGTGCGTAGAATATGTTCCTTCTTATCCAAGATTAAAACAGGAACCTCTTCATACGTCAAATCTTCCGTTTTTTCGTCCAATTCTAACTCAATAATGTGGTTCGGGTCTTCCACATATTTACGTAACATGGATATGTGAAAAACGTTATGAACACGAGACATACTTGGTGGTAAAGCGAGTCTATAGGCCACAGTTCCTACTCGATCAAGGATTAAAAATGAGCCGATGAATTGAGGATTGACCTTTCCTCTCTTTCCAAATCTCATAACTCCTTTCCATGGAGCAACACATAACAACACATGATCTCCTATATCGAATTCCACGTCCTTTCGATAAAGATCAGCATAACTCTTTTGTCGATCTTGTGAGGTTTTTATACGTTGCCGGATCGTTTGAATCTTTTTCGTAGTCATACGTACCAACTCCGGTCCCAATAACGTTGCTTCACCCACCTCATCCTAGCATACTGGAGAACGACATTTTCTTGCATACAACGCTTCGAATGGAGCCATGCCAATACTTGCTTGATAATTGTTGTTGTAGGAAAACTCCACCAATGGTAAGAACTTGTCCCAACTTCCCTTGAAATCAAGGACACAGAGTCTTAATAGATCTTCAAGAGTTTGAATAGTCCTCTCCGACTGTCCGTCCGTCTGAGGATGATATGCCGAGATAAATCGTAAATCTGTGCCCATAGCTTTCTGCAAACTAACCCAAAATCGTGAAGTGAATCTTGGGTCTCGATCAGAAACTATGGATACCGGCATACCATGCAGTCTTACAATCTCGTTTATGTACATACGAGCAAGACGTTCAAGTGTATAAGTTTCTCATATCGGTAAGAAATGAGCAGACTTGGTCAATCTATCAACAATGACCCAAATCGTATCTATACCTTGAGAAACCTTAGGAAGACCGTGCTTAAAATCTATGGTAATGTGCTCCCACTTCCATTCTGGAATTTCAAGTGCTTGCAATGGACCTTTTGGTACTTGATGTCTCGCCTTGACTCGTTGACACGTTAGACACCTTGAGATAAATGCAGCTATCTCTCTCTTCATATCGCCCCACCAAAATGTATGTCGAAGATCATGATACATTTTGGTACTCCCAGGATGGATTACAAACGGTGTGTTGTGCGCCTCCATTATGATTTTATACTTTAAATCAGGGTCGTTAGGAACACAAAGTCTGGAGTTGACTCGAAGTATTCCTTCTTCATCGATTCTTGCTTCCAGCATAGCACCTTCTTGTACTTTCTTCCTCATACGCATCAGCTCCAGGTCTGTAGCTTAAGCAGCTTTAACTTTATCAATTAAAGACGGTTCTACTCGTATATTCGCCATCATCACATGGGTCCCTAGATTCTTTAACTCTATCTCCATCATTTGCAAGTCACACAAAATGGGCCTTTGTGTAGACAATATCGTACTCGTACTTGTATATAATCTTTTACTAAATGCGTCAGCTACCACGTTCGCTTTTCTAGGATGGTATTGAATGGTATGATCATAATCTTTCAATAGTTCAAGCCAACGACGTTGTCGCATGTTGAGTTCCTTTTGAGTAAAGAAATATTTGAGGCTTTTATGATCCGTAAAGATCTCCACCTCCTCCCCATACAAGTAATGCCTCCAAATTTTAAGTGCGAAGACCACAGCTACTAACTCTAGGTCATGAGTATGATAATTCCTCTCATATTCTTTGAGTTGTCGTGAGGCATAGGCTATGACTTTCCCATGTTACATGAGAACACATCCTAACCCTTTGCCCGAAGCATCACTGTAGATGACAAATCCTCCGAACCGGATGGTATTATCGAGCAGTCTTTGAAATGAGTCTCCTCTTGAGTTCTTGAAAACTCTTCTCACATTCCTCGCTCCAACCGAACTTTGTATCTTTTCGAGTCAGCTGAGTTAGTGGAGTAGCGATTCGAGAAAACCCTTCTACGAATCTCCGATAATAACCAGCTAAGTCGAGAAAGCTACGTACTTCGGTCACTGATTTAGGTTGCTCCCAGCTTTGAATAGCTTCAATCTTTACTGAGTCAACAGATATTCCATGACTTGATACCACGTGCCCAAGGAATGCTACTTCCTCAAGCCAGAACTCGCATTTCTTCAACTTGGCATAAAGCTTATATTCACGAAGCTTTTGGAGTATCAGCCTCAAGTGTTGCTCATGATCTTCACGGCTTTTGGAATAAATAAGGATGTCATTAATAAAGACGACCACAAAGGGATCCAAATATTCCTTGAATACTCGGTTCATCATATCCATGAAGGCAGCAGGAGCATTAGTCAATCCAAAGGACATGACTAGGAATTCATAATGCCCGTCTCGGAGTTCCGGCGCCGTCTTTGGAATGTCATCTGCTTCTAATCTTCAATTGGTGATATCCTAACGAAGATCAATCTTTGAAAAGAATTTGGCTCCTTGCAATCGGGTCAAAAAGTCATCAATACGTGGCAATGGGTACCTATTTTTTGATGGTGACATGATTCAACTCCAGATAATCAATACAAAGTCACATACTCCCATCTTTCTTCTTCACGAATAGAATAGGAGCACCCCAAGGAGAAGTACTAGGGACGAATAAAGCCAATGTCTAACAATTCCTGCGGTTGAGTTTTTAACTCCTGCAGATTCAATAGAGCCATTCGATGAGAGGCTTTAGAAATAGGTTTTGTCTTTAGTTCAAGGTCGATACAAAATTCAATTTCATGCTCTGGGGTAGGCCAGAAGTTCTTCGAGAATACGTCGAAATTCATTAACAATAGAAATATTATTCAAAACCCGGCGTATTTTTGTTTAGATCTGTGACATGAGCTAAGAAAGCTTGACATCCATTTTTCAATAAACGAATAGCTTTATGGCTTGAGATGACAGTGATTGATTTTAATGGTTTGGTTGCTTGAATTCGCGTAATAGGTCGATTAGGAATATGAAAGCTAGCAACCTTACGAAAATAATCAATTTTTGCATGATGAGTAGTTAACCAATCAATCCCTAGAATTACATCAAATACAAGTATTTTTAATGCAATAAGATCGACAGGTAATGTGTGGGTACCAACTTGAACGAAACAAGACTTATAAACAGTGGATGTAATGAAGGTTTCTCCCAACGGAGTTTCTACAAATAAATCAAAGTCTAATTTCTCCGGAGTTAAATTTAATCGTTGAGCGCAAGTAGGAGAAATAAAAGAATGGGTAGAACCGGTATCAAATAAGGTATAGACTTCGCTAGAGTTTATGATAAGCTTACCCGTGATGACCTCATTCGGGTTCCTTGCTTTCTTTCGGAGGTCACTACAAATGCTCTCCTTGTACTTCTCGGCTTTGACTTTTACGGGACTACCCTTTGGTGCCTCCATCCTAGCTTGAACTTGTCTTGATGAAACAAAAATTGGGCTAGGTGACCTTCTCTTCCACAATTATAACATGCTTTGGATGGCATCGCGCAATTTGGACTGATGTGTTCCTCTCCTCCGCATTTGAAGCATATGATAGGTGGTCGTTCTCCTTCCTTAACAATGGGTGCTGGTGCTGACGTCTTTCCATCATTGTTTAATCTCCTCTTCTTGAAATGTCCATTTTTACTGTCTTAGCCATGATTACCACCAAAGTGGTTACCATTTCTGGCATGTTGATTCCCTCCACGTTTGTTGTCACCATTTCGATGGCTGATACCACTGGTATTTTTATGCTGACGGCTGCTTTCTCTTAGTTGCGTTGACTCGTTGACTCGTTACCGCGCTCCAATAACTGAGCCCTATTTACAACATCTGAGTACAAACATAGTTTATGAGAAATAAGATATTGACGTATCTCTGGTTTCAAACCTCTTAAAAACATTCACGTCATTCGCTCCTCGTTATCGACCAAATGGGATGCAAACCGAGATAACTCCGCAAATTTAGCCTCGTATTGCGACACGGTCATATTATTTTGTTCCAATTTGATAAACTCCATTTCTTTCATGTGACGAATACTCTTGGGAAAGTACTTGTTGTTGAATAGCTCTTGGAACTTCTCCCAAGACATCTTGAGTCGTGCGTCAGTTGGAAATGCGTTTCTGATTCCCACCAAGAATCGCTTTCTCCACGCAACATGAAGGTGGCGAAGGGAACTTTTTACTCCTCGGAGAATCCCAAGACATCAAATATCTTGGTGATCTGCTTTATCCATGCTTCCGCCTTAAGTGGTTTTGGCTCTCCTATAAACTCCGGTGGTCCCAGCTCCTTGAACTGTTTAGCAGTGACCGTCCGAGAGTTTCTAGTGTTTTCACCTACATTTTGGACAGGAGCCGCTCTCGCCTGATGTTGCATGAATTGCATAAAGCCTCTGAAAAGTCCATCATTCATCATTTGGTCAGTGTTGTTGTTTGCATGAGGATTGTTGCCTTCCTGATGCACATTCTCCTGATTATTGATATGTGGAGACTCAACGGTCTCTTGTGCTCCATTGCTATTTTCAACATTCTCGGATGTCATTTTCAGATACTGCCACAAAACAAAGGTTCATTAACATATAACATATTATCCATATACTTTGACCGACCAATTAAATACCAAATAAACTTAGGTAGGTCATACTAGCGAAGGAATTCCCGTCTCTCCCCTCCTAGTTCTAGTCTCACATCATAGCCAGGGATCATATCCCTAAGCTTTGATACCAACTGTGACGCCCCCAAAATTAGGTATACATCACCCATCTTGGGTCACCAGATACATGGTACAGAATTCAAATACAACTTACTAATACAACTTTCGTGTATAATACGACAAAACATAAACTGTGAGTTTGAATACAAATATTGTCTACTAGAGATTATACAAACTCAAAAGGAGTCCTCATTACAATTATTATCACACTATTTCACAGAATAGTGAGGACTACTAATGCTATCCTCTGGACCATCACTCCGTTCCCCGACTCGTCCCAGCTATATTCTCATTTCCTGAAGAGAATAGTGAAAGAAAGGGTGAGCTCAACTAGCCCAGTAAGAAATATTATGACTAAGATAATGCAGAATAAATTATCATTAGTCTCCAACAATGTTAAACTGATTAAATATAATAGACATCAAGTTTAACTGCAGTGGAACAAGCAATCCGTTAAAAGAGTCAAGTAAAAAATAAAATGTGACGCCCCCAAAATAGGTATACACAACACCCATTCTGAGTCGCCAAATACATGGTACAGAAACAACTACAACTTTATTATTACAACAGTAAAACTGTGAGTTTGAATACAAATATTATCTTCTAGATAATATCTATACTCAAATAAATCCTCATCACATTTATTGATACATCATTTTGCAAAAATGGTGAGGACTACTAAACAATCCTTTCTAAAACCTTCATTCCATACCCAGACTCAGTACTCGCTTTATATTCTCGCCTCCACGAGAAGAAAAATGGAACAACAAGGAAAAGGGTGAGCTCAACTAGCCCAAGAAAAGAATATTATGACTAAGATAATATACAACAAATTATCGTTAGTCTTCAACAGGAAAAATCGATAGAATACAATAGACAACAAGTTTCAGATCAATATTACAATGAAAATAATAATTCATAGAAGAGTTACGTAGAGAATGAAATCTACTATAATCTATGAATTTAACGATCCATCATCAATATTTTATCCTCAGTAACATCAATCAATATACATCCGGAATCAAATATTCATCTTTGCACTACAAAGCCAAAGATATTCATCACCGGTCATGTTCATTTAAACACTGCTCATCTTTGCACTACTGGCCAAAGATATTCTTCAGAAATCATTCATCTTTGCACTGAAAGCCAAAGATATTCTTAAGAAATCATTTATCTTTTACACTACATGTGCCAAAGATATTCCATAATATCATCATTTAAGATTGAGGATGATGAAAAATATTTTTTAAAGAAACGAATCCAGTGAAACAAAATGACAAGGATTAAGGATTAAGGATTCGTACTTGGTTTTATCCACGTCCAAAAATACCTCAAAAATAATCATAGTGGTGTAAAATTCAAGAATGATCAAAACATGGATACAATCAGAGCTAGTATCCAGAATAGATATTTTGGACAAAAAGAAGAAATTTTATTTTTCTATTGAATAGTGCTTGTATACGTGAATAGTGCTTGATATCGTAAATAGTGTCGTATCGTGAATAGTAACTCCGACACCAAAAGATAGAAATTCCACAAAAACATCTTCACGCTTCATGAATAGTACTCGTGAATAGTAACTCGTGAATAGTAACTCATGAATAGTAACCCATGAATAGTAACCCCGACATGAAAAAGTTCCAAATTTGATAAAACTTGGATCAACATTTCAAAGATAATGATATTGAAGAAATAATATCATCACAAAAAAATAATATCCTTACCTCGAAAGATCAAGATTTCTTAATTTAGAATACTGGGTATAGTCTTTGAAGGAACTTGCAAATCTAGCAATACTCAAAGTATACTCAAAATACTCACAAGAATACGCTCAAAATATCGAGAGAGAAATAGAGAGAAAACTGGGTTTCATTGTGATTTTCAATTCTAACCTAAGCACCCTATTTATAGGAAAATGCTTAGAACACCAAAGCGAAAATTTAATATAATATTAATATAATTATACAAATTTTCCTTAGCCCACCTTTTGGTCAAAACACCAGCCACACATGTTAATGATGTCCAAAAAAAATACAAAAAACGTTTTTCTTAACAAAATAATTTAAACTCCCAAAATCAATTATTTGAAGCTTGAACTTCAATAATTCATAATAAATAGCCCTTTCATCAGAAAATTCAAATCTCATGAGTTTTTATAGGAAATTCAATTCTCTACAACTTTGCAGAAGAAAGTTTTCCAAATTCCAAACAAAAATCAACCGAAATCCACAAACGGGCGCGATTTTACGGTATAATCAAATTTCTATTAATAATTGTGTCCACCAACACACAAAACATGTGTTAAACATTTAATGCCACAAAAATACTCTTCCTCCTCATATACTCATATATCCCACATTCATTATAAAAATATCACCGTTAATATATTATTAAAATAATATATTTAAATGAATTATTTTATCGAAAAAGATAAAATATTAATTTTCAACAATTGTCATTTTAAAAATTTTCTCCATCTATATCCACATAAAATCAATATTTTCCTCATCATATAAATCAATAATTAATTATTCACAAATAATATTACGAAATCACAATATTGACAACCGGGCGGTTCCTGTGAAAGAGGGGCTTTCCAATAAGAATTTCTTCTTCTTGGCGCATGATTAGATGACCAAACCTCTCCTTAGATGTAACTTTCTAGACATTGCCAATAATGTTATCTAATAATATTATTCAGATAAATATGAATTATTGCTTCGATAATGAAAGATACTTGTGTAATGACAATTATTGAAACAACAAATATAAAATATCAACACAACAATTATTAACTCAATAAAATAATGAAAAAAGAATTACTGTAACCATTATTGAGTAGTGCCTTCTTTACGTAAGAATCAATAATTGGTGCAATACCGCAGGTAATCTACTTGTTCAACAACGCCAGATTAGTGTGTTTTAACCACCGGGTATTCCAACAGTATTAACGGCAACAACTACGCCGTTATTTAAAAACAACTTATATTTGTCGTTTTTTTTTCATCCAATCGCTTTCCGTTATGGGGCCCACACATGGTCAAGCTTGCCGCCGTCATTTAATATTCCCCGACAGCATTTAATATTCCACGACCAAACGAATATTCCCCGACAACAATGAATATTTTATAACCACTTGCTTATTTTGAAATATTTGCGTATTTAACCCTTAACTATCCACATTAATCAAATCAACCCTTACTATTTCAAAATAAAGGAAATTCCTTTTTATTTAAAAATTTCGGGGTCTTACAACCTCCCCTCCTTATGAAATTTCGTCCTCGAAATTGACGTGCGTATTCTGTGTTTTGAAAAGGTGAGGATACCTCGCTTTCATTTTCGCTTTTCAATTCCCGTGTCATTTCCTCTATAAAGATGATTCCTCCACAAAACTTTAACTTGTGGTATGACCTTTCATAGCGTAGGACATGCTCCTTCCTATCCAAAATCTTGACAGTACCTCCTCATACGTTAAGTCTTCTACTATCTCGTCCGGTTCTAACTCAATAACGTGGTTCGGTCTTTCACATATTTACGAAGTACGGATATTTGAAACACATTATGAACACGAGACATACTTTGAGGTAACGCAAGGCTATAGGCTACATTTCCTACTCGGTCAAGAATTTGAAATGGACCGATAAATCGTGGATTGAGCTTTCCTCTCTTCCCAAATCTTGTAACTCCTTCCATGGAGCAACTTCGCAACAATACATGATCCCCTACACTAAATTCCACGTCCTTTCGATGAAGATTCGCATAACTCTTTTGTCGATCTTGTCTGGTTGTATATCGTTGTCGAATCATTAGTCATATCGACTAACTCGGGTCCCAACAATGTTGCTTCCCCCACCTCATCCCAACATATTGGAGAAACGACATTTTGTCCATATAATGCTTCAATGAAACCATGCCTATATTTGTTTAATAACTATTGTTGTATGAGAATTCCACCAATGGCAAGTACTTATCCCAACTTCCTTTGAAATCTAGGACACGAGTTTTAATATATCTTCAAGAGTTTGAGTAGTCCTTTCGATTGCCCATCCGCTTTGAGGATGGTATGCCAAATCAATCGTAAATTCGCGCCCATAGCTTTCTACAAACTAACCCAAAACTATGGATCTTTGGCATGCCATGCAATCTCACAATCTCATTTACGTGCATACGAGAAAAGACGTTCAAGGGAATAAGTCTCTCGACGTATCGGTGAGAAATGAGCGGAACTTGGTTAATCTATCAACAATAACCCAAATAGCATTGATGTCTTGAGAAACCGCAGGAAGACCCGTAAACGAAATCCATAGTAATGTGTTCCCACTTCCATTCCGGAATCTCAAGTCGTTGCTGACGGACCCTTAGGTACTAGATGCTCCGCCTTTACACGTTGGCAAGTTAAACACATCGAGATAAACTTTGCAATCTCTCTCTTCATATTGTTCCACCAAAATGTATGTCGAAGATCACGATACATTTTAGTACTTCCGAGATGGATTGCAAATGGCGATTGTGTGCCTCCATCATAATCTTGTACTTCAAATCGAGTCGTTAGGAACACAAAGTCTAGAGTGGACTCAAGTATTCCTTCTTCATCAATTCTCGCTTAAATAGCTCCTTCTTGTACTTTCTTCTTCATACGCATCAACCCCAGAGTCGGTGGCTTGAGCAATCTTAACTTTTTCTATTAAAGTTGGCTCTGTCGTATACTTGACATCATCGCACTTTTCGTTCCTCGCATATAATCTTCTACTCATCGCGTCGCCTACCACGTTCGCTTTTCGGGATGGCATGATCGTAACATGTCTTTGAAATGAGTCTCCTCTTGAGTTCTTGAAGCTCTTCCCACATTCCTTGCTCCATTCGAATTTTGTATCTCTAGTCGAGTCACGTTAATGGAATAGCGATTCGAGAATATCCTTCAACGAATCTTCGATAATAACCAACTAAGCCTGAAAGCTACGCCTTTCGATAATCGACTTAGGTTGCTCTCAACCGTGACTCATATCCCAATCTTGGATAAGCGTCACAATGACACCTATCGATTTACTATCGCATTTAATATGACGTCCCTACAGAGAGTGCGGCTTAGGTGAATTCCACAAAGGAAGTCACAAGATAAAGGCTCAGTACCAAATTCTATAGTTGAATTTTAACTCCTCGAAGTTCAATAGGAGCCATTCGATATGAGATTTTAGAAATGAGTTTTGTCTGGGGTTCAAAGTCGATACAAAATTTAATATCGAGCTTTGGGAGTAAGCCAAGAAATTCTTCAGAAATACGTCGGAAAAATCAATAACAACAGAATATTATTCAAATCTGACGTGTCTTTATTCAAATCCATAACATGGACTAAGAAAACTTGACATCCGTAATAAACGAATGACTTCATGGCTTGATATGAAAATGTTTGACTACAATGGTTTGATTGCTTGAATTCGAATAACAGGTTGCTTAGGAATATGAAAACTAACAACCTTACTAAAGCAATCAATTTGGCATGATGAGTAGTTAACCTTAAAATCTCATCAAAAGCAAATATCTCTATAGAAATAAGGTTAACAGGTAATGTGATAGTGCCAACTTGAATCAAGCAAGATTTTTAAACAACGGATGTAATGAAAGTTTCTCCTAATGGAGTCTCCACAGATAGGTCAAAGTTTAATTTCTCCGTAGTCAAGTTCAAACGTTGAGCGCAAGTAAGAGAGATAAAAGAATGGGTAGAACCAATATCTAGTAAGGTATATACTTCGCAAGAATTTATAATTAACTAACCTGCGTACTAACTTCGTTCGGGTTCCTCGCATTTGACCGATCCACAACAAACGCTCTTCCGGAATCGTTGACTTTGACTTTTCGGGACGATCTTTTGAGTCACCGTCCCATTGAACTAGGTTTTGCTCTTGTATGATCTCGAGCGATATGTCCTTCCTTTCCACAATTATAGCATACCTTGAATCATTGTGGCGGTTTGGTGATATGTCCCTCTTTTCCGCATTTGTAGCATATGACCGGTGGTCGTTCTCCTCCTTAAAACTAGTTGCTCTTTGGCGGCGACGTCTTCACATGGTCGTTGTTGAATCTCCTCTTTTTAAAATCTCCTCCCACTCGCTTCTTCTATTTTCATGGCCACGATTACCACCGAGTGGTTACCGCCTTTGTCCGTATTCTTCTTTCTCCGTTGGTTATCGTTATTCGATGACCGCTATCTTGGTATGATCCTCGGTTATGGTCCTTGGTTGAACATACTGTTATCTCGCTTCTAACAATTGAGCCACATGCTGACAACATCCGAATAGAGAGAAAATTTATGAGAAATGAGATATCTTTGGCGTATGTGGGGTTTCAAACCTCTCGAAACATCCGCGTCATCGTTCCTCATTCTCCACCAAATGAGGTGCAACACAGATAACTCTGCGAACTTCGCCCTCGTCTTTGGGACACCGCCATGTTATTCGCTCTAGTCTAATAAACTCCACTTCCTTCATATAGACGAATACTTTCGTGGAAGTACTTGTCATTGAACTGCTTCTCAAACGTCTCCCATGACATCTTTGAGTCTGCGGTGGATGGGTACGCTTCACGATTCCCACCGATGTCTGCTGCCGCCACGGAACATAAAGGTGGCGAATGGAACTTTCTGTTCCTCCGTGCATCCCAAGACATCGAATATCTTGGTAATTTGTTTTGACCCACGTCTCGCCTTTTTAATCGGATCCGGCTTTCCCAGAACTCGTGGTCCCAACTCTTTGAATCGCTTGGGCTGTGACCACCCGTGAATTACTATCATTTCCTCCTGTATTTTGAACACGAGTCTCCTCGTCCGATTTTTGCATGAATCGCAAAAAGCTTCTAAACATCCCCTCGTTCATCATCTGCTTTCGGTTGGTGTTGTTCACAGGAGGAACATTGCCAGTCTGTTGCACGTTCTCCTCGTTGGTAAGTACAGGCATCTCCACGGTCTCATTTACTCCACTGTTAATATTCTCAGTCGACATTCTCAAATACTGTCATAAAACAAGGGTTAATTAAGGAAATCAATATATCACATAATATCCCTATATACTGACCAACTAACAAATAAGCTTAGGTAGGACACACTAGCGAAGGATTTACTCGTCTCTCCCCTCCTAGTTCTATTCCCCGATCTCATGAGAGATCATATCCTAAGCTCGATACCAACCTGTGGCGCCCCCAAAATAGGTATACACAACACCCATTCTGAGTGCCAAATACATGAATACATGTAAACAACTACAACTTTATTATTACAACAAGAAAAGCGTGAGTTTGAATACAAATATTATCTTCTAGATAATATCTATACTCAAATAAATCCTCATCACATTTATTGATACATCATTTTGCAAAAATGATGAGGACTACTAAACAATCCTTTCTAAAACCTTCATTCCATACCCAGACTGCGTACTGCTATATTTCTCGCCTCCCCGAGAAGAAAAATGGAACAACAAGGAAAAGGGTGAGCTCAACTAGCCCAATAAAGAATATTATGACTAAGATAATATACAACAAATTATCGTTAGTCTTCAACGAGGAAAAATCGATAGAATACAATAGACAACAAGTTTCGGATCAATATTACGTGGAAATAATAATTCATAGAAGAGTTACGTAGAGAATGAAATCTACTATAATCTATGAATTTAACGATCCATCATCAATATTTTATCCTGTAACATCAATCAATATACATCTGGAATCAAATATTCATCTTTGCACTACTGAATAAAGATATTCATCGATTAGTCATGTTTATTTAAACACTGCTCATCTTTGCACTACTGTGCCAAAGATATTCTTCAAAATCATTCATCTTTGCACTACAGGCCAAAGATATTCTTAAGAAATCATTCATCTTTTTGCACTACTGGGCCAAAGATATTCCATAATATCATCATTTGAGATTGAGGATGATGAAAATATTTTTTAAAGAAACGAATCCAAAGGAAACAAAATGACAAGGATTAAGGATTAAGGATTCGTACTTGGTTTTATCCACGTCCAAAAATACCTCAAAAATAATCATAGTGGTGTAAAATTCAAGAATGATCAAAACATGGATCTGAATCGAGCTAGTATCCGAATAGATATTTTGGACAAAAAGAAGAAATTTTATTTTTCTATGAATAGTCAGATATCGTGAATAGTCTCAGTATCGTAAATAGTGTCGATATCGTGAATAGTAACTCCGACACCAAAGATAGAAATTCCACAAAAACATCTTCACGCTTCATGAATAGTACTAAGTGAATAGTAACTCGTGAATAGTAACTCATGAATAGTAACTCGTGAATAGTAACTCATGAATAGTAACCCATGAATAGTAACCCCGACATGAAAAAGTTCCAAATTTGATAAAAACTTGGATCAACATTTCAAAGATAATGATATTGAAGAAATAATATCATCACAAAAAAATAATATCCTTACCTCGAAAGATCGGTGCTTACAGCTAGAATCTAGGGTATAGTCTTTGAAGGAACTTGCACCGCCTAGCAATACTCAAAGTATACTCAAAATACTCACAAGAATACGCTCAAAATATCGAGAGAAAATAGAGAAAACTTGGTTTACTATGTGATTTTCAATTCTAACCTAAGCACCCTATTTATAGGAAAATGCTTAGAACACCAAAGCAAAAATTTAATATAATATTAATATAATTATACAAATTTTCCTTAGCCCACCTTTTGGTCAAAACACCAGCCACACATGTTAATGATGTCCAAAAAAAAATACAAAAACGTTTTTCTTAACAAAAATAATTTAAACTCCCAAAATCAATTATTTCGGAGCTTCGGAACTTCAATAATTCATAATAAATAGCCATTTCATCAGAAAATTCGAATCTCGCGAGTTTTTATAGGAAATTCAATTCTCTACAACTTTGCAGAAGAAAGTTTTTCCAAATTCCAAACAAAATCAACCGAAATCCACAAGCGAATGCGATTTTACAAAGCTATAATCAAATTTCTATCAATAATTGTGTCCACCAACACACAAAACATGTGTTAAACATTTAATGCCACAAAAATACTCTTCCTCCTCATATACTCATATATCCCACATTCATTGTAAAAATATCACCGTTAATATATTATTAAAATAATATATTTAAATGAATTATTTTATCGTAAAAGATAAAATATTAATTTTCAACAATTGTCATTTTAAAAATTTTCTCCATCTATATCCACATAAAATCAATATTTTCCTCATCATATAAATCAATAATTAATTATTCACAAATAATATTACAGAAATCACAATATTGACAACTGATGCGGTTCCTCAGAAAGAGGGGCTTTCCAATAAGAATTTCTTCTTCTTGGTAAGCAATTGATTAGATGACCAAACCTCTCCTTAGATGTAACTTTCTAGACATTGCCAATAATGTTATCTAATAATATTATTCAGATAATATGAATTATTGCTTCGATAATGAAAGATACCGTGTAATGACAATTATTGAAACAACAAAGAATATAAAATATCAACACAACAATTATTAACTCAATAAAATCTCAATGAGCAATAATTCAGTAACCATTATTGAGTAGTGCCTTCTTCGTAAGAATCAATAATTGGTGCAATACTGCAGTACTACGTTCAACAACGCGTATTAGTGTGTTTTAACCACCGGGTATTCCAACAAGATAATTAGCAACAACTACTACTGCGTTATTTAAAAACAACTTATATTTGTCATTTTTTTCATCCAATCGCTTTCAGTTATGGGGCCCACACATGGTCAAGGGCCACGCATTTAATATTCCCCGTGACAAGCGATTTAATATTCCACGACCAAACGAATATTCCCGACAACAATGAATATTTTATAACCACTTGCTTATTTTGAAATATTTAAGTATTTAACCCTTAACTATCCACATTAATCAAATCAACCCTTACTATTTCAAAATAAAGGAAATTCCTTTTTATTTAAAAATTTCGGGGTCTTACATAAAATCTACTATCTTTTATGATTTAAAAAGTTTTTCATCATTTATTATCGCTGGGACTCGACAATAAATAATCCACATCATCGAATCACCCCCTTACACTACTGCCCGAGGATATTCTTTAGTATCACGACCACAATTATCCGTGCACTACGGGCCAAGAATATTTGTGTATTCATTAATGGTCATGATCATGCCAACAATCATCCATCAATGCACTACGGGCCAATGAGGACTTTTACCACATCATTTGTAACATTACGGTCACGATTATAATCGAATAATCCACAGTGTCATAATCATACCAAGTCCATCTATACACTACAGACCCACGATGACTTTCAACATAATATATGAACATGAGGATGATGACAATGATATAAGAATTCAATAAAACAAGTTCAAGAATTAATTTATCCAGGAACTAATAATGTCCAAATTGTCGACATGATCTTTGCTTTGTAGAGTAAAATTCAAGAATGCTCGAGAAGAATATTTCCAAGAAAAGATCTTCGGATGAAGCGCCAAATATCAAGGATATTCCACTAATTTCATGGAGTATAGAAGTCAAAACGTTAACCAACCGAGTATAATAAAGAATGGAATAACAAAAGAAATCACCATGCATGCGGTACTTGCGCATGCAGACAAAGGTTATTCCAACATAATACTAAATAACGGAACGAATTCGGTGAAATTACATGCAAAGCGTGGTGTTCCAACGAGAATAATAAAGAATGGAATAACAATAGAAATCACCATGCATGCGGTACTTCACATGAGGCGAGTTATTCCAACGTAATACTAATAAGGGCGGAATCGAGTCCTAGTAAAACGCATGCGAGGATATTCCAAATGTAATAATAATAAAGAGCGGAACCATATACGCGTAAAACGCATGCATGAGATATTCCAATAGAATAATAAAGACGGAATCAGTCCCAAGATAAAACGCATACAGCGACCATGATATTCCAACAAAATAGTAAAAGACGAATAATAGAAGAATGTCACCAAGTATAGGGTAGATCAGCGTATACTGAGTTATTCCAATGAATAATAAGAAATGGAATAACAACAGTTCTCTTCATGAATAAGAAAGAATAACACCCTTACCGTATAAGAACCTAAATATAAGAGTAGTTAAGTAGCGAGAAATCTTTTCTTCTTTCTCTCATAATTTTCTCTCTCTGTAGTTTCAAAGAATTAAGTAAGAAATAATGAAGGAATGAGCTTCTATTTATAGGAGAATGGAAGTGTACTTTGTTTATGAATGAATTATTTACTGCGAATTATTTCTTCAACCAAATACAATAAAGTCAATCAACTAACCAATAAAATCACAACAAAAATTAAAATATAATACATATATATAAACACATGTTTTCAACTTATATATATCAATATTATATATACACCACTTAATTTTTCTCCCCCATAACCAACATCAATCCCCCACCCACCCACCCAAAAATCAATTTCACTACACTCTTACACATCACTATCACACTACCACTTTTCCACCATTTTCCACTCACACACACATCACACACCTATCATTTTCACATATCATTTTCTCTCACCATATACTCAATACATACATATACTTCCATACTTATACTCTTCCATTTTCAAAAATTATTTTTCCAACACATATGGGCCCCACATGTGGCCCCCACATATGGCCCACACATGTGGGCCCCACCTTTAAATAATTTTCTACCAATTATTTTGAAAAATGGGTAAATAGGAATCCATAAAATAAGCAAACTTCATAAAAATCACCTTAATAATTTTAACAACATTCATCATCTTTATTACAATTCACAATATTAATCGACCAGGTCGTTCCCAGGAAAGAGGGGGTTTTCCAATAAGGATTTCTCCCTATTGGCGCACAATTAGGTGACCAAACCTCTCCTTGACAGAACTTCTAGACATTGTTAATATTGCAAATAATAATATTAATAATTTTGTCGTCTCAATTATTGATTTTAACAATATAATAAATATCAACAATAATTGAATCAAATAACGTGAGATACTATGTAACAATTACTATAGCAATAATTGAACAAAACTAAATGACTTCTCACTTAAGCATCAATAATCAATACTGCAGGTGTGCTTATATGCAACCACGCCAGTATTCATCGTACTTTACTACCGAGTAGTTCAACAATATCAATTGGTAAAACTTCTGCCGTTATTTTTATAAAAATATTTTTATCGTTTTCTCAATCCGATAATAATTACATTGTGGGGTCCACCAATGATTAAGGTCGTTGTACTAATATTCCTGCTAAAACGAATATTCTCCCACCAATCGAATATAATATAACAACTTGGGAACCCTAATTTGAAAATCAATTGTGAGTTTAAGATTGTTATATAAGCGTGTTATATGATTTATGTTGTGTATTATATAATGATTTGATTAATTAGGTAAACCCTAATTTTTAGAAAACCCTAAATAATTCTTTAGAAAAACCCTAATTATAAAACCACTATTTTTGAATGTTAAACCCTAATTTGAAACTCAAATTAGAGTTCAAGATTGATTGGTGATTGTGTTAATGTGATTAATTAACAAGTATTAGAATTACAATTGTTAATTATGGAAACCCTAAGTTGTTAAACCCTAATTACTAAACTAGAACCCTAATTTAGTAATTTAGAAACCCTAATTTTAATTTAGTAACCCTAATTACCAAAAGAATAAACCCTAATTGATTATTTAGTAATGTTAATTTTAATTAGTGATATTAAACCCTAATGTAATTCATGTATAGTGTAATTAGAAAATTAATCATAATTAGAAAACCCTAATTTTAAAATTTTAGAAACTAAAAGTTATTTAATTTTTATTTAATTTTATTTTTTGTGTGCAAACCCTAATTGTTAAATCCTACAAATTTTTATGTTAAATATTAGGGTTAAACCCTAAGGGTTTGCAAGGATTACAAGATTGCCCTTAAATTTCCAAACAAAAAGACCATTTTACCCCTCTTGTATTATTGGATTTTGCCAAATGTTAGAGTTGTTGGAGTTGGTGAACTACTTGTTTGACAATTGTGACTCAATAATGCCAACAACAAGCCATTATACATCAGCCAACACATTACACATTGGCTATAAATATAGATCAAGCTGAGAGAAATTCATTTGCTAGCCTAATATTGCACAAAACCTTAACCATCTCTCTCTTCTTCAAAACCCACGAAATCCTTTACTAAAATCAGTCACAAAACCAGCCCCACGATCACCTTGAACAGATTCAGAAGCTAGAATCAAAACTTGTTCATATAAGGTATAAACCTAATTTGAAAAATCTGATCTTAGTTGCTATGTTAGATGTTAGTTTTTATGTGTTAAATGTGTTGTAAGTAGTGTCTTATGATGATTTGGGTTGCTAGATGTTGAATCCATAACATCTAGAGGCTCGGATTTGACATTTTACAAAATCTGGAAAAAGGTTCAACAATCTTCTGACAATGAATGTCAGTGGCCATAGATCTCTGTATGATGTGTTTTTGTGTTTTAAGTGTTTGAGCTTGTAGTATGTAGAGAGATCTGTGTTCTGGAACTCATAGAAGAACCATATCATGCACGGATTGATAGTTATTCCTGGTCAAAGGTCGTTGACCGACCATGACCGGACCATTTCTGGGTAACCCAGAAATGGGTTATCAGTGTCTGACAAGTTATTTGAGGCTCTAGATCTATCCGGTTTTTGGTGTTTTAAGTTCTTTGTTGTATCCATGTTGCAGTATGTTATGTACCCTTCTGATATATGCTTATAGTACATCTAGATATCAAATACACTGGATTTAGTGACCGGTCAAACTAGCAGGGTCAAGCACAAAAATGATTTTCTGGGTAACCCAGAAAATCTAAGAACACGATTCGACGCATCGAATTGGGTCCGCATCTATTTATTATGTTGATGTTTTGTTGATATTCGGTGTTAAATCTCTTCATTTACATACTTACTACACACTACAACCTTTAAATCACTAAACCATTACAAGGATTACAAGTTATAGAAGCCCAAAAATGGACAGTCGAACTGTTCTTCATTTCTGGGTAACCCAAAAATGAAGAACATCTCTGACAGCTTGTTCATGAGCCTAGATCTTGCATTTGTGTTATGTTGTGAACATGTTGGTGGCTGAATCATGTAGTCTTGCACGAGTACTACAAGATCGGATAAATAACATGTCCAGAAACATCATGAACCGATCAAAAATCTTGATCAAAGGAGGCCACTCGGTAACTGTGTATGAAGATCTAGGTTGCATAAAGAACATGAAGAACACTTATAGCGACAGTTCTGTCACTAGGTGGTCTTAAGCAACAAATAATTCATTTTAATTATATTATTTTTCGGAAATTAATTAATTTAATTAAATAAATAGAAAAAATAGTTTTTAATTATTAAAAATACCAAATAAATTATTAAAAATAATTTTAAATTCCGAAAATTAGTTTTTATTTATTTTGAGTATATTTCATAAATATTTAATATTTTTGAATATTAAAAGTATTTAATTTATTTAATTATAATATTAAATAAATTAGTTAAAATGATTTTAATATTTGAAAAATCATTTAAAATTATATTATGATATAAGAAAATATTTTAAGTTATTTTTAATGACTTTTAATATTTTGTGATAAATTTCATTAATAAATTAATATTAATGATAATTAAGTTATTTAATAAATGAATTAAATAAATTAATTAAAAATGATTTTATTATATTAAAATCATTTTAAATAATAATAAGGTATTTAAAAATATTTTAAGTTATAAAATATAACTTTCAATATTTAAAGGTAAATTTCATTAATTAATTATTATTAATGATATTAAAGTTATTTAATAATTATATTAAATAATTTAGTTTAAAAATGATTTTAATATTATAATAATCATTTTAAATGAAAATAAAGTGTTTAAAGATATTTTAAGTTATAAAATATAACTTTTAATATTTAAAGGATAATTTCATTAATAATTTAATATTAATAATTATTAATTTATTATTAATGATATTAAATTTATTTAATAATAAATAGTTTAAAAATGGTTTTATTAATTTAAAAATCATTTAAAAGGATATAAATGAATTAAAAATATTTTAAGTTATAATTAATGACTTTTAATATTTTGATAAATAATACATTAATATTTAAATATTAATGGTAATTATTTAAAATGATTTTAAATGTTTTAAAAATCATTTAAGGGTAATATTAATACTTTAAAAGTATTTTAAGTTATTATAAATAACTTTAATATTTTGAAATGATTTCATTAATAGTTTAATATTAATTAAATATTAATGATAATAGAATTATTTAATATTTAAATCATTTAATAATGATTCCGATGTTTGAAAATTCATGATAAATTATAATAAATGTTTTAAAATTATATTAAGTCATTTAAAAATAATATATATCGATACTTAAGTTATCGAAGTTACAAAATAGAGTCTTAGACTCGATAATTACCTCGATAAAGTCAGCCGGTTTGCAAATCGGCATGTTTCGTAAATTGATCCGACTTAGATAATTTAATTAGATATGTGATTATTTGTGATTCAATGGTTGTTAAACATGGGTAATAATGTGATTAGGTTATGTTCTTTGATCGCAAATGCAAAGACTATGTGTTATAGTATATTGTTCTAATCGAACGAATGATCTTATTAATGATAGGTCGTGATATAAAAGATAAAACTAAGTTGTGAATTATAAGCAATTGTCGTGCAAGTATCTTACCTTTGCATTTTCTTTATCGAATGGACATGAGTAAGAATATTTATGAATTATATTATTACTGTATAGATTATTAACCTTATATTATATACGCTCATTGATTATCAACATGTTAGTATATGGTAATTCGATATATATATATATTCTGTTCGTTAATTTCTATAAATGGTTATACAAGTGTCCCCACTTGGATAATCATCATGATTTAATCACATGTTGATATACCTTTGTCAATTACCCGTATATATATATATATATATATATAATTATAGATTATTGTTGAACAAGATAAAACCTTTGATTTGGAACCCATAAAAGTATGAACATCCCTACACGGAAAACTTTTTATGCACCTGGGTGGACAGAGTGAACGATACCCTCGTTCTTGCATGTAGTATTGATCAATCGCAGGCATAACGGTGATCACCCCCGTGCCTGTAAGTTATGATTTGTTTTGCATGATGAATTTCTGCTTAACCTTTTCAAAATGAAAACAATGTTCATAGTATGTCACCATAAACCCTATTTATAGTCAATATGTAGTTTCAAAAATTTGAATAGAATTGATATATTATTATTATTATCGGTTTAGATTACTTCACAACTATTGAATCGTTGTAGAAGGGTAGTATAAAAGAAAACATTTAAATTCTTTCAACTTATATATATATATTGTTTGCTATTACTTGTTGGGCACTCAAATGCTCATCCTCGCTTAATTTAAATGTTTTCACTAAGTGTGAACAACCGAGAGAGCTCTACTAAGAACAAGGGAAAGGGAAAGGTTCTTTGAATGAATGAAATGTTATCTTATGTAATAGTTAACTTTATTAAGACAAATATATTATATATTATCTATCATGGGTTGTAATGAATGTTTAAAGGTTACGTACTTGGGATTCAGATCTCGATGAATATGTAAATTAAGTTGATCTTTATATTATTGTTATTATTATTAGTATTATTCCGCTCATAGAAATAGTATCGTGAAGCACCGAGTTCGGGTTTTAAGTACCCGAATTTGGGGGCTTTACAGGTTGGTATCAGAGCTTAGGGTTAAAAACCTTAGGTGGGCTAGACCTTAGGCTATAACCTTAGAACAGAGGGAAACGTTGAAAATATAAATAACTCATATAGAGTTTAAAAGAGATGAATTGAATAAATTCATCGTCAAACAAAATAAAAGATAACTTATATAAAACTCTTATTTGTTTGTGTGTATATACTATATGCTAATCGTGATAATTTGTGTGTGTAGATGTCCGTGGAAAAGGCTTGTTATATGCTTATAGCATGAAGAAGGGTCAAACCCATACACCCGAGCTGATATCAAAGCCAATTGCTGAAATAGAGGCTCACAATGAAAACAACTCGGACGATGTGGTTATTGTAGAAAATGTAGTACCAAATCCGGAGATGGTGGAGCTGACAGATAGCGATTCGGACACTAAAGTTGAAGCTGATCAAGCATCAACGGAGGTGCAAGATCTGAGGAACAAGGTTACTTCTCTGGAAAGGCTCAGGGAGATAGAAAAGTTGTTGAATAGTCAATCATCAAACCAAATAATAGAAACAATGGAAGAACAAGATAAGCTTAAAATCCAAATTGATCGGATGGGAGCCACAAGCAACACATCGTAATGCAATCCCGAGCAAGAAGGGGAAAAGAAAGATAGAGACCATGACTTAGGAAAATCCGATAAGAAGAAAGGGAAAAGAATATGTTATCTTTATAAGGTTATGAAGGACATACTACTCAGATTGTCCCGACTACAAACCAGAGCATGTTTTATCTGTGGGATAGAAGGTCATCAAAGCAAAAAGTTGTCCAAGGAAAAGGTGTAATAAATAGGTAGTATAGGTTCATTGTGTAGTGTGTTTTAATGTAATATATATAAGATAAGTATGTCTACATAATGTAATGTTCTCAACTTTTGTAATGATCAAGTTTGTAAATCCCGACTTTTGTAGTCACAAAGGGATAACTATGTTTAAAGCATTATGTGTGTATATGCTATGTAAAATATTCGTTAAATGAATATGAATCTATGTTTGAGTAATGAAACAAGTTTAATATATTAAACTTATGCGATAAGGTTTAGAATGTAAGTTAAATTTATGATTTTATTTAATCGATAATGCCGCCAAGACGTCGAACTCAAATCCAAAGGGCGTAAGAATCATGTCAACAACGTTGAGGGACAACAAGCAGGAGACCGATGCAAAGATTTTGCCAACATGGTAGCGCAAGCTATACAGCAAGGAATACCAGTCGCTGGGAATCAACCGGAAAACCGCTTAGTGAATTTCAAAGACTTTAAGGCTGTAGGACCGTCGGAATTTAAAGGTACAACTAACCCTGTTGAAGCCCAAACTTGGGTCAAAGAGATTGAAAAAGCATTCGTGGTAGCTAGGGTAGATGAAGGGTAAAAGACTGCTTTTGCCACTTACATGATGAAGGGGGAGGCAAATTTTTGGTGGGAAGCGAACCAAGCGAGGGCAGGAGAAGGTGTAGTCACATGGGATAGATTTAAAACTTTGTTTTTCGAAAACTATTTTTCACCTAGTATGCAGGCTAGGATGGAGGTGAAATTTTTAGAGTTGAAGCAGAAAAACATGACGGTGTCAGAATACGCCGCAAAATTTAATGAGTTAGCTAGGTTTGCCCGCATCAAGTTGATACTGAGAGGCTAGAAAGCTTAGAAAGGTTTGAGCTGGGATTAAAACCCTGGCTCTACAACAAGGTGGCGGTGTTGCAGATTCCTACATTTGCAGCGACTCATGGAGAAGGCGATTATTGCTAGGAGGGGAGTGAGGCCATGAGCCTCTACAACAAGGAGAGAAAGAATAAGGGTAAGACCAAGAAGAGCTGGGAAGGTGGGAATTAATAGTGGGAGCAGGGGTAGTAGATAGCAAGAGAAGGTGAAGCAATTTTGGAAGTGTGCAGTGAAACAAGAAGGTGTTAAGAAGTCAAGCAGATGCAGGTGTAAGACTTATGGAAAGAACCACTCTGGGGAGTGTTTGAAAGGAAAATTTGTTTGCTATAAGTGCAGGCGGGAGGGCCATATCTCTCCCAACCGCCTCAATCCTAGGATGAATAGGGGTGTTTTTTCATATGGGATCGACCGAACACAAGGTGAAGGATTGTCCAAGAGGAGGGCGGAGGTAGGAAGTGTGAACACGGCACCGCAAAATGGGACTTTAGCAATCACGGACCGACGTCATCAAACAAGCCAACAAAATCAACAAAGAAGGGTCTACAACATGACGGTCCAGGATACGATGATGGCAAATGGCAATGGAACTCAGTGTATTATTCATACAACTTTTATTTTCTTATACATGATTTTCCTATATATAGTAAAATATTTTATAAAGAAATTTTGAAGGAGGAATTTGAGTTCTTTTAGAAATTAAATTTCCGCTTAATCGAAAAAACAAGCTTTATGTGAATAGTTAAAGATCGGCCGATCAAATTATGATCGAGATCTACTTGAAATGATTGTGTATGCTATGTACCCTGTATGTATAGGTTTTTAAAAGTGATTCCGGGGACTTTAATCTTTATAAGGGAGGGTGAATGTAACAACCCGATATTTTCTATATAAATAAATAAGAAATTTTACATATAAATTTTTTTTTTTAAAAAGAAAGATGAGGATTTGTACAAGATAATGTGTATATATGTATTTATGTGGTAAATAAAAATATATTTATTACATAAATATTTACAAATAATTTTATTTTAGAATTATTGATTATTATAAAGTATATTCTTATAATAATTAATTTTATAGTAGAAATGTTTTATTAATTATTTTCCATGAAAATATAATCATATATTATTTAAATAATATATGAAATGATTTTTAGAATAATTATAATAATTATTTTATTATATGAATTTTAGTACAAATTATTAAGTTAATTATTTTACCTTAATTATTAAGGTTAAATATGAAGAATAAATCGATATGGAATCCAAACCCTAATTTTGGATTTTTATCAAGGAATGAGAATAATAATATAATATTAATTATATTTTGATTTTTCAGTACTATAAATATGTACTTTATGTATGTATTGATAATGGTTGGTCAATTATGGTGTTTAATTTCAAAACCCTAATATTAATTGGTTAAACCCTAGTTTTACTGGGGGAAACCCTAATTTGAAAATCAATTGTGAGTTTAAGACTGTTATATAACTGTGTTATATGTTTATGTTGTGTATTATATAATGATTTGATTAATTAGGTAAACCCTAATTAAAATTTAGAAACCCTAAATAATTTTTAGAAAACCCTAAGTTATTAAAACCCCTAATTTTAAATGCTAAACCCTAATTTAAAACTCAAATTAGAGTTCAAGATTGATTGGTGATTGTGTTAATGTGATTAATTAACAAGTATTAGAATTACAATTGTAAATTATGGAAACCCTAAATTGTTAAACCCTAATTACTAAACTAGAACCCTAATTATAATTTAGTAACCCTAATTATCAAAATTATAAACCCTAATCGCTAAATTAGCAAAGTTAATTATAATTAGTGATTTTAAACCCTAATGTTCCTGTATAAAGTAATTAGAAAATTAATTTAATTAAGGAAACCATAATTTCAAAATTTTAGAAACTAAAATTTATTTTTTAATTTTATTTTATTTTTTGCAAAACCCTAAATTGGAAATCCTATAAATGTTTTGTGCTTAAACCTTAGGGTTAAACCCTAAACCCTAAGGGTTTGCAAGGATTACAAGATTGCCATTAAATTTCCAAAGCAAAAAGACCATTTTACCCCTCTTGTATTATTGAAGATTTTGCCAAGTTTGTTAGAATATTTGAGTTGGTGAACTACTTGTTTACAAATTTGACTACTTAATAATGCCAATAAGTCAATATATTATACATCGATATTACATATATATAATATATATATATAAATATAGATCGAGAGAGAGAAAAATCATTTGCTAGCTTATTATTTGTCCAAACCTCATCCTTGATCTCTCTCTTCTTCAAAACCCACGAAATTTTAGATAAAATCAAGTCAAAAAACATATAACTTTCACCTTAACATAATTCGTAAGCTAGAATCAAAACTTGTTCATATAAAGGTATAAACCCTATTTTAAATCTCGATCTTAAATTTATTTTTAGATGTTAGTTTTTTTTTGTTAAATGTGTTTATAAGTAGTGTCTTATGATGATCTGGGTTGCTAGATGTTAATCCATAACATCTAGAGGCTCGGATTTGAATTTTACAAAATCTTTAAAAATTTCAATAATGGTCCATTAATGAATGTCGATGGCCATAGATCTCTCTTGATATGTGTTTTTTTGTTTTTAAAAATTTTTAAAGCTCAGTGTAGTATGTAGAGAGATCTCGTTCTAAGTTATATAAAAAAACCATATCATTACATATAATTGATAGTTATTTAATTAATCAAAATTAAATATTAATGATAATAGAATTGTTTTCGGGTAACCCGTAAATGGGTTATCGATGATTCGATGTTTATTTTGAGGCTCTGATCTATAATAAATGTTTTGTTTATTTTAAGTTTTTTGTTGTATCCATGTTGTTGTTATATGTTATGTATGTATACTACGATATATGCTTATAATACATCTAGATATCAAATACATCGGATTTAGTGACCTGGTCAAAGCAGAGTCAAAGATAAAATGATTTTCCGGGTAACCCGAAAATCTAAGAACACGATTCGACATGCATCGATGTTTGACCGCATCTATTTTATTTTGATGTTTTTTGTTGATATTTGATTTTATGTAATCTCTTCTCTACATTACATACTTGTTTACACAATCAAAGCTTTAAATCACTAAACAATTACAAGATTACAAGTTGTAGAAGCCCAAAATGGACAAATGGAGTAATCAAAATCTGCTCTCGTTCTTCATTTCTGGGTAACCCGTAAAATGAAGAACAACTCGACAACTTGTTCATGGCCTCAGATCTCTGTATTTGTTATTATGTTGTGAACATGTTGTTTGTTGATCATGTAGTCTTATTTGTACTACAAGATCGGATCAACAACATGTCCGTAAACATCATGATCAATTTATCGATAAATTAGTCAAAGGAGGCCACTTTCGAAATCGCTATATTAAGATCTAGGTTGCATGAAGAAACATATGAAGAACACCTATAATGACAGCTTATGTCACTATAGGTGGTCTTCTTTACGACAGAATAATTCATTTTAATTATATTATTTTTTAAAAAATTAATTAATTTAATTAAATAAATAGAAAAAATAGTTTTTAATTATTAAAAATACCAAATAAATTATTAAAAATTATTTTAAATTTAAAAAATTAGTTTTTATTTATTTTAAATATATTTCATAAATATTTAATATTTTTGGAATATTAAAAGTATTTAATTTATTTAATTATAATATTAAATAAATTAGTTAAAAATGATTTTAATATTTGAAAAATCATTTAAAATTATATTATGATATAAGAAAATATTTTAAGTTATTTTTAATGACTTTTAATATTTTGTGATAAATTTCATTAATAAATTAATATTAATGATAATTAAGTTATTTACTAAATGAATTAAATAAATTAATTAAAATGATTTTATTATATTAAAAATCATTTTAAATAATAATAAGGTATTTAAAAATATTTTAAGTTATAAAATATAACTTTCAATATTTAAAGGTAAATTTCATTAATTAATTATTATTAATGATATTAAAGTTATTTAATAATTATATTAAATAAATTAGTTTAAAATGATTTTAATATTATAATAATCATTTTAAATGAAAATAAAGTGTTTAAAGATATTTTAAGTTATAAAATATAACTTTTAATATTTAAAGGATAATTTCATTAATAATTTAATATTAATAATTATTAATTTTATTATTAATGATATTAAATTTATTTATAATTATATAAATAAATAGTTTAAAAATGGTTTTATTAATTTAAAAATCATTTAAAAGGATATAAATGAATTAAAAATATTTTAAGTTATAATTAATGACTTTTAATATTTTGATAAATAGTACATTAATATTTAAATATTAATGGTAATTATTTAAAAATGATTTTAAATGTTTTAAAAATCATTTAAGGATAATATTAATACTTTAAAAAGTATTTTAAGTTATTATAAATAACTTTAATATTTTAGAAATGATTTCATTAATAGTTTAATATTAATTAAATATTAATGATAATAGAATTATTTAATATTTAAATCATTTAATAATGATTCCGATGTTTGAAAATTCATGATAAATTATAATAAATGTTTTAAAATTATATTAATTCATTTAAAAATAATACGACCGATACTTTACAGTTATCGAAGTTACAAAATAGAGTCTTAGACTCGATAATTACCCGATAAAGTCAGTTTGCAGACAATCGACATGTTTCGTAGAAATTGATCTGGACTTAGATAATTTAATTAGATATGTGATTATTTGTGATTCAATGGTTGTTAAACATGGGTAATAATGTGATTAGGTTATGTGTTTGATCGCTGCATGCGCATTTATGTGTTATAGTATATTATTCTAATCGAATCGAATGATCTCGATTAATGATAGGTCGTGATATAAAAGATAAAACTAAGTTGTGAATCAGAAGCAAGCCAGTCATCGATCGTGCAAGTATCTTACCTTTGCATTTTCTTTATGCAATGGACATGAGTAAGAATATTTATGAATTATATTATTACTGTACAGATTATTAACCTTATATTATATACGCCATTGATTATCAACATGTTAGTATATGGTAATTCAGATATATATATATTCTGTTCGTTAATTTCTATAAATGGTTATACAAGTGTCCCCACTTGGATAATCATTGTATTTAATCACATGTTGATACACCTTTGTCAATTACCCGTATATATATATATATATATATATATATATATATTGTTGAATTATAGATTATTGTTGAATAAGATAAAACCTTTGATTTGGAACCCGCATAAGTATGAACATCCCTACACGGAAAACTTTTTATGCACCCAAGGTGACAGAGTGAACGATACCCTCGTTCTTGCATGTAGTATTGATCAATGCAGGTATAACGGGCCGATCACCCCCGTGCGTCGTAAGTTATGACGGTTTATGCGATGAATTTCTCGCTTAACCTTTTCAAAAATGAAAACAATGTTCATAGTATGTCACATTAACCCTATTTATAGTCAATACGTAGTTTCAAAAATTTGAATAGAGAGTTGATATATTATTATTATTGGTTGGTATACTTACTTCACAACTATTGAATCGTTGTAGAAGGGTAGTATAAAGAAAACATTTAAATTCTTTTTAGCTTTATATATATAATTGCTATTACTTGTTGGGCACTCAAATGCTCATCCTTGCTTAATTTAAATGTTTTCAACTAAGTGTGAACAACCTGAGAGCTCTCTGCTAAGAACAAGGGAAAGGGAAAGGTTCATTGAATGAATGAAAAAGGCTATGTTATGTAATAGTTAACTTTATTAGACAAATATGATATATATTATCTATCATGGGTTGTAATAAATGTTTAAAGGTTACGTGCACTGGGATTCAGACTCGATGAATATGTAAATTAAGTTGATCTTTATATTATTGTTATTATTATTAGTATTATTCCGCTCATAGAAATGGTATCGTGAAGCACCGAGTTCGGGGTTTAAGTTATTCTCATTATTATTAGCATAATTAAAATTATCTAGAAAGTTCTTGTTGGGTAAAATCTAATTACGCACAAAACGTAAGTATATGTGGTCAACAAGTAATATAGTGAAAGTAGAGTATCGTTCTCACGAGGAATTATTTAATAAAAATCACCAAGTACTAACCCATAACCAACTCAATCTTATTTAAACGAATGAATTTCAAATTATATAATTAAACTACTATTAAGTTCCACTAGTTAAATTAAGATCACGGAGATTTAAAATCACAACTTCACTTATTGCTTCATTTAAGTCAACACACTTCTCATCAATTATTCTCTATCTTGAATTGTTAATCAAGAACACTAAAGCAGATAAAACTACATCTCGATGCATAATAACCATACTCACTTAAATCCACAGATGATAGAATTAAGCAAGACACCCTAATTAATTACTTCACTATATCTCTATGTGAATTAAAATTACAAAGGATTTAAAGCACAAGTTCTCGATAAGATTACATATGGTGTAAAGGCATATCTCTATCCTAAACACGAATCATGAATTCCATCTATGCAGAAATCACAAACACATGCTATCATGATCAGATCAAAATCTATACTTCATCTCTCGAGTTCATATAGATTATTATGGTAATTTATAGCTATGCAATTAAGCAATTAAGTCCAAATCACAATAGACAATCCTCACGATAGAACATAATAATTAATAGTGAATAATATTAAAATAAACTACTCAATAAGATCCATTGTAATCTCAAACAAAGAATTAGTTCATTGAATTAAAACTAAGAATCCACACTTGAATACACATTAAAGATAAGAATAAGAATAAGAAAAAGAATTGAATCTGTTGTCAGTAAATTCGTCATCCGTCTCGCTCTTGATCTGGATCTCCAATGGCTTCTAAGTGCTTTAATCTCCAAATCTCATAAGAACTAGTGTTTTCCTATTCTACTCTAATCTAATATAATGGAAACCTCCTTCTAATCTACTATATATCATCTCTTTTATGCCTCTCGTCATGTATTAATAGGTTACAAGTCTAATTTTTAGCTTAGGAGCAAACCCAATCCAATTTGGAATCAAAAAGGTATCAAAATTCGACCCAAAACGCGTCAAAAACTTGTTCTGGCCCGTACCCTCGCCCCGACAGGGGTTTTCCTCACAAAATGCCCGCTTTGGCTGGCTATGCTACTGTTTTTCAGCTTGTACCCCCAACCCCGGCGGGGATTTCCTTCACAAAAAGCTCACCCCGGCGGGGGTCCTTTTTCTGCTGCAGTGTCCTCTTGTAAAATGGCCATAACCTTTGATCCAGGATGAGTTACGGGGCCTGCCACCTATCAAATCGAAGATATCGATGAGAGCTACAACGTTTATTCTTTGAGAAGTGACAGATTCGGATTGGATCATGGTGGAAATCAGGCTTGAAGTAGATGCTATATAAATGGCAAGAATGACAACTCTTGGCTTTGACCTTTGTTGATAAAAATACCATTACTCTCATATCTGAACTCCGATTGGGACGATTCAAGATGTTACAGAAAGTTAAGAAGTAGATCTACAATAAAATCCAAGTTCCAAGCCAAGAACATGCATCCAAATTGGTGTTAAAAGTCCTTCAATCTTCCTTTCTTGCATTTGCTTGCGTATTTTAGTCCAAAAGATGTCTGAATTGCTTTCCCTTGCTTCTTTATGCCAATAGTCGCCTTTTTCTTGGGTTTTCATACCAATAGTCGCTCACACAGCTTCTAAGCATATAATCTATAAAATGAACACAAAATGCATAAGAAGTAACTAAGAAACATGAGTTTGAGTAACTAATTCAAGTAACAGATACCGGATAAGTAGGTATAAAATCTACTTATCAAATACCCCCAAACTTAAACATTTGATTGTCCTCAAACAAAAACACAAATTAGATAGATTAATTCTTTATCAATGATCCACTTAAACAATGAATCAATATGAATTTGAACAATGGTCTCAAAGGTTACCTCAAATAATAACTCGCAGAAAATTTCAAAACAATGTCATGTCTAAAATTTCAACAACTTTCATTAGCTTCACATCTATTCTTGATCCTTTAAGTGCGTGTGTGCATCCATAAGTTCAAACCAGTCATGATTTAGATTAGATCAACCAATACTCATAAATGATTTTCAAAAATGACTTTCAAAACTTCTTATCATATCAATCACTACAAATATAGACATAGCACAAATTTTTCTTGAGGATCAACCAGATATTTAAACATTTAAGCACATATGAACCCTTCCCGAGTATTTCAAACATACATATTTTATTTTCTCTATTTAGTGAGTGTGTTTTACGCTCCATCTCACTTTCCACTTTTCATTGAATGAGTGCGTTTTACGCTCCATCTCGTGTCTATGTTTATGGGGAGTGCGTTTTACACTCTATCTCGACCCACCACATTCTTCAATTATTCAACTCGGGAAGGTTCCAATAAAATTTTATTTTTTTTCATAAATAGCCCAGGATTTCCCCTAAACTTATGTGAGTGCCTAATTTTCACTTCGAATGATGCTCAAATAAGATTTCTCAAGTTGCAATGGTATCTTTCATAAGTATTTAGCCAAAAAATTTCAATCCCAACTGGCTAAACAAATGGATATGAGTAAAAATTTTCAAAAATTTTGCAAATAATGTGAAAACAAACTAATGAGTTAAAATATAGACTAAGCATGCTCATCAATTCTCCTAGAGTTAACAATATCAACCACCCAGTTATTATTGGCCAAAATCTAATCCATCAAAATATTGCCCAAGTAAATACTAAACATGATAAATACCCCCAAACTTAAAACAGATATTGTCCTCAATGGCTAAGATAGGAAAAAATTAAAAGAGAGGACTTCCCTGACATATAGCAATTTATTTCCTTGTCTGCGAAGTCTGAAGAATAGGTTAGGCACATTGGAATGAATCGGGAACCACACTTGAGTTGAACTTAACTAACCTGTGAACACAAAAGAAGCAAGCTTATTAAATCCTAAAAAAATGAAAAAAAATCTATCAAATAATATGAAACCTAAAAAAAACTAAAAATAATAATTAAACTTGGGTTGTCTCCTAATAAGCGCTTGATTTATAGTCCTTCAGCCGGACTTTGTCTGGTTAACGCTATACAATTCCTCTTAGGAAGTTGAGGAACCCTCCATCCATCAGTAACAAATTGTCCTTTCAAAGTCACCTAGCATGCTCTAATTTGGTGTGATCTCAATTAAGAACGTCCCACAACTAGGTGTTTTCTCCATTGTGTATGTGATCACTTTGGGGCATGGAAGCTTGTCACATACAATGAGCTCTTCGTCTATCTTCTTTATCTTGTCCCACCATGGATTCAAAATTGTACTCACTCTTATGTCATCAAGAGCTTCGCCGACGACATGACTACTAAGTGGGCATGATTTTGCAAATATGAGTGACTCTTTGATCTTTGGTGGAGACCCATTTAGATCTTTGTCGACCTCTATTTCATTATCCCCAATTGTCTCCATACTTTCGATATCTTGTAGCTCATCCAGTCGCAAATTTGGTTCGGGTTCTCCGTCAGTTTCATCATCTATGTTATAAAGCCTAGTGTTTGGAGGGTGGTTGTTTAAGGCTCTGGTCATTTTCTTCATCTGATTCTCAAGATATTGAATTTTCGTCCTTAGATTTCGATTTGACCTCTCTTTATTAATCCGCTACTCCTCATTTGTCGCTCTGATCTCGAACAACTCTTCCTCCAGCCTTAAATTATCCTTTTCTTGTGGCACTGGAGGTGGACATGAAAATTTTGGTGTGTATGATGGATTTAGAGCGTAATGTTGGTCATCATAATTGTAGCTCCATGAAAAAATCGGGTGATACCCCCAATCTTGGTGATAGTTAGGATCAACATAGTTGTTGAGGTAATCACCATTATATTGTACCGGTTCAAAACAGACGGTGCATTGAGGACTTTGATGGTTGTCAGCACAATAGTCACACGTAACTGCCATCCTTCGACTCCTTTGGGCTGCGATAACCTCCAATGTCTTTGAATTTGCCTCAATTTCTACTGACTCTACAGGAAATGTATTAAGTCCATCAATCCATGTTTCCCTTGGTTGAGTCATCTTCGTGTATGGCCATTGATACGCAAAGTCATCCATGGTACCTGAAAAGAGAGAAATATAGGAAGAGAATTATAAATAAAAATAAAAATATTTAAATTAAGACTAATTTGATTGAAATTAATATTGGTAAATAATTATTAAATTAATTCCCCGGCAACGGCGCCAAAAACTTGATGGGTAAAATCTAATTACGCACAACACGCAAGTATACGTGGTCAACAAGTAATATAGTGAAAGTAGAGTATAGTTCCCATGAGGAATTATTTAATAAAAATAACCAATTACTAACCCATAACCAACACAATCTTATTTAAACGAATGAATTTCAAATTATATAATTAAACTACCATTAAGTTCCACTAGTTAAATTAAGATCATGGAGATTTAAAATCGCAACTTCACTTATTGCTTCATTTAAGTCAACACACTTCTCATCAATTATTCTCTATCCTGAATTGTTAATCAAGAACACTACAGCAGATAAAACCACATCTCGATGCATAATATTCATACTCACTTAAATCCACAAATGATAGAATTAAGCAAGACACCCTAATTAACTAATTCACTATATCTCTATGTAAATTACAATTAAAAAAGATTTAAAGCACAAGTTCTCTATAAGATTACATATGGTGTAAAGGCATATCTCTATCCTAAACACGAATCATGAATTCCATCTATGCAGAAATCAGAAACACATTCTATCATGATCATATCTAAATCAATACTTCATTTCTCGAGTTCATATAGATTATCACGGTAATTGTTAGCTAGGCAAATTAAGCAATTAAATCAAAATCACAATAGACAATCCTCACAATAGAACATAATAATTGATAACGAATAATATTAAAATAAACTACATAATAAGATCCATTGTAATCTCAAACAAAGAATTAGTTCATTGAATTAAAACTAAGAATCCACACTTGAATACATATTAAAGATAAGAATATCATTAAGGAAAAGAATTGAATTTGTTTTCAGTAAATTCGTCTTCCGTCTCGCTCTTGATCTGGATCTCCAATGGCTTCTAAGTGCTTCAATCTCCAAATCTCATAAGAACTAGTGTTTTCCTATTCTACTTTAATCTAATCTAATGGAATCCTCCTTCTAATCTAATATATATCATTTCTTTTATGCCTCTCATCATGTATTTATAGGTTACGAGTCTAATTTTTAGCTTAGGAGTAAATCCAATCCAACTTGGAGTCAAAAGGTATCAAAATTCGACCAAAAATGCGTCAAAAACTTGTTCTGGCCCGCACCCCCACCCCGGCTGGCTATGCTACTATTTTGCAGCTTGTACCCCACCAAGGGGCTTTCTCCTTCTAAAAAGCCATTTTACCGGGGTCCTTTTTTCTCATTCAGAATGTCCTCTGGGAAAATGGTCATAACCTTTGATTCGGGAGGAGTTACGGGGCCTACGACCTATCAAATAGAAGATATCGACGAGATCTACAACTTTCATTCTTTGAGAATTGACAGAGTCGGATTGGATCAAGGTCTAAATCGGGCTTGAAGTATATGTTATGTAAATGGCAAGCATGACAACTCTTAGCTTTGATCTTTGTTGATAAAGAGGCCATAACTCTCGCATCTGAACTCCGATTGGGACGATTCAAGATGTTTGGTAAAGCTAAGAAGTAGATCTACAATAAAATACAAGTTCCAAGCCAAGAACATGTATCCAACGTGGTGTTAAAAGTCCTTCAATCTGCCCTTCTTGTATTTATTTGCGTATTTTAGTCCAAAAGATGTCCGAATTGCTTTTCCTTGCTTCTTCATGCCAATAGTCGCCTTTTTCTTGTGTTTTTATACCAATAGTCGCTCACACAGCTTCCAAGCATATAATCTACAAAATGAACATAAAATACATGAAAAGTAACTAAGCAATATGAGTTTGAGCAACTAATTCAAGTAACAGATATCGGATAAGTAGGTATAAAACCTACTTATCAGTTCTGTCGAGGAAAGGGGTTTGGTCACCTAATTGCGAGCCAATAGGGAGAAATTCTTATCCGAAAGCCCCATCTTTCCTGGGAACGATCTGGTTATTAATATTGCGGGTTATAATAATGATGAATAAATGTTGTTTAAAATTTTGCAGAGATTTTTATGAAGTATTTATTGTAAATTTTGCTTATTATTTGGACCCTCATTTACCCATTTTCCAAAATAGTCGGTAGAAAATTATTCAATATATATATATATATATATATATATAATATTTTTGTGTGAGTGTGATGTGTGTGAAAGTGACATATGGGGCGGGGCCCACATGTGGGAAGAAAAATGAAATGGGAGGAAGAAAAAGGAATGGATTCACAGGTGGAATGGAAAGGAGGAGTATAAAGTGTGTAATTTGTGAATATATATATATAATTGGGTTGTGTGTGTATATTATATATATTATATGAGCATGTGTGTGAGTGTGTGTGGAATATATGTGTGTAAGAAAAAAAGGCGGGTGTGGGTAATTTGCCTTTGCCGTAAGGTAAAGGTTATATATATATATATATATATATATATATATATATATATATATATATATTTTTATAAGTTTTGTTCTTTTATGAAAAATAGAATATATTATATTTTATTATGCATAGTGCGGCATAGTAAAATAAAAATTTTTTAAATTTTCAATCTGCCGAACGCCCGTGATTTTTTGTTTAAACTTACTGTGCAGTCCGTGATTTCTAAATTCAAATAGTATCTTTTTATTCTCCTATAAATAGGATGCTTAGTTTATAATTGAAAATCACACCAGAATCAGTAAATTCTTCTTTTATAATATTGAGCGTATTTCTTTAGAGTTTTAAGAAGCTTTGAGCGTAGAAAACAGTGAAAGTTTTCTTCAAGAATATCTCCGCTATACCAATTCGAATACTCTCCTTTTTAAGGTAAGGGATATTATTTTTGTTTAGTATTCGTAAGAAATAATATTTCTTCCATACTCTGTAGTATATAAGTAATATTATTTTGTTTCAGATTCCGAATTCTATAGTCATTTTTGTTAAAGTTTTGGCTTCTATACTCCAAGAAATTAGTAGAATATCCTTGATATTTGCGCTTCATCCAGTATCTTTTTATGAAAATATTATTTTGAGCATTCTTGATAAGTTTTAACTTTTTCATGTCGAAGTACTATTCACGGGGTACTATTCTCGAAGTACTATTCACTCAGTTACTATTCACTCGGGGTACTATTTATGACAAAAATTGATTTCTTTTCGGTCCAAATCATTTTTGATACAATATTATTCTTGAATTTTACTCCACAAAGCAGTATCCACATCATCGAATCACCCTTGCACTATGGCCAAAGATATTCTGAAGTATCACAACCACAAATTATCCATGTACTATGGGCCAAGGATATTCGTGTATTCACCAATGGTCATGATCATGCCAACAACTGTCCATCAATGCACTACGGGCCAATGAGGACTTTTACCACATCATTTGTAACATTACGGTCATGATTATACCGAATAATCCCTGGCTATAATCATACCAAGTCCATCTATGCACTACAGGCCAAAGATGACTTTCATAACAATATAAGCATGAGGATGATGACAATGATATAAGAATTCAATTAAATGAAAGTAAAGGATAAATTTTAAAAATTTATAAATTAATTTATCCAGAATTCAATAATGTCCAAATTGTCAACATGATATTGCTTTGTGGAGTAAAATTCAAGAATAATATTATATCAAAAATGATTTGGACCGAAAAGAAATCAATTTTTGTCATGAATAGTACCCCGGGTGAATAGTAATTTTAGAAATAGTAACCCCGTGAATAGTACCCCGGCATAAAAAAGTTAAAACTTATCAAGAATGCTCTGAATAATATTTTCATGAAAAAATACTGGATGAAGCGCAAATATCAAAGATATTCTACTAATTTCATGGAGTATAAAAGCCAAAACTTTAACAAAATGAGTATAGAATTTGGAATCTGAAACGAAATAACATTACTTACATACTACAGAGCATGGAAGAAAATATTATTTCATATGAATATTGAACAAAAATAACATCCCGTTACCTTGAAAAGAAGAGTATTCCAACTGGTATAGCGGCGATATTCTTGAAGAAAACTTTCACTATTTTCTACGCTCAAAGCTTTCTAAAACTCAAAAGAAATACGCTCAATATTATAGAAGAAGAATTCTCTGATTTTGGTATGATTTTCAATTCTAACTAAGCATCCTATTTATAGGAGAATGGAATGATACTATTTAGAAACGGACTGCACAGTCATTTCAAAAAGAAAATCACAGGCGTCTGCCGAATTTTTTTTAAAAAAATTTTGATTTTACTGTGCAAACATTATGCATAATAAACTATAATATATTCTATTTTTCATAAAAAACAAAACTTATTATAATATATATATAAATATGTTAAATCTCCTGTGAACTCCCTCCCCCCCCCCCCCCCAATTCAAATTTCCAAAGTCACATGTGGGCCACACCTTTATTATAAAAAAATACTAAAAAAAATTTTACCAATTATTTTGAAAAATGGGTAAATGGGGGTCCAACAAATACTTCATAAAAATCCCCCCAATATTTTTAACAACGTTTATTCATATTATTATAACTCATGATATTAACAACCAGATCGTTCCTAGGAAAGAGGGCTTTCAATAAGGATTTCTCCCTATTGGCGCGCAATTAGGTGACCAAACCTCTCCTCGTGTAACTTTCTAGACATTGTTAATTATGCAAATAATAGTATGAATAACTTGTTATCTCAATTATTGATTTAATAATATATAAAATATCGACAATAATTGAATCAAATAACGTGAGATACTATGCAACAATTACTGTAGCAATAATTGAACAAAACTGAGTGACTTCTCACGTAAGCATCAATAATCAATACCGTGTGCTACTATGAAACCACGCATATTATTTTACTTTTAACACCTGGTATTTCAACAGTTAACGGTAAAACTTCCGCCATTATTTATATAAAAAGTTATTTTTGTCGTTTTCTCATCCTGACAATAATTCTGCTGTGGGGTCCACCAATGATTGTGTCGTCGTACGAATATTCCCTGTTAAAACGAATATTCCCAGACCAATCGAATATAATATAACCACTTGCGTACTTTGCAAAATTTATAAATATTACCCACAACTATAACATTATATCAAATTCATTCCATAATATTTAAAAATGATATTTATAGAAAATTCATCTTTATTCAAAAAAGTTGGGGTCTTACAACTTTACTGTTTTGATTTTGTATGTTGACCATGAGCATTTGTAATTTTTTTCCAATATATTTAAAGATATATTTCAATCAGATATTTCATATATATATATATATATATATATATATGAAAATTGACAAATATACCATTGATAGTTTTGAGTTATGTATATAATGATGTTTTTTTTTTTGCAAAGGCTAAAGAAATTTATTTTTGAAAAATACCCTTATCTAAAAGTCTCATATAAGAGGCATAAGATGTACAAATAATGATGTACTTATGTAAATAATGATGTACTTATGTAAATATTAATAGATATTCTCTTTATTCAAAATTATGATTGTCTATAATTTAAATAGGAATATAATTGAGGGTGAGGAAGTGACAAGAACATCTAATTTTACTTAAAGACTTTATTTTAATAATACTAATTCAGAATTTTAAATTAAAAAACTAATTGACTCATGTAGATTTTAAACAGTAACAAATAATTGTAGAATTTTTTTTAAATATTTTGAAATTATTCTAAACCCATTTATGGAATTCATATCTTAATTTTAAAAAGGCCAAGCTGTGATTTATTTATATATTTTTATTTTTTATGTCTTATTTCAACAGTAATCAAGCATATATTTACACAAGGGAGGGAAACAAAAATTGAATAGTCATTTAGCCAAAAAAAATTAAAAAAATTTGAATAAGTAACTCATTTTTTGCCTCCGTTAAAAACTTTTAACCAAAATGGTGTAACTTTTTTACATCTATTTTTTATCTTTCATTAAAAAGAATGTGTGGACTTAACTTCCAATTTGTCTTTAATTCAATTTTTGTTTTGGATTTAGAGCACACATTTTCATTAAAAAGATATACAAGTACATGGTACTATGTTGAAAGGATCATGAACAGGGGGACCTTCTTTTTTTTTTTGGTTTTGGACTACACGACGTGGACATGACATGAGCTCACATATTCTCCTTAATTACACCGTGTCTCTTCCTTCCTCCTTCCTCCTTACACCTATAAATTACTGAAATTAAGAAACACAGAAGGACCAAGTCAGAAGCAGACAAATATAATCTGTGACACCCCCAAATTCGGGTACTTCATTTCCACCGAATTTGGTGCTCACTATCAAAATAATTACATCTAACTACCCATAATAAAGGATAAACATTAAATAAATAACTTAAACAATAATCTCTCCCATAAAAGGGTTACATCATAATCTCAAAATAAATCCCAGGTAATCTACCTTAAAATTATTACATCAATTTGCGGAATACATTATAAAATAAAACAAATCTTAAAACTTCAAGCATTTAAATAAACTTTAACTAATTCTCCATCACTAAGACATCTTGCCATTTCCCTTGCTAGTAGATGGATCATCACCTCTTTCAACTTTAGCTTCATTGTTTAATTGCAAGAGTGAGCAAACAATTGCTCACTGACATAAAGATAGTATAATTAAAACATGAGAGTGAACAACGAATACTGAATAATAAAGAACTTGTTCTACGAATAAAAATAGAAAACAAGTTCGAACTTTAATTATCTGAGGGTCTTATGACCACGAACTATGTCCACGGTGTTTAGGTATTATTACCTTAACCTCAACAAATATTAGATCAGTCAGACTCTTCTTAACGCATTTCTCGGGGATCAGCCCTTTGTACCATGTATTGTGCACAAACATCTAAACGTTACGTCGCACAAAATCCCTATATTAGGGTTGTTCGTCTCAGTTTGAATTTAGAATTTCCGCACTAAAGAAAGTTTAGTTTGGAACTAGTTTATCAGTGTTTCTAGAATTTTAGAACACTTATTCAATTTCCATCAATAAAGGTTTAATCCAAGAATGTATAACTGAACAAGGCTATCAAAGTCAAAGATCGGATATCAACAATATATAACTGAATAAGCATGATATATATGTAAAGTATTATATTCAAGGAGTTAAAACAATCTCCTTTGAATCAATGTGTTAGAACAATATATGTTTTGAATACTAATAACAAGAAATGAAAATGTGAAACTCATTCGATGTAACGAATTAGGTTACATGACCTTATTCAATCATTCATCAGAATAGTATCAATAGTCTTGCTCAATGACAAAGATAAGGTTTAGAAACTTGTACAATTATTATAAGAGTAGGGTTAAAGAACTTTCCTTGTTTGTAAACATATAAATTATGCCGTATACATGTATATAAATATATATACATAATACAAAGGTTTAGATAATATACCTCTAATTTTCTTGAAACCCTTGTTATCACCACTGAATTTTCTTTGGAAAACTCAAGGATTCTCTCCCTTCTCCCTTAGCTTTTCTCTGTATTTCTATTATCTAGCATTAGGAGAAAATAAGATGCGAACTAATAAAATAAACTGATATGGCTTAAATTCCCACGTTCTCTTTCAGTTAACAAAAACAAAAGATGTCAGTTGAGAAAAACCAAATGCCACAAGGCCTTATTTGGCTAAACACCTATTTCCCAAATCAAATTATTATTATATTATTTATATTATATAGTTACTTGTCGCACCATAATTTAGTTAACCTAGATAACTTTAGTTTAACAATCTTATTATCATTAGATATATAATTAATAAATAATTATATATCTAATTTAATTAATAAATTATAAACATCACTTTATTTAATTTATTTATTTCCATTAAATTAAATAATTCATTTAGTTTAATTATTCTCTTAAATATTAAACAATTGATTTAATTTAATTATTTCATTAAATTAAATCATTTAATAAAATTATCATTATTTAATTTAATTACTAAATTAATTCACCACAATTATCAATTATTTATTTTCCTTAATAAATAAATTATTTAAAATATTTATTTAATTCAATAACTATTTAAATTAAATTACAAATTTCTCGATCGTTACATCCTTCCCTCCTTAAAAGGATTCTGTCCCAGAATCACAACTCGAAAAATTCATTCATTACTTTCGTCCCTCCTTAACAAGATTCTGTCCCCAGAATCGCTATACAAAATCAAGCAAACAAGTGAGGATAATTCTTCATCATAACATCTTCAAGTTCCCACGTAGCTTCCTCGGCACTGTGGTTCTTCCAGATTACCTTAACAGAAGTTATCACCTTATTCCTCAGTACTTGCTCTTTTCTGTCAACAATTTGAACAAGGACTTCTTCATATGTTAAGTCGCTTTCAAATTGCAATGGCTCATATTCTATAACATATTTATAATCAGGTTTATACGGTCTCAATACCAAGATATGAAAAATTTTATGGATATGCACCAATTCTGGAGGTAAAGCTACCTCATACGCTACTTCACCAACTCGGCGAAACACTTCAAAAGGTCTTATAAATCTAGGGCTCAATTTCCTTTTCTTGCCAAATCGAATTTTTCCCTTCCAGGGAGATACTTTTAAGAAAACATAACTACCAACATCGAATTCCCGATTTTGTTTGGTCTTTGATCGGCATATTTCTTCCGCTCATCTTGTGCAATATCAATCTTGCTCGAATCACCTTGATGATTTTGACGGTTTGTTGTACTCAACTCTGGACCCAATAGTCGACGCTTCTCCTACCTCATCCCAAAGACAACGGAGTTCTCGCATTTTTCTCGTCAGATAATGCTTCAGTAGGCGGCATGACGCCAATACTTGCGTGATAACTATTATTATATAAAAATTCAACCAACGGTAAATGATCATCCCAATTTCCCTTGAAATCCATAATACATGCTCTGAGCATATCTTCTAGTGTTTGGATAGTTCTCTCGCTTTGTCCGTCGGTTTGAGGATGGTACGCTGTGCTCATTCTCAGTTGTGTTCCCAAACATTCTTGCAATCATTTCCAAAAATTTGATGTGAAATGTGGATCTCTGTCCGATACAATGGACACAGGTACACCGTGTCTTAAAATGATTTCCTTCACGTACAGTTTTGCTAACCGATCTAGGGTAAATCTAATCTTGATTGGTAAAAAGTGAGCCGACTTTGTCAATCGATCGACAATCACCCAAATAGCATCGTAACCTTGTTGAGTCGTTAGAAGACCTACAACGAAATCCGTTGTGATATGCTCCCATTTCCATTCTGGTATCTCCAACGTTTGTAACAATCCGCTTGGCCTTTGATGTTCAGCTTTAACCTTCTGACACGTTAAGCATTTCGCCACACACTCAGCCACATTCTTCTTCATATTCGGCCACCAAAAATGATGTCTAAGATCCTAGTACATTTTCGTACTTTCAGAGTGAATCGAATATCGTGAGTTATGAGCTTCACTCAAAATTTCCTCTTTAATTTCTGGTACTGGCGAAACCCAAATTCTCCCTTCGAATCACAGTAACCCTTCCGAATCGATTTTGAATTTGTTTTCCTCACCTTCAGATATCTTCTGTTTTATCTTTTCGCATTCCTCATCCTGAAGTTGTGCATTCTTCACTTTATCTACCAATGTTGAATTATTTCCTATCTAGAACAAGTTTTCATCGGATTATGTCAGATATTTAATTTCCAACTCCATCTTAGCCATTTCCGACACTAGATTCTCTTGAGCAGTCAACAACATTAACTTCTCTCGTCCCTTCCTGCTTAAAGAATAAGTAATAACATTCGCCTTTCCAGGATGATAGAAAATCTCGCAATCATAATCTTTGATTAGTTCCAACCATCTTCTTTGTCGCATGTTCAAATCTTTTTGTGTAAAGATAAACTTTAGACTTTTATGGTCAGTATATATCTCACACCTCTCTCCGTAAAGATAATGTCTCCAAATCTTCAGGGCAAACACTACCGCAGCCAACTCTAAGTCACAAGTCGGATACCACTTTTCGTAATCTTTTAATTGACGTGATGCATACGCAATAACTCTGCCGTTCTGCATAAGCACACAACCTAGTCCTTTATGCGATGCTTCACTATACACTACAAAATTCCCTATATCATCAGGCAATGACAACACAGGTGTTGTACTTAACCTCTTCTTCAATTCGTGAAAACTTTCCTCACACCTCTCCGTCCAAACAAACTTAATTTCCTTCCTGGTTAAATTCGTCAACGGGGTCATGCTCTTGGAAAAGTCCTGAATAAAACGCCTATAGTAACCTGCCAATCCTAAGAAACTCCTTATCTCTGACGGTGTCTTCGGCTGATCCTAGTTTACTACAGCTTCAACTTTTGATGGATCTACCGAAATTCCGTCTTTATCAATAACATGCCCAAGAAACTGTACACGTTCCATCCAAAACTCACATTTTGAAAATTTTGCGTACAACTTCTCCTTTCTCAATGTCTCCAACGTCACTCTTAAGTGTTCAACATGTTCTTCCTTGGTTTTAGAATACACCAGGATATCATCAATAAACACCACCATAAATTTATCTAGCAATGGTTTAAACACCCTGTTCATCAAGTCCATGAACGCTACAGGTGCGTTGGTTAAACCAAATGATATAACCAGAAACTCGTAATGACCATACCGAGTTCTAAATGCCGTCTTCGGTACATCTTCTGGTCTCACCTTCAATTGATGATAACCACTCCTCAAGTCTATCTTCGAAAAATACCTTGCACCCTTCAGTTGATCAAACAGGTCGTCGATTCTGGGTAACGGATACTTATTTTTAATCGTAACCTTATTTAATTCTCGATAGTCAATGCAGAGCCGCATCGATCCATCCTTCTTCTTAACAAATAACACTGGCGTTCCCCATGGCGATACGCTCGGCTGGATAAACTTCTTGTCGAACAATTCTTGCAGTTGCACCATCAACTCTTTCATCTCTACCGGGGCCATTCTGTATGGTGCCTTAGATATCGGGCCTGTTCCTGGTACTAAATCAATCACTAACTCGATTTGTCGATCTGGTTGAAAACCCAGCAAATCGTTTGGAAATACGTCTACAAAATCTCTTATAATCGGTATCTCTTCTAACTTCGCACTTTTCTTTTGTGTATCAACTATGTAGGCTAAGTATCCTACACATCTTTGTCTTAACAACTTCTTGGCTTGCATCACCGTCAGACAACTTGCTTGTCGAGGTGATTTGCTGCCATAGAACACAACCTTTGACGAAGTCATAACGTTAACACATTTTCTTTGGCAATCAATCACTGCTCCGTGATTAAATAACCAATCCATTCCCAGTTTAACATCAAACTCCCCCAGTCTAATTGGTATCAAGTCTACCCTCATCTCTTGACCCTTTATAACCACTTTATAATTCTTATATATGAACCTAACAGGAATCACTTCCCTATTCGCAATCTCTATGCTCAAGGGATAATCTAATTCTTCCTGAGGCAATCCTAAGTTTTGAGCAAATTCATCGGATATAAATGAACAAGTAGCACCCGAATCAAACAGTACATAAGCATTAATACCATTAATCGGAATGATACCTGACACCACATCCTTAGATCGAATAACATCCCGCATACCATATTGAAAGTTCTTGCAGTAGGTCGGCTTGACTGAGCTGGTCCAGTGATAGTCAATGCACCACCACCATTGTTATTTCCTTTTCCACCACTTGCACTTCCCGCTGGCTTTTTAGGACAATCACGAGCCATGTGATCCTTCGAAACGCAGGTAAAACATGCTCCTTTCTTCGGACTGAAATAGTTTGGTGCAATGTATCCCTCCAGACCACAGTTGAAACACACTCGCTTTCCCTTTAAACATACCCCAGTATGGTTCTTTCCACAAGTAGCACAAGCTTTAAACTTTTTCTTCTGCTGACTTCCCTGTTGTCCCCCCGTAGTCAAATTCTCGTTCCATTTCCTCTTTTGATTGTTACTTCCAACATTACTTCCACCAGCCTTATTTTCACTATCATTCTTCCTCTTCTTCTGTTCTAGGTTGTATTTGGTCAAGACGTCGCTTCCACCTTCTGCGATGATTACCTTTTCCAGTATAGCCGTAAATGTATTTAACTGGAACATTGAAACCTTGTTGTAAAGCCAGGGTTTCAATCCTTTTTCGAACCTTCTCGCCTTACACTCATCTGTATTGACTTGATAAGTGGCAAACCTTGCCAACTCGTTAAACTTCGCAGCATATTCTGGCATCGTCATAGTTCCTTACTTAAGCTCAAGAAATTACACATCCAACTGGTTCTGAGAACTCGCTAGAAAGTACATTTCAATGAACATCTCCTTAAATCTATCCCACGCTACCACTCCTTGTCCTCCACGAACTTTATTTGTTTGCCACCAGTAGCTAGCTTCGGACTTAAACATAAACGTCGTGAATGTAGTCTTCTGATCTTCGTTAACTCTAGCAACGTCAAACACCTTCTCCATTTCCATGATCAAGATTTGGGCTTCCACTGGATTCATGGACCCTTGAAACTCTGGCGGTCCGACCGCTTTGAACTCCTTGAAAGTCGTAACTTGAGCTTGCGGTTGATTCGCAAGTGCAGCCGTCAATAAAGCTACCAACTGCTGAATTGGATTAGCGTTGGTCTCATTGTTATTGTTAGTAGACCCCTCAGGAGGTGCTTGTTGACGTGGTTGTCTTCTTTTAGGAGGCATTTTCTGTTAAGATATACGCTTATTAGCTCATTACTCAACTTCTTGGGTATTTAAAGCTTAACTTAAACATTTCAAGATTGAAGATTTAACACATAACATTTCAAATAAACTCTAATATTTTATTCATTCATAAAGTTTTAAACATACTAAAGATAGTATATCTGCTATAAACATCCACTTTCCTGAACTAAACCAATTTCAGGGTTACATACTCATACTATCCCTTTATTCATCTCAAAATAAGGGATTCACAATTTATTTACTCACATAATTAACCATATATTATTATCACTCTTATTCTATCTAGGCATATTAAGACGTCGTATGGCCTCTCGACGTTCTTCCTCCATGATACGATACGCAGTCCTACGATCCATCACGAACCACGACGAGTCTTCAAACTGAGATGGGTAATAATGAACTCGATCCTGGGCCCTATCAATTACCGAATTAAAAGCATAATCCATCTCCTTCATCTTTGTTTTCTTCACTTGGACCTTAGCCTCAGCACGGTCTACACATTGAGTTGCCTTCGTAGAAGCATCATCTGCTCTTGTACGCTTAGTTGTTTCCTCTTTGAAATCATCCTTCAGCTTCTCCATGTCAGTCTTCATCTTCTCGTTCACTGCTAACAAGTCTTTATGTTGACCCTTGGTATGAACTAGATCACATTCCGTGTTTCCAAGTTTTGAGTCAAGTTCCTGAATCTCTACCTCCTTCTGTTCCAACGCAATGTGATGCATCTCAACCATCTCCTTCAACTCCTCAACATTATCCTGTAACTCTATGTTACGATCATACAGAGCGTCATACATCTCAGCCGATACGGAGTTTGGTGGAAACTCCTCAGGATCCTCCTCATCATCATCCTCCTCTATCTCCTCAGGACTATCCTCCTCGAGATCGGTCACAGGTTCATCCTCCTGGATCAACTGTTCCTGCACTACATGAATATCCCGGGGTTCGTCATCTCTAGGTACCTGAGGTATCACCTCCCTAGCTGGACTGGACCCTCCTTCGTTAGACATCATGTCAACAAAATATTTTAAGTTTTACTTAACATTATCGATGCTCGCGATCACATAAGTTATTAACACATAGGACATAATGTCTTTTATTGTTTAGTTTCAATGGATGCCTTAATCCATTCCTTAAAACCTGATAATAGTTAATCACCTCTATGTTTTCTGACTTCTTAAAGGCTACTTCCTAAGGTTTCCCTACCTAAGGTTCATAACCTAAGACATTGATACCAACCTGTGACACCCCCAAATCTGGGTACTTCATTTCCACCGAATTTGGTGCTCACTATCAAAATAATTACATCTAACTACCCATAATAAAGGATAAACATTAAATAAATAACTTAAACAATAATCTCTCCCATAAAAGGGTTACATCATAATCTCAAAATAAATCCCAGGTAATCTACCTTAAAATTATTACATCAATTTGCGGAATACATTATAAAATAAAACAAATCTTAAAACTTCAAGCATTTAAATAAACTTTAACTAATTCTCCATCACTTAGACATCTTGCCCTTTCCCTTGCTAGTAGATGGATCATCACCTCTTTCAACTTTAGCTGCATTGTTTAATTGCAAGAGTGAGCAAACAATTGCTCACCGACATAAAGATAGTATAATTAAAACATGAGAGTGAACAATAATATCGAATAATAAAAAGAACTTGTTCTACTTAATCAAAATAGAAAACAAGTTCGAACTTTAATTATCTCGAGGGTCTTATGACCACAAGAACTATGTCCACTGTGTTTAGGTATTATTACCTTAACCTCAACAAATCATTAGACCGCATGCAGACTCTTCTTAACGTGCATCAGGGATTAGCCTTTTGTACCATGTATTGTGCACAAACATCTAAACGTTACACGCATAAAATCCCCCTATGTTAGGGTTGTTCGTCTCGGGCTTTGAATTTAGAATTTCCGCACTAAAGAAAGTTTAGTTTGAACTAGCTTATCGTTGTTTCTAGAATTTTAGAACACTTATTCAATTTCCATCAATAAAGGTTTAATACAAGAATGTATAACTGAATAAGGCTATCAAAGTCAAAGATCGGATATCAATAATATATAACTGAATAAGCATGATATATATGCAATGTATTATATTCAAGGAGTTAAAACAATCTCCTTTGAATCAATGTGTTAGAACAATATATGTTTTGAATACTAATAACAAGAAATGAAAATGTGAAACTCATTCGATGTAACGAATTAGGTTACATGACCTTATTCAATCATTCATTAGAATAGAATCAATAGTCTTGCTCAATGACAAAGATAAGGTTTAGAAACTTGCACAATTATTATAAGAGTAGGGTTGAAGAACATGCCTTATTTATAAGCTACACAAGTGTAAAATAATCTCCAATTATCCTACATACATCATTAAAACCGCAACAACAATTAGTTGTATGAACATTAGCTTTAAGGATTTAAACCATCATTTAGGTCCTAACCTTAACTTAGCGTCTAACCATATAGGTTAACACACTTAACGAATCTGAAATCTCACTACGAGCCAACATAACTTAATCGTTCACCTCTAACTTTGAAAACAACACATTTGGTTTCATTTTATAACTTATTTAACAATTATTTAAAAATCTTTTACACTTTGTATTACAACGCATGACAACCCGTTATTGTAGTTTATATTATGTCTTAACATTATTAACACGCATGACTAAAACCAATACATAACTGCAAACACGTGATCTGCAATTAAGCATCAAGATCGCCATATTCGCCTTAGCTTCATGGCAATGGCAATGCTGCTTTCATACTTAAACTTGAACCTGCGCTGGTGACACATGCAGCTTTTCTTGCCTTGACACAAGTGCAATTGCCTTTGACTGCCTGCACAATGAGGCGTAAATGGTAGTGAATAAATGATGACTTTTAGCCCAACAAATACTTAATTTCACCCATCAAACAAAGAAATTAACATCTACAATTGGTATGCATTATTACAAACATGTTTGCTAACATTTACAACCAATTAACATAATTTATCATCAACTAAAACTAGTTTAATTTCTCAAAATTCCATGTTTTCATATAAAACTCCATTTTTGAACTTCTTACACAAAAATCATCATTGTGACTTCGATTCTTGTCCGAATTACTTCGTTCAAATTACGTTATGTGTGTTTCATAATAGACTAGCATAATCAAGACTCAATTTAAAGTTTTGCATACGAATTGGCCACTAGAATCGGTACTATTCACAAGCCATATGGAAAAATATACACTGTCATACTTTTCTTCCTTTTTAAACTATAATTTGCATACGAAGTCTTGCTTTACATACAAACTCAAACATAACCAACACATATAATCACGACAATTCAATTGTCTAGCAACAATTCAACAAAATCGAATTCACAACACATATAAATTATGCTGTAAACTCATACATGTATATAAATATATTTACATAATACTAAGGTTTAGATAATATACCTCCAATTTTCTTGAAACCCTTGTTATCACCATTGAATTTTCTTTGGAAAACTCAAGAATTCTCTCCCTTCTCTCTTAGCTTTTCTCTGTATTTCTGTTATCTAGCCTTAGGAGAAAATAAGACGCGAACTAATAAAATAAACTGATATGGCTTAAATTCCCACATTCTCTTTCAGTTAACAAAAACAAAAGACGTCAGTTGAGAAAAACCAAAGGCCACAAGGCCTTGTTTGGCTAAACACCTATTTCTCAAACCAAATTATTATTATCTTATTTATATTATATAGTTACTTGTCACACCCTAATTTAGTTAACCTAGATAACTTTAGTTTAAAAATCTTATTATCATTAGATATATAATTAATAAATAATTATATATCTAATTTAATTAATAAATTAGAAACATCACTTTATTTAATTTATTTATTTCTATTAAATTAAATAATTCATTTAGTTTAATTATTCTCTTAAATATTAAATAATTGATTTAATTTAATTATTTCCTAAATTAAATCCTTCAACAAAATTATCATTATTCAATTTAATTACTAAATTAATTCACCACAATTATCAATTATTTATTTTTCTTAATAAATAAATTATTTAAAATATTTATTTAATTCAATAAATATTTAAATTAAATTACAAATTTTTCGATCGTTACATAATCTATGCCTTCATCTCTATTTCGAATTATTTTTCATTTCTTCAGTACTTAAATTATTTTTCAATTATTCGGTTAACCGAATAACAATATTTCAATACCCATATTCATAGACAAATACCGGAATATTAAAACAGTTATAACCGAATTAATGAAAATAACTGAATAATCGAAATAATTCAGTTTAAAATTTTTGATTGTGATCAGTTATTCAGTTTTATCCATTTTTTTCTCAACCCTAGATCCGCCACTGCATATATATTCTTAATTTGATAGTTTGATATAATAACAAAATTATTTGTATAAAACAGAGGAAGTAATAGTTATACTTAGTATTATCACAAAAAAAAAATTAATTCTTGTTTTTACATATGTTTTATGGAAGTGATTAATAAGATAAACAACCAAAGGTGATTGGATAACTTAGTGGTAAAAGTCTTTTTTTAATTTATTTTTTACTATGTAAGGCCACATAGAGTCGATATAAATGTTTCCTAAATCCTCTCCTAATTTACCTATTAAGAAAATATTATAAGAAATATGTATTGCTTAATTATAAAAATGTAAATGTTCAAAAGCAAAAGGATACAATGTTGTACTTTAAAATAAATTAAATAATAAACCCACTTTGCTTCGCATACAGGTTCCCCTACCTGGATAACTCATTTTTTCAGTATCATTATGTAATTTTTTTGCATTAATTGTTACTGGAGTCTAAAAAAGGTTGCATTTTAAAATATAAAATAATATAATGTGTCAGATGTATCTTCATAATTTCTTATCAAATTATAACTAATAAATACTTCAAGATTTCCAAAATTAGAGATATAATTTGATTATTAAGTTCGATTTGGCGTATTAAATTTTAAAATCCGTATAATTCATAAAAATTTAGAATGAAATGAATTTTGTGATTAATAATTTTTGTTATATATTATACAATTATAATAATTGTATCAACTAAAATTAAATAAATTCACACTAATTTGAAATTTAATATGTCGTCGTTAGATCTCAAAAAGTCAAATCAGATTCTAATTTTAGAACATAATAAGTAAATCTAACTTATGAATTTAGAGATAAATATAAAATAAAAACATATTTTTAATATTTATAAATATTATTATAAGAAAAAGTTATTTTTGTGTAAATGTATTACTTTTTCTTGGGCAAAAGGCTTAACCAGATTAGCAAATCCCTCCCAAATTAACAATATATATATATATATATATATATATATATATATATATATATATATATATATATATCAATGCAGAGGGAAATATGAGACATTGGGGTATATGAGAGTTGGTCGCAGCATGAAGCAACATGAAGTAGGAGAAGGAGGACCTGACAAAAAGTAGGTGGGTTATTCTACTGTTCTGATTTTGTATGTTGACCATGAGCGTTTGTAATTTTTTTTCTTTCAATATATTTTAAGATATATTTCAACCGTATTATATTTCCTATATATATATATATATATATATATATATATATATATATAAATCGACAAATATACCATTGATAGTTTTAAGTTATGTATATAATGATGCTTTTTTTTACAAAAGGCTAAAAAATTTATTTTTGAAAAATACCCTTATCTAAAAGTCTCATATAAGAGACATAAGATGTACAAATAGTGATGTACTTATGTAAATAATGATGTACTTATGTAAATATTAATAGATATTCTCTCTATTCAAAATTATGATATCTATAATTCAAACAGAATAGAATTGAGGGTGAAGAAGTGACAAGAACATCTAATTTTACAAAAGTCTTTATTTTAATTATCTTAATTCGAATTTTAAATTAAAAAACAAATTGACTCATGTAGATTTTAAACAATAACAAATAATTTTAGTATTTTTTAAAAATATTTTGCAATTATTATAAACCCATTTATGGAATTTATATCTTAATTTTAAAAAGGCCAAGTTATGATTTATTTATATATTTATATATTTTTTATGTCTCAGTAAACAAGCATTTATTTACACAAGGGAGGGAAACAAAAATTGAATAGTCATTTAGCCAAAAAAATAAAAAATTTTGAATAGGTAATTAACTCATTTTTTGCCTCTGTCAAAAACTTTTAACCAAAATAGTGTAAATTTTTTACATCTATTTTTATCTTATATTAAAAAAGATGTGTGACTTAACTTTCAATTTGTCTTTAATTCAATTTTTTTTTTGGATTTATAGCACACTCTTTCATTAAAAAGATATACAAGTACATGGTACTATGTTGAAAAGATCATGAACCCACCTTCTTTTTTTGTTTTGGACTACACGACGTGGGCAGGACAGGAGCTCGCATATTCTCCTTAATTACATTGTGTCTCTTCCTTCCCCAGTCAATGAATGAAAGTCTCAAACAAAATCAAATAATGTCCTTCCTTCCTCCTTACACCTATAAATTAGTGTACAAAATAACTACCATAAATCCTAACACTGCCCCGTCATTTCCTGCATTCACTCTCTTTCTCTGATATACTCCTATACCCTTTATAGATTTACTTAACATATATTTTTAAATGTAGGTCCTGATCTTACTTTCCATCTATGTGCATGCATGTAAATTTTGAATGTAATAGGCTTAAAATAACCCTCCCAGCAAAGCAAAGCAATGTATATATACTACCTTACTAGCAACTAGAAAAAACTAAAACATAGTAGCTTCCTCATTTCATTAAAAACTAATACTGTTCATTAGCTTCCTCTCCTGTTTAGCTTCCTCATTTCATTAGCAAAAATAAATATTGTTCATTAGCTTCCTCTTCTGTTGGAAAATATTCTTACCAACATCTCTACTTACCAACATCTTGCATGCTAAAAACTAAAGTACATTAGCTTCCTCATTTCATTAGCAAAAATAAATATTGTTCATTAGCTTCCTCTCATTCTTACCAGCATCTATGCTTACCAAACTCTTGCATTCTTTAGCAATGACAAGTACATTAGACTTAGATCTCTCTAAAAGATTGACGGCCGATCTCGATAATCAAAATTATAGAATAGACTGTAGGTTTTCTTTTAATGTTTTTCAGGAGGCTAAGGAATATTCGGCTTTTATCGATAATATTCTGGGGAAAATTAGCCAGGAGATTGTCCCAACTTTAATGTGGTGAAAATGATGTGACGCCCCAAAAATAGGTATACATCACACATCTTGAGTCGCCAAATACATGGTATAGAATTTAAATACAAACTTCTTTTATACAGTACGACAAAACGTAGCTGAGAGTTTCAACATGGATAATGTCTCATAGAGAGTATCCAAACCCAAATAAAGTTCTAATTACAATTATTATCACACTATTTCACTGAATAGTGAGGACTACTAATGTAAACAGCTGGAACATCACTGCGTTCCCCGACTAGTCCCAGCTATATTCTCATTTCCTAAAGAGAACAATGAAAATAAAGGGTGAGCTCCACTAGCCCAGTAAGAAATATTATGACTAAGATAATACATAATAAATTATCATTAGCCTTCAACAATGTTAAACTGATAAAATATAATAAACATCAAGTTTAACTGCAGCGGAAGAAGTAATCCATTAGAAGAGTCAAGTAGAGCATGATATATACTATCTTCTATGATTTAAAAAGTTTATCATTAATTTTATCGCTTAGACTCAGCTTAATAAATAAACCACATCATCGAATCATGATTATACCGAATAATCCCTGATTATAATCATACCAACAACTGTCCATCAATGCACTACAGGCCAATGAGGATTTTTACCACATCATTTGTAACATTACGGTCATGATTATACCGAATAATCCCTGGTCATAATCATACCAACAATAGTACATCTATGCACGTAAGTCATAGATGACTTTTATCACTATATAAGCATGAGGATGATGACAATGATATAAGAATTCAATTAAAAGAAAACAAAGGATAAATTTTTAAAGATTTATAACTTAATTTATCCAAAATTCAATAATGTCCAAATTATCAACATGATACTGCTTTGTGGAGTAAAATTCAAGAATAATATTGTATCAAAAATGATTTGGACAGCAAAGAAATTAATTTTTGTCATGAATAATTCCCCGGATGAATAGTACCTGAGTGAATAGTACCCTGTGAATAGTACTTCGGGAATAGTACCCTGTGAATAGTACTTTGTTAATAGTACTTGTGAATAGTATTTTATGGATAGTACCAGTGAATAGTACTTTGTGAATAGTACCCCATGAATAGTACTTTGTGAATAGTACCCCGTGAATAGTACTTTATGAATAGTACCGTAAAATGAATATTGCTTTCATGGACAAGATTCTCACGTGAAAAGCTTAAAATTTAACAAGAATGTGTAGAAAATATCCTTGTGAAACGATACTAGATGAAGCGCAAATTTCAAGGATATTCTACTAATTTCACTTGAGTACGTAGCAATACTTTAACAAAATGAGGGTATAATCAGAATACGAGACGAAATAATATTACTCACATACTACAGAGTATGGAAGAAAATATTATTCCTATGAATACTGAACAAAATAATATCCCTTACCTCTGAAGAAGACTGGAGATTGGAATAGTGAGGTAGCAGACTTCTCTTCTTCTTTCTCTCTATAGCTTTTATCTCTATAATTGCTTTTCTGAGTCTTAGTGAATTGGTGAGAATGAAAGAAGAATAAGCTTCTATTTATAGGAAGATATAGTTTCGATAATTGCACGTTTTAGGGCTCGAAATATTACAGTATAATACCTTCATCTTTTCTTTCATTTTTAATTTAGTCCTACAAGTATTATCAAACTTGCACCACCTCCCCTAATAGTACATCTTGTGAATCAATAGTACAATCATGTGAAAAAAATAATTACAGTATAGTACCTTTATCTATACCTCTATTTTTAATTTAGTCATGCAAGTATTATCAATCTTGCACCAACTCCCCTAATAGTACATGCATGTGAATCAATAGTACACACATGTGAATAAATAGTTATAAGCATGTGAATTAATAGCAATTAATTTCTCATTTATCCGATTAATTACCCGATTGGTCAATATAACCTCCAGATCCATTATTATCAAAATAGATGTCGATTTCCACTAACACTAATAATCGCAACACAATGAAAATATCAATTCCATCTTTAATCAACACGAACTTATTCATCATTAATATTATAACTCACAATATTTAACAATCAGATCATTCCCACGAAAGAGGGGGCTTTTCGATAAGGATTTCTCCCTATTGACACGCAATTAGGTGACCCAACATCTCCTTGACAGAACTTTCTAGACATTGTCAATATTGCAAATAATAATATGAATAACTTTTTCATCTCAATTATTGATTTAATAATATAAAATATTATGCAGATGATATTGTGACAATAATTGAATCAATAATATGAGAGATATTATCGTGAATTATCGTAGTAATAATTGAGTATAACTGAGTGACTTCTCACGTAAGCATCAATAATCAATACCGCGTCGTGCTACTTATGCAACCACGCCAGTATTAATATACTTTTACCAATAGGGTAGTTCAACAGGTTTAACGGTAAAACTTTCGCCGTTATTTTTATAAAAAGATAATTATATCGTTTTCTAACTACACGACAATACTTACATTGTGGGGTCCACTAATGATTGTGCCGTAATCATTTAATATTCCCTATTAAAATGAATATTCCTCGACCAATCGAATATTATATAACCACTTGCTTACTTTACAAAATTTGTAAATAATACCCACAACTATAACATTATATCAAATCCACACCATAATATTCAAAAATATATTTCTAGAAAAATTAATCTCTATTTATAAAAGTTGGGATCTTACAACCTCCCCTTCTTATGAAATTTCGTCCTCAAAATTAGGGTGCGTACCTGGTATGTCGAAGAGGTGAGGATACCTTGACTTCATTTCAGATTCTAACTCCCAGGTCATTTCCTCAACATCGTGGTTTCTCCACAAAACTTTGACTTGAGGTATAACCTTGGAGCGTAGAATATGATCTTTCTTATCTAAGATTTTAGCAGGTACCTCCTCGTACGTTAAATCTTCCGTTGTCTCATCCGGTTCTAATTCAATAATGTGGTTCAGGTCTTTCACATATTTACGTAACATAGATATGTGAAAAACATTATGAACATGAGACATACTTGGCGGTAAGGCGAGTCTATAGGCCACAGTTCCTACTCGGTCGAGGATTAAAAATGGGCCAATGTGTGACGCCCCCAAAATTAGGTATACATCACCCATCTTGGGTAGTCAGATACATGGTACAGAATTTAAATACAACTTACTAATATAACTGTCGTGTACAATACGACATAAATTGTGAGTTTGAATACAAATATTGTCTACTAGATATTATACAAACTCAAAAGGAGTCCTCATTACAATTATTATCACACTATTTCACAGAATAGTGAGGACTACTAATGCTATCCTCTGGACCACTACTCCGTTCCCTGACTTGTCCCAGCTATATTCTCATTTCTTGAAGAGAACAGTGAAAGAAAGGGTGAGCTCAACTAGCTCAGTGAGAAATATTATAACTAAGATAATGCAGAATAAATTATCATTAGCCTACAACAGTGTTAAACTGATAAAATATAATAGACATCAAGTTTAACTACACAATGAAACCAAAGAATCCATTAAAAGAGTCAAGTAGAAAATAAAATCTACTATCTTTTATGATTTAAAAGGTTTTCATCATTTGTATATATGAGACTCACTTTTAATAAATATTCCACATCATCGAATCACCCCTACGCACTACTGGCCAGGATATTCTTCAAGATCACGACCACAATTATTCATGCACTACGGCCAAGAATAGTTGTGTATTCATTAATGGTCATGATCATGCCAACAACTGTTCATCAATGCACTACGGGTCACAACCACAAATTATCCATGCACTACGGGCCAAGGATATTCGTGTATTCATCAATGGTCATGATCATGCCAACAACTGTCCATCAATGCACTACGAGCCAATGAGGACTTTTACCACATCATTTGTAACATTACGGTCATGATTACACCGAATAATCCCTGGTTATAATCATACCAAGTCCATCCATGCACTACAGGCCACAGATGACTTTCAACATAATATAAACATGAGGATGATGACAATGATATAAGAATTCAATAAAACAAGTTCAAGAATTACTTTATCCAGGAATTATTAATGTCCAAATTGTCAACAAGATACTGTTTTGTAGAGTAAAATTCAAGAATGATCAGAAGAATATTTCCATGAAAAGATACTGGATGAAACGCAAATATCAAGGATATTCTACTAATTTCATGGAGTATAGAAGTCAAAGTTTTAACCAACTGGGTATAATAAAGAATGGAATAACAAAAGAAATCACCATGCATGCGATAGACCGCACAGGCAGGTTATTCCAACAGAATAATAAATAACGGAACCAGTGTCCGTGTAAAACGCACGCATGTGATGTTCCAACAGAATAATAAAGAATGGAACCAGTCCGGCGTAAAACACATGCAGAACGGGGATGTTCCAATGTAATAATAATAAAGACGGAACCCAGTCCTGTAAAACACACAAATGAGGATATTCCAATGTAATAATAATAAAGATTTTAACCAGTGTCCTGTAAAACACACGCATGTGATATTCCAAATGAATAATAATAAAGATTTTAACCAGTCCGTGTAAAACACACGCATGTGATATTCCAATGTAATAATAATAAAGACTTTTAACCAGTCCTGTAAAATACATGTATTGTGATGTTCCAATGTAATAATAGAAGAATGTCACCAAGTATAGGTAAAACTCACATGATACAAAAGTTATTCCAATAGAATAATAAGTAATGGAATAACAACCGTTCTCTTCATGAATAAGAAAGAATAACACCCTTTATGAGTACAACAAATAATATTCCCTACCTTAGAAGAACTGAATATTGGAAAAGTGAAGTAGCAGAATACTTTTCTTCTTTCTCTCTATAGTTTCTCTCTCTAGAGTTTCAGTGAATTCGTAAGAAATAATGAAGGAATGAGCTTTCTATTTATAGAAAAACTGAGGGTGGCTCTTGGTCTTAACGAAGGGTCAAAATGACTCTTGGTAATATTGAAGAGACAACTACTATTTGTGAAGGGGTAATTAACCCTTGGAACACCGAAGAAGCAGTTAACTCTTGGTAATATTGAAGGGACAACTACTATTTGCGAAGGGGTAATTACTATTGACGAAGGTAATTACTATTGACGAAGGTAATTACTATTAAAGAAGGTAATTACTATTGACGAAGGTAATTACTATTGAAGAAGGTAATTACTATTGACGAAGGTAAATACTATTGACGAAGGTAAATACTATTGACGAAGGTAATTACTATTCACAAAGGTAATTACTATTGACGAAGAGACTCTTAGATGATGACATATTGGCCCCCCATAAAATAATCAAACTTACCACAAACGTCTCATAACAGACTCTTTATATACATCAAGGATTGAATAAATGTTACCACAAATCATTTTATTTTTAATCAACACATATTTAATCTTTCAACAATTATTAATCATTTATAACTTGTCGTCTCAATTAATAATATAATATATTATCTGATGATGATCTTTGTGACAATAATTGAATCAATAATATAAGAGATATGATGCAAAGAATTATCGTAGTAATAATTGAGTATAGCTAAGTGACTTCTCACGTAAGCATCAATAATCAATACTGTAGTGCTACTATGCAACCACGCCAGATTCTTCGTACTTTTTTACCACCGGTAGTTCAACAGCTTTTAACGGTAACACCTCATGCTTATTTTTATAGGAAGATAATTTTATCGCTTTCTAACTACGACAATACTTCCGTTGTGGGGTCCACCAATGAGTCGTCTGAATATTCCCCACAAAAAGAATATTCCCCACCAAACGAATATTTTACAACAACTTGCTTACTTTGCAAAATTTATAAATATTACCTGACTATAACATTATATCAAATTTATTCCATAATATTCAAAAATAATATTTATAAAAAATTCATCTTTATTTATAAAAGCTGGGGTCTTACACAATGAATCGAGGATTGAGCTTTCCTCTCTTTCCAAATCTCGTAACTCATTTCCATGGAGCAATACGTAACAACAAATGATCTCCAATATTGAACTCCACATCCTTTTGATGAAGATCAACATAACTCTTTTGTCGATCTTGTGAGGTTTTTATACGTTTTCGGATCATTTGAATCTTTTCCATAGTCATACGTACCAACTCCGGTCCCAAAAACGTTGCTTTACCCACCTCATCCCAGCATACTGGAGAACGACACTTTCTTCCATACAACGCCTCAAATGGAGCCATGCCAATACTTGCTTGATAACTGTTGTTGTAGGAAAGCTCCACCAATGGTAATAACTTGTCCCAACTTCCTTTGAAGTCAAGGACACAGAGTCTTAATAAATCTTCAAGAGTTTGAATAGTCCTCTCTGACTGCTCGTCCGTTTGAGGATGATACGCCGAACTAAATCGCAAATCCGTGCCCATAGCTTTTTGCAAACTAACCCAAAATCGTGAAATAAATCTTGGGTCTCGATCAAAAACTATGGATACTGGCATACCATGAAATCTTAAAATCTCATTTATGTACATACGAGCAAGACGTTCAAGTGTATAAGTTTCTCGTATCGGTAAGAAATGAGCAGACTTAATTGGTTAATCTATCAATAATGACCCAAATCACATCTATGCCTTGAGAAACCTTGGGAAGACCAGTAATGAAATCCATGGCAATATGCTCCCACTTCCATTCTGGAATTTTAAGTGATTGCAATGGACCTTTTAGCACTTGATGCTCCGCCGTGACTCGTTGACAAGTTAGACATCTTGAGATAAACCCCACTATCTCTCTCTTCATATTGCTCCACCAAAATGTGTGTCAAAGATCACGATACATTTTGGTACTCCCAGGATGGATTGCAAACGGTGTGTTGTGCACCTCCATCATGATTTTATACTTCAAGTCAGAATCGTTAGGAACATAAAGTCTAGAGTTGACTCAAAGTATTCCTTCTTCATCAATTCTTGCTTACGGAATAGCACCTTCTTGTACTTTCTTCCTCATACGCATCAGCTCCAGGTCTATAGCTTGAGCAGCTTTAACTTTATCGATTAAAGTCGGTTCTACTCGTATATTCGCCATCATCACATGGGTCCCTGGAGTCTTTAACTCTATCTCTATCTTTTGTAAGTCATACCAAATGGGCCTTTGCGTTGACAATATCGCACTCGTACCCGCATATGATCTTTTACTAAATGTATCAGCTACTACGTTCGCTTTTCCAAGATGGTATTGAATGAAATGATCGTAATCTTTTAATAGCTCAAGCCATCGGCGTTGCCGCATGTTGAGTTCCTTTTGAGTGAAGAAATATTTGAGGCTTTTATGATCTGTATAGATCTCCACCTTCTATCCATACAGGTAATGCCTCCAAATTTGAAGTGCAAAAACGACAGCTGCCAACTCTAGATCATGAGTAGGATAATTTCTCTCATATTCTTTGAGTTGTCATGAGGCATAGGCTATGACTTTCCCATGTTGCATGAGAACACATCCTAACCCTTTGCCTGAAGCATCACTGTAGAGGACAAATCCCTCTGAGCCAGATGATATTGTCAGAACAGGTGCTGAAATGAGTCTCCTCTTGAGTTCTTGAAAACTCTTCTCACATTCCTCGCTCCAACCGAATTTTGTATCTTTTCGAGTTAGATGAGTTAATGGAGTAGTGATTCAAGAAAACCCTTCTATGAATCTCCGACAATAACTAGCTAAGCCGAGAAAGCTACGTACTTCGGTCACTGACTTAGGTTGCTCCCAGTTTTGAATTTCTTCAATCATTGTTGGGTTAATAGATATTCCATGATTTGATATCACGTGCCCAAGGAATGCTACTTCCTCAAGCCAATACTCGCATTTCTTCAACTTGGCATATAACTTGTTTTCACGAAGCTTTTAGAGTATCAACCTCAAGTGTTGCTCATGATCTTCACGGCTTTTGGAGTAAATAAGGATGTCATCAATAAAGATGACCTCAAAGTGATCCAAATATTTCTTGAATACTCGGTTCATTATATCCATGAAGGCAGCATGAGCATTAGTCAATCCAAAAGACATGACTAGGAATTTGTAATGCCCATACCGAGTTCTGAAAGCAGTCTTTGGAATGTCATCAGTTTTAATTTTCAACTGATGATATCCAGAACGAAGATCGATCTTTGAAAAGAATTTGGTGCCTTGCAACTGGTCAAACATGTCATCAATACGAGGCAACGGGTACCTATTTTTGATGGTGACATGATTCAACTCCCGATAATCAATACAAAGTCGCATACTTCCATCTTACTTCTTTATGAATAGAACAGGAGCACCCCAAGGAGACGTACTAGGTCGAATGAAACCGATGTCTAACATTTCCTGAAGTTGGGTTTTTAACTCCTGAAGTTCAATAGGAGCCATTCGATATGGGGCTTTGGAAATGGGTTTTATACCGAGTTCAAGGTCGATACCAAACTCGATTTCACGCTCTAGGGGTAGGCCTGGAAGTTCTTCGGGGAATACGTCAGGAAATTTATTAACAATAGAAATATCATTCAAATCTGACATATTTTTGTTTAAATCAATGACATGAGCTAAGAAACTTTATCGATTAAAGTCGATTTTACTCGTATATTTGTCATCATTACGTGGGTCCCTAGATTCTTTAACTCTATCTCCATCCTTTGTAAGTCATAGAAAATGTGTAAGGCCCCAAATTATTAATAAATGAAATTTAATTTCCTCTATTTATCATTTTGAAATAGTAAGGGTTGATTTGATTAATGTGGTTAGTTATAGGTAAAATGCGCAAATATTTCAAATAAGCAAGTGGTAATAAAATACTCATTGTTGTCGGAGAATATTCATTTGGTCGTGGAATATTCTTACTGTCGGGGAATATTCATACGACGGAGCAGCCTTGTGTGGGCCCATAACGGAAAGCGATTGGATGAAGAAAACGACAAGTATAAGTTGTTTATAAATAATCTGCAGCGATTATTACCAAGTATCTTCGTTGGAATAACCCTATGGTTAAAACACAAGATGTCGTGTTGTTACAAGAAGATACATGGTATTGCACCAATTATTGATTCTTACGTAAGAAGGCACTACTCAATAATTATTACGATAATTCTTTATTCAAGATTTTATTTTATTGATTCAATAATTGCTGCGTTGATTTTTTATATTACTGTTGTTTCAATAATTGTTACTCCGCAGTATTTTTTATTATCGAAACAATAATTCATATTATCTTAATAATATTATTAGAAAACATTATTGGCAATGTCTAGAAAGTTCTGTCTAAGGAGAGGTTTGGTCACCTAATTGCGCTGGCCAAGATGAGAGAAATTCTTATTGAAAGCCCCTTTTCCTGGAACAGTGCGGTTGCCAAGATCTTGTGATTCTGTAATACTATTTGTGAATAATTAATTATTGATTTATATGATGAGGAAATTATTAATTTTATGTGGATATAGATGGAGAAATTTTTTAAAGTTACAATTGTTAAAAATTGATATGTTATCTTTTCTGATAAAATAATATTTATTATATTATTATAATATAATAATGGTGATATTTTTACAATGAATGTGGGATATATGAGTATATGAGGAGGAAGAGTATTTTTGTTGCAAAAGTTGTTTAAAACATGTTAAACATGTTGGTGGACCTATTTCTTGACTAAATTTGATCATAGCCTATAAAATCGTCCGTATGTGGATTTCGGTTAATTTCTGTTTGGAATTTGGAAAAACTTTCTTCTGAAAAGTTATAGAGAATAGAATTTCCTATACAGAGTCGTGAGATTTGAATTTTCTGATAAAAGGAATATTTATTATGAATTATTGAAGTTCTGAATTTTCGAAATAATTGATTTTTGAAAGTTTTAATTGTTTTAATTAACAAAAACTTTTTTGTTGTCTTTGGAACATGTGTGGCTGATTTGTTGACCAAAGAAGAGGGTGCGTAGGAAATTTTTTTATATATAATATTATTATATTAAATTTTTTGCTTTGGTGTTCTAAGCAATTTCCTATAAATAGGGTGCTTAGGTTAGAATTGAAAATCACACCAGAAACTGAAGTTTTCTCTCTCTTTCTCTCTCTATAATATCGAACGTATTTTGTGAGTATTTTAGTAATTTGAGTATTCCTATACGGCGCAAGTTCTTTCAGCACTATATCCAGTCTTCCGGTCAGAAGTACTGTTTTTGCGAGGTAAGGGATGTTATTTTCTTTGTAAGTGATATTATTTCTTCAATATCATTATGCCAAAATATTGGTTGGAACTTTTTATCAAATTTGGAACTTTTTCATGTCGGGGTTACTATTTATGAGTTACTATTCATGAGTTACTATTCATGAGTTACTATTCACGAGTACTATTCACGAAGCATGATGATATTTTTTATGAAATTTCTATCTTTTGGTGTCGGAGTTACTATTCACGATACTAAGACTATTCACGAATCATTTACATTATTCACGGAAAAATTAAATTTTCTTTTCTATGTCCAAGATTGTCTGTTATAGTTCCTATCTTTGATTGGATCTATGTTTTGGTCTTTATTCTTGAATTTTACTCCACTCTGGTTATTTATGAAGTATTTTCAAACTTGGATTGTTTAAAGTACGAATCCTTAATATTTGTTCTTTTGTTTCACTGGATTCATTTTCTTTAAAATATTTTTCATCATCCTCAGTCCTAAATGATGATATAACTAAATATCTTTGGCATGTAGTGCAAAGATGAATGATTTTATAATGAATATCTTTGGCCTGTAGTGCAAAGATGAATAGGTGTTTAGATGAACATGACCAACTAACAAATATCTTTGGCCCGTAGTGCAAAGATGAACAGGTGTTGAGATGAACATGACCAACTGATGAATATCTTTGGCTTGTAGTGCAAAGATGAATATTTGATTCAAGATGTATATTGATTGATGTTACAGGGATAAAATATCGATGATGGACTTTTAAATTCGTAGATGATAGTAGATTTCATTCTCTACTTAACTCTTCTAATGAATTGTTGTTTCCGCTGCACTTGTTGATCTAAAACTTGTTGTTTATTGTATTCTATCGATTTTTTCTCGTTGAAGACTAAGGATAATTTGTTGTACATTATCTTAATCATAATATTCTTTCTTCGGGCTAGTTGAGCTCACTGCTTTTCCTTTTTTGTTCCATTTTCTTCTCAAGAGACGAGAATATAAGCGGGAACTAGTTCTGGGTGTGTGGAGTAATGGTTCAAGACAGTTGTTTTAGTAGTCCTCACTATTTTGTAAAATATTGTATCGATAATTGTAATGAGGACTTATTTGAGTGTGGATATTGTCTAGAAGATAATATTTGTATTTAAACTCACTGTTTATATGTTGTCGTATTTTGCACGACAATTGTATTAATGAAGTTGTAGTTGTTTCTGTACCATGTATTTGGCGACTCAGAATGGGTGATGTATACCTATTTTGGGGGTGTCACAAAATGGGCCTTTGCGTTGACAATATCGCACTCATACTCGCATATGATCTTCTACTCAATGTGTCAGCTACTACGTTCGCTTTTCCAGGATGGTATTGAATGGTATGATCGTAATCTTTCAACAGCTCAAGCCAACGTCGTTGCCGCATGTTGAGTTCTTTTTTAGTGAAAAAATATTTGAGGCTTTTATGATCCGTATAGATCTCCACCTTCTCTCCATACATGTAATGCCTCCAAATCTTAAGCGCAAAAACGACAGCTGCCAACTCTAGATCATGAGTAGGATAATTCCTCTCATATTCTTTGAGTTATCGTGAGGCATAGGCTATGACTTTCCTATGTTCCATGAGAACACATCCTAACCCTTTGCCTGAAGCATCACTGTAGATGACAAATTCCTCCGAGCCAGATGGTATTGTCAGAACAGGTGCTGAAATAAGTCTCCTCTTGAGTTCTTGAAAACTCTTCTCACATTCTTCGTTCTAAACGAATTTTGTATCTTTCCGAGTCAGCTGAGTAAATGGAGTAGCGATTCGAGAAAACCCTTCTACGAATCTCCGATAATAACCAGCTAAGTCGAGAAAGCTACGTACTTTGGTCACTGACTTAGGTTGCTCCCAGCTTTGAATTGCTTCAATCTTTATCGAATCAACAGATATTCCATGATTTGATATCACGTGCCCAAGGAATGCTAATTCCTCAAGCCAGAACTCGTATTTCTTTAACTTGGCATATATCTTGTTTTCACAAAGCTTTTGGAGTATCAGCCTCAAGTGTTGGTCATTATCTTCATGGCTTTTGGAGTATATGAGGATGTCATCAATAAAGTCAACCATGAAATGATCCAAATATTCCTTGAATACTCGGTTCATCATATCCATGAAGGCAACATGAGCATTAGTCAATCCAAAAGACATGACTAGGAATTCATAATGTCCGTACCGAGTTCTGAAAGTAGTCTTTGGGATGTCATTGGTTTTAATCTTTAACCGGTGATATCCATACCGAAGATCGATCTTTGAAAAGAATTTGGCGCCTTGCAACTAGTCAAAAAGGTCATCAATGCGAGGCAACGGGTACCTATTTTTGATGGTGACATGATTCAACTCCTGATAGTCAATACAAAGTTGCATACTTCCATCTTTCTTCTTCACAAATAGAACAGGAGCACCCCAAGGAGACGTACTGGGACGAATGAAACCAATATCTAACAATTTCTGTAGTTAGGTTTTGAACTCCTAAAGTTAAATAGGAGTCTTTCGATATGGGGCTTTAGAAATGGGTTTTGTACCGGATTCAAGGTCAATACCAAACTCGATTTCACGCTCTGGGGGTAGGCCAGGAAGTTCTTCAGGGAATACATCAGGAAATTTATTAACAATAGAAATATCATTCAAATCTGATGTATTTTTGTTTAAATCTGTGACATGGGCTAAGAAAGCTTGACATCCATTTTTCAATAAACGAATAGCTTTATGGTTTGATATGATAATGATTGACTTTAGTGGTTTGGTTGCTTGAATTCGAATAATAGGTTGGTTAGGAATATGAAAGCTAACAACCTTACGAAAACAATCAATTTTTGCATGATGAGTAGTTTACCAATCAATTCCTAAAATCACATCAAACGCAAGTATTTTCAAAGAGATAAGGTCGACAGGTAATGTGCGAGTGCCAATTTGGATCAAACAAGACTTATAAACAGTGGATGTAATGAAGTTTCTCCCAACGGAGTTTCAACAGATAAGTCAAAGTCTAATTTCTCCGGAGTCAAATTTAAACATTGAGCGCAAGTAGGAGAAATAAAAGAATGGGTAGAACCGGTATCAAATAAGGTATAGACTTTGCTAGAGTTTATGATTAGCTTACCCGTGATCACCTCGTTCGGATTCCTCTCTTTTTGGGTGGTTACGACTGTGACGCCCCCAAATCCGAGTACTTGAAACCCGTACTTGGTGCTCCACGATAACATTCAATCAACTACTTAATGTATTAATTAAACAAAATTATTATATCAAAGTTATCTACCTTCCCAGTCTCGAGAACCTTTAAGTCTTACATTACATGATAAATATTATATTATCTTACTACAACAGTCATAACAACATAATGTAATCTATTCCTTCAGCTTCCCCTTCCCTTTGTCCTTGCTGGAACCTACAGAACGTGCTAGCTTAGCTGAAAACATTAAAATTTAAAGCAAGAATGAGCATTTGAGTGCCCAGCAAGTAATAGCAATGAATAACGATTATCTGAAATATTTGAAGATTTTCTTTCGACGACACTTCAACAACAAAGTAATAGTTGTGAAGTAAGCTGAGACATTACAGAACGACATATAAACTCTATTTCTATGTACTGACTATAAATTTAGTAACAGTTTAATAAACTATAAATTTTTATCTTAATTTTTGAAAAGGTTAAACAGAAATTCATCTGCAAATCGTCATGTCTTATGGACACGGAGGGTGATCAGCCCGTTATGCCCTGTATTGATCAACACTACTTGTTTGAACGATAAATTGTTCAGCTGGTCCGCCTTTGGCGCATAAAAGTTTTACCCTGCTCAGGATATTTATAATTAATCTGACATTTGAAATAAAACACTTCAAGTTAATAATAATAATATATTATCATGTTCTACAATATTCTTTCATTCTATGTCTAGCTGAATTAAATAGCTTGGACAATTTTTAATTAGCATTTATATGACGCCCCCAAAATAGGTATACATCACCCATTCTAAGTCGCCAAATACATGGTACAAAAACAAATACAACTTCAGTAATACAATTGTCGTGCAAAATACGACAACATATATACTGTGAGTTTTAATACAACTATTGTCTAATAGAGAGTATACAAACTCAAAAGGAGTCCTCATTACAATTATTGATACACTATTTTATAAAATAGTGAGGACTACTAAAATAACTATCTTGAATCATCACTCCATACCCCGGCTATTTCCTGCTAAATTCTCTCCTCTTGAGAAGAACAATGGAATAAAAAGGAAAATGGTGAGCTCAACTAGCCCAGTAAAGAATATTATGACTAAGATAATATACAACAAATTATCATTAGTCTTCAACAGGGAAAAATCTGATAAAATATAATAGACAACAAGTTTTAGATCAACATCTGCAGCGGAAACAACAATCCCTTAGAAGAGTCAAGTAGAGAAAGAATTCTATTATCTTCTAAGATTTAAAAGTACATCATCAATTTTATCCCTGTAATATCAATCAATATATATCTTGAATCAAATATTCATCTTTGCACTACAGGCCAAAGATATTCATTTGTATTACCAGTTGGTCATGTTCATCTCAACACCTGTTCATCTTTGCACTACGGGCCAAAGATATTCATTAGGTAATCATTCATCTTTGCACTACAGGCCAAAGATATTCCTTAATATCATCATTTAGGACTGAGGATGATGAAAAATATCTTAAAGAAAATGAATCCAGTGAAATAAAAGGACAAATATTAGGGATTCGTATTACAGTTTATCCAAGTTCAATAATACTCCATAATAACTAAATTTGAAGCAGAATTCAAAAATAAAGATCAAAACATGGATACAATCAAAGATAGTAACCATAATAGACATCTTGGACAAAAAGAAGAAAATTTCATTTTTCGGTGAATAGTGTCGTATACGTGAATAGTAACCCCGACACAAAAAGGTAGAAATTTCACAATAAAATCCATACCAATATTTTGGTATAATGGTATTAAAAGAATAACATCATTAGGAAGAAAATAACATCCCTTACCTCAAAATATCAGTACTTCTGATCGGAATATCGGTATAAGGCTGAAGGAAACTTGCACTGATGAATAGCAACTCACAAAGTATCTACATACTCACAAAATATGCTCGATAATATAGAGAGATAAAGAGAGAAAACTTGTTTCTGGTGTGATTTTCAATTCTAACTAAGCACCATATTTATAGGAAAATGCTTAGAACGCCATAAATGTATTAACTCACCACACGATGGCTTTACCTGCTACTATTCAAGCTCACCACTTTTGAAAATAAATTCCAGCATATTTTATTTCTCACCAACCAAAAGTGGGGCCCACCATATTTTTAATAAAAATATTTATTTTCGAAACTTCAATAATTCATAATAAATAGCCCTTTTATCGAAAATATTCGAATCTCATGTCCTTCCATAGGAAATTTAATTCTCTACAACTTTGTAAGTTTAAGTTTTTCTAAATTCCAAACGAAAAATGCCCGAAATCCACATAAGGATGATTTTTAATACCTCCATTCCGACAAAACACTGATAAAATACCTCAACATTAATTCCATCATTTATAACCACAATAAATATATCCATCATTAATATCCACATAAAATACTTATCATATAAATCAATAATTAATTATTCACAAATAATATTACAGAATCACAATAATGACAACTAGGTCATTCCTAGGAAAGAGAAGGCTTTTCGATAAAGATTTCTCCTTATTGGCACACAATTAGGTGACCAAACCCCTTTCCTAGACAGAACTTCCTTAGACATTGCCAATAATGCTATCTAACAATATTATTCAAATAATATGAATTATTGATCTGATAATGGAGATATTGTGCAATGACAATTATTAAAACAACAATAATATAAAATATCAATGCAAAGAATTATTGAATCAATAAAATAAAATATTGAACAAAGAAATCTTGTAACAATTATTGAGTAGTGCCTTCTTACGTAATATCAATAATTCAAAATACTTGTATAAACCGCAAGCTATCGCAACCACGCGACATCGTATTTTAACCACCGGGTATTCCAACAAGTGTTAATTCAGAATAACTACGCCATTATTTATAAAACTCAAATTTGTCATTTTCTTCATCCGAAATGCTTTTCATTATGGGACCCACAGATGGTCATACTACATCGCATTTAATATTCCCAACAAAGAAGAATATTCCACGACCAAACGAATATTCCCGACAACAATGAATATTTTTATAACCACTTGCGTATTTTGCAAAATTTGCACATTTTACCAATAACCAAAGCATTATATAAAATTAACACCTTATTATTCACAATAATAATTAGAGGAAATTCGATTTTAGTTATTAAAAAGTTGGGGTCTTACAACCTCCCATCCTTATAAAATTTCGTCCTCGAAATTGAAGTACGTACCTGGTGTTTCGAAAAGGTGAGGATAGCTCGCTTTCATTTCTGATTCTAACTCCCAGGTCATTTCTTCAATAGCATGGTTTCTCTACAAAACCTTAACTTGTGGTATAACCTTGTTTCGTAGGACATGCTCTTTCCTATCCAAGATCTTAACAGGTACCTCCTCGTACATTAAATCTTCGGCTATCTCGTCTGGTTCTAACTCAATAATATGGTTCGGGTCTTTCACATATTTACGAAGGACATATATGTGAAAAATTGAAAAATATTATGAACACGAGACATGCTTGGAGGCAATGCGAGTCTATAGGCCACATTTCCTATTCAGTCAAGAATCTCAAATGGACCAACAAATCATGGATTTAGTTTTCCTCTCTTCCCAAATCTTGTAACTCCCTTCCATGGAGCAATATATAACAGTACATGATCTCCAATATTAAATTCCACGTCGTTTCGATGAAGATCAGCATAACTCTTTTGTCAATCTTGTGAGGTTTGAATACGTTGTCGAATCATTTGGATCTTTTCTGTAGTCATGCGTACTAATTCTGGTCCTAACAACGTTGCTTCTCCCACTTTGTCCCAGCATACTGTAGAACGACATTTTCATCCATACAACGCCTCGAATGGAGCCATGCCTATACTTGCTTGATAACTGTTGTTGTAGGAGAATTCCACCAGTGGCAAGGTACTTATCCCAACTTCCTTTGAATCTAGGACACAGAGTCTTAATAGATCTTCAAGGGTTTGAATAGTCCTTTCCAATTTCCAAATTCGCTTGAGGATGGTATCTTTGAATCAATCAGAATCCGCGCCCATAGCTTTCTCGTAAGCTAACCCAAAATCTTGAAGTGAATCTTGGGTCACAACCAAAACTATGGATACCGGCATGCCATGCAATCTCACAATCTCATTCACGTACATATGAGCAAGACGCTTCAAGGAATAAGTCTCACGATTCGCAAGAAATGAGCGGACTTGGTTAATCTATCAACAATAACCCAAATCGCATCTATGCCTTGAGAAACTTTGGGAAGACCTGTAACAAAATCCATTGTAATGTGTTCCCACTTCCATTTCGAAATCTCAAGTGGTTGAAATGGACCCTTTGGCACTTGATGCTCCGCCTTTACACGTTGACAGGTTAAACACCTCGAGATAAACTCTGCGATCTCTCTCTTCATATTATTCCACCAAAATGTATGTCGAAGATCATGATACATTTTGGTACTCCTAAGATGGATTGCAAACGGGGTGTTGTGTGCCTCCATCATGATTCTATGCTTCAAGTCAGAATCGTTAGGAACACAAAGTCAGGAGTTGACTCGAAGTATTCTTTCTTCATGGATTCTTGCTTCTGAAATAGCATTTTCTTGCACTTTCTTCTTTATACGTATCAGCTCCATGTCCGTAGCCTGAGCAGCTTTAACTTTGTCGATTAAAGTCGGTTCTACTCGTATATTCACCATCATCACGTGGGTCCCTGGAGTCTTTAACTCAATCTCCATCCTTTGTAAATCGTACAAAATGGGTCTTTATGTTAACAACATCGCACTCGTACCCGCATACGATCTCCTACTCAATGCGTCAGCTACTACGTTTGCTTTTCCAGGATGATATTAGATGGTGTGATCGTAATCTTTCAACAGCTCGAGCCAACGTCGTTGCCGCATGTTGAGTTCCTTTGAAGAAATATTTGAGGCTTTTATGATCTGTATAGATCTCCACTTTCTCCCCATATAGGTAGTGTCTCCAGATTTTTAACGCGAAAATGACTGGTGCCAACTCTAGATCATGAGTAAGATAATTCCTCTCATATTCTTTGAGTTTTCGTGAGGCATAGGCTATGACTTTCCCATGTTGCATGAGAACACATCCTAACCCTTTGGCTGAAGCATCGTTATATATAACAAATCCATCTGAACCAGATGGTATTGCCAGAACAGGTTCCGAAATGAGTCTCCTCTTGAGCTCTTGGAAACTCTTCACACATTCCTTGCTCCATACAAATTTTTTATCCTTCCTAGTCAACTGAGTTAACGAAGTAGCGATTCGAGAAAATCCTTCCACGAATCTTCGATAATAACCAGCTAAGCCCAGAAAGCTACGTACTTCGGTCACCGACTTTGGTTGCTCCCAACTTTGTATGGCTTCAATCTTCACTGGGTCGACAGATACTCCATGTTTTGACACCACATGCCCAAGGAATACTACTTCCTCAAGCCAGAACTCACATTTCTTCAGCTTGGCATACAACTTGTTATCACGAAGCCTTTCCAGTACCAGCTTCAAATGGTGCTCATAATCTTCACGTCTTTTGGAATAGATGAGGATGTCATCAATAAAGACAACAAAGAACTGATCCAAATATTCTTTGAACACATGGTTCATCATATCCATGAAAGCAGCAGGAGCATTAGTCAATCCAAAAGACATGACTAAGAATTTATAATGCCCGTACCGAGTTCTGAAGGTAGTCTTTGGAATATCCTCGCTTTTACTCTTCAAATTGATGATATCCGAATCGAAGGTCGATCTTTGAAAAGAATTGTGCTCCTTGCAGCTGGTCAAACAGGTCATCAATGCGAGGTAGCGGATACCTATTCTTGATGGTGACATGGTTCAATTCTCGGTAGTCAATACAAAGTTGCATACTCCCGTCTTTCTTCTTTACGAATAAAATAGGAGCACCCAAAGGAGATGTACTAGGACGAATGAAACCGATGTCTAACAATTCCTGTAGTTGGACTTTTAACTCCTGAAGTTCAATAGGAGCCATTCGATATGGGGTTTTAGAAATGGGTTTTGTACCCGGTTCAAGGTCAATAATGAATTCAATTTCACGTTTTGGGGGTAGACCGGGAAGTTCTTCAGGAAATACGTCAGGAAATTCACTAACAATAGAAATTTTATTCAAATCTGACGTGTTTTTGTTCAAGTCCGTGATATAGGCTAAGAAAGCTTAACATCCATTTTTCAATAAACGAATAGCTTTATGGCTTGATATGACAGTGATTGACTTTAGTGGTTTTGTTGTTTGAATTCATATAACAGGTTGGTTAGGAATATGAAAACTAACAACCTTACGAAAACAATCAATTTTAGCATGATGCGTGGTTCACGAATTAATCCCTAAAATCACATCAAATGCAAGAATTTTCAACGAAATAAGATCGGCAGGTAATGTTATGTTTCCAACTTGAGTTAAGCAAGATTTATAAACAGTAGATGTAATGAAAGTTTCTCCTAACGGAGTCTCAACAGATAAGTCAAGATCTAATTTCTCTGGAGTCAAGTTTAAACATTGAGCACAAGCAGGAGAGATAAAAGAATGGGTAGAACCGATATCTAATAAGGTATAAACTTCATAAGAGTTTATGATCAGCTTACCCGTGATCACCTCGTCCGGGTTTCTCACGTTTTGGCCAGGCACGACAAACACCCTTCCAAGAACCACCAACTTTAACTTGTCTGGGATAGCCTTTGGAGTCACCATCCCCGTTGAACTTGGTTTCGCAACTAGACAATCTCTAGCTATATGACCTTCCTTTCCATAGTTATAACACACCTTGGATTGTTGTGGGCAGTTTGGGCTGATGTGTCCCTCTTTCCCGCACTTATAACAAACGACCGGTGCTCGTTCTCCTCCCCTAAAAACAGTTGATGTTTATGCTGACGTCTTTACGTTATCATTGTTGTACCTTCTCCTTTTAAAATCTCCTCCCGAATCGCTTCTTCTATTTTCATGGCCGCGATTACCACTAGAGTGGTTACTGCTTTTGTTTGAATGCTTTCCTCCCGCTAGTTGTCATTGCTCCTATGACCGCTGCCACTGGTATGACTCTAGATATGGTCCCTTGGTTGAATATACTCATTATCTCGCTCTAATAATTGAGCCCTATTTACAACATCTGAATATAAAGAAAATTTACGAGAGATAAGATATTGTCGAATCTCGGGTTTTAGACCTCTCAGAAACATCCTCGTCATTCGTTCCTCATTCTCGACCAAATAAGGTGCAAACCTGGATAACTCTACAAACTTCGCCTCATACTGGGACACTGTCATGTTGTTTTGGTCCAGTCTGATAAAATCCACCTCCTTCATATGACGAATACTTTCAGGAAAGTACTTGTCATTAAGTAGTTTCTGAAACATTTCCCAAGACATATTGAGTGTGGCAGGCTAGGTACGCTTCACAGACTCCCACCAGTAGTCTGCCTTACCGCGGAACATAAACGTGGCGAATGGAACCTTTTGTTCCTCCGTGCATCCCAAGACATCGAATATCTTGGTAATTTGCTTGACCCACATTTCCACCTTGATCGGATCCGGCTTTCCAATAAAGTTTGGTGGTCCCAACTCTTTGATCTGCTTGGCTGTGATAAGCCGCGCGTTGCTATCATTTCCACCTGTATTTTATACACAAGTCTCCCTCGTCTAATTTTGCATGAATTGCAAAAAGCTTCTAAACAACCCATCATTCATCATTTGTTCGGTAGTGTTGTTTACAAGAGGAATATTGCCTTCCTGTTGCATGTTCCCCTGGGTGGTGATTAAAGGTGTCTCCACGGTCTGATTCACTTCATTGTTAATATTTTGCAGCTGCCATTCTCAAATACTGCCACCAAAACAAGGTTTAATTGACATGTCACATATTATCCCTATACTCTGACCGACCAAATAAATTTAGTCAGGTCATACTAGCAAAGGAATTCCCCGTCTCTCCCCTCCTAGTTCTTGTCTCACATCTCAGTCAGGGATCATATACCTAAGCTCTGATACCAACTGTGACGCCCCCAAAATAGGTATACATCACCCATTCTGAGTCGCCAAATACATGGTACAGAAATAAATACAACTTCAGTAATACAATTATCGTGTAAAATACGACAACACATATATTGTGAGTTTAAAAACAACTATTGTCTAATAGAGAGTATACAAACTCAAAAGGAGTACTCATTACAATTATTGATACACTATTTTACAAAATATTGAGAACTACTAAAATAACTATCTTGAATCATCACTCCATATCCCGGCTAGTTCCTGCTAAATTCTCTCCTCCTGAGAAAAACAATGGAACAAAAAGGAAAAGAGGGTGAGCTCAACTAGCCCGAAGAAGAATAATATTACGACTAAGATAATATACAACAAATTATCATTAGTCTTCAACAGGAAAAATCTGATAAAATATAATAGACAACAAGTTTTAGATCAACAACTACGGTGGAAATAAAGAATCCATTAGAAGAGTCAAGTAGAGAAAGAATTCTACTATCTTCTAAGATTTAAAAGTCCATCATCAATATTTTATCCTCAGTAACATCAATCAATATACATCTTGAATCAAATATTCATCTTTGCACTACAGTGCAAAAGATATTCATTTGTATCACCAAATTGGTCATGTTCATCTCAACACTGCTCATCTTTGCGGCTACGCCAAAAAATATTCATTAGGTAATCATTCATCTTTGCACTACAGGCCAAAGATATTCATTAATATCATTATTTAGGACTGAGGATGATGAAAAATATGTCAAAGAAAATGAATCCAGTGAAGCAAAAAGACAAATATTAAGGATTCGTATTACAGTTTATCCAAGTTCAATAATACTCCATAATAACTAAATTTGAAACAGAATTCAAAAATAAAGATCAAAACATGGATACAATCAAGGACAGTAACCATAATAGACATCTTGGACAAAAAGAAGAAAATTTCATTGTTCGGTGAATAGTGTCGTATACGTGAATAGTGTCGTATACGTGAATAGTAACCCCGACACAAAAAGGTAAAAAATCCACAATAAAATACATACCAATATTTTGGTATAATGATATTGAAAGAATAACATCATTAGGAAGAAAATAACATCTCTTACCTCAAAATATCAATACTTCTGATCGAAATATCGGTATAAGGCTGAAGAAAACTTGCACTGATGAATAGCAACTCACAAAGTATCTACACACTCACAAAATACACTCGATAATATAGAGAGAGAAAGAGAGAAAACTTATTTCTGGTGTGATTTTCAATTCTAACTAAGCACCCTATTTATAGGAAAATGCTTAGAACGCCATAGCAGACTAACCTGCTACCTGATGGCTTTACCTGCTACTATTCAACCTCACCACTTTTGAAAATAAATTCCAACACATTTCATTTCTCACCAACCAAAAGTGGGGCCCACCATATTTTTAATAAAAACATTTATTTCTGAAACTTCAATAATTTATAATAAATAGCCCTTTTATCAGAAAAATTTGAATCTCATGTCCCTCCATAGGAAATTTAATTCTCTACAACTTTGTAAGTTTGAGTTTTTCTAAATTCCAAACGAAAAATGCCCGAAATCCACATACGGACGATTTTTAATACCTCCATTCCGACAAAATACTGATAAAATACCTCAACATTAATTCCATCATTTATAACCACAATAAATATATCCATCATTAATATCCACATAAAATAAATATTTCCTTTTTGAGTAGTGCCTTCTTATGTAATATCAATAATTCAAAAATATCGTATAAACCGCAAATGCTATTTATGCGACCACGCCAGACATTATATTTTAACCAATTTAATATTCCAACAGTTGTTAATTCAGTAATAACTACGCCGTTATTTATAAAACTTAAATTTGTCATTTTTTCATCCCACCATTTTTCGTTATGGGGCCCACAGATGGTCACATTGTCATTGCATTTAATATTCCTCGACAAAGAAGAATATTCCACGACCAAACGAATATTCCCGACAACAATGAATATTTTTATAACCACTTGCGTATTTTGCAAAATTTGCACATTTCACCCATAACCAAAGCATTATATCAAATTAACACCTTATTATTCATAATAATAATTAGAGGAAATTCAATTTTAGTCATTAAAAAGTTGGGGTCTTACAATATACATACCTGAAATTAGTAGGTATATGTCTACATGAGATTAAATATAATCATTATCCAAGTGAGGGCACTTGAATAATCTAACATAACTATCTATCCACAAGGTATACACTGATCATACATTACTACAGTACTGGTAAACGAATATAATTCTATAGCTGGCATGAATACTAATATTTAAATATGTGACCGATAATAGTAGGGTATATTAACTTATATAACAGGAGTATAATATTCGATAACTTACTTATACAGGAACATTGCATAAGTTGAAACAAAGAGTAAGGATACTTGCCTGATCTGCTGCTTACACAACTTAGATTTATCTTTTATACTGAAACCTATCATTCATAAGATTATTCTTTTGATCAGAATAATTTATCATAACACATAACACTGCAATTTGCAGTCATCATATAGCTTAAACACATTATCACATAGTTATAACAGTCATTCTATCATAACTAATTACTTATCAGGTCAATCTATATAAGTCTGGGTCAACTTCGGTAACATTTCTGTGTACCAACGGCTTTATTGGATAATAATTGAGTTTATATTTACTTAAACTCTATTCTGAAACTTCAATACTTTATTAAATAATTTAAATATTAATCATATTATTTTTTAAGGTCTTATAATAATTTTGAAATAATTATTATAATTTATCATAATTTTTAAAACACTAGAATCATTTTTAAATGATTTAAATATAGAATAGCTCCATTATCATTAATGTTTAAATAATATAGAAATATTAATGAAATACTTGACAAAATATCTAAGTTATTAATAATAACTCAAACTATTTTTAAAACATTTATTTCAATTTCTCAAATGAATTTTAAAATATTTAAAATTATTTTTAAATGATCACCATTAACATTATATATTAATTTATTATTCATGAAAATATTAAAAGTCATTTATTATCACTTAAAATATTTTTAAATCCTTTATATCCATTTTAATTGATTTTTAAATCATTAAAACTATTTTTAAACTATTTATTTAATATAAATATTAAATAAACTCATTATCATAATTATTAAATTATTAATGAAAATTACCTTAAAATATTAAAAGTCATGATTTATAACTTAAAATATTTTTAAACCTCTTATTATCATTTAAAATAATTTTATAATATAAAATCATTTTTAACCCATTTATTTAATACATTTATTAAATAAATTTAATACCAATAATATTCAAATAAATAGTAATATTAATGAAAAATATGTCAATTTATCAAAAGTTATTTTTAATAACTTAAAATAATTTTAAAACTGATTTTATAATTTTAGGAATTTATTTCTATTTTTAATGTATTTTCTAATTTATTAAACAAAAATAATTAAATCCGTCATTAAAAGGCTTTAGCGTTTAGCTTCGCATCATGATAGGTGTTCTTGAGGCTTAAGAACACTGACAGTCAGTGTTCATAGTGCCTACTTTGACTAACTCTAATTCTCAGTCTACACATGATTTGGACAATCTTAAGCACTGATCATGTAGTACTTATGTAATACTACAAGAATCAAGCCTTAAATCAGTCATACAAATACATAGCACAAAGATCTAGTCTTGCAAAGTTGTTGTCAGAACTTTCTGGGTTTTCCAGAAACCTAGTCAGTTTCTTGGTCCATTTTGAGGCTTTAATTTCTATAGGTTCTAGTCTTTGTAAAGGTGTTATAATGGTTCAAGGTTGTAGTATACATGTTAAGGTATAATTATCAATCATCATATCATTTAAACAACATCAAAATCATCAGCTAGCATCTGGTTAAACATTGTCAGAAATAACATGTTCTTGAGTTTTCTGGGTTTTCCAGAAAACTGCCACTGTAATCGAGTGAGTTAGTTTGACCTTAAATAACTTTCATTCTGTTGGTTATCTAGGTGATATATGAGCACGAATATGTAGTATACATACAAGAGTACAACTTTAAAACATTAACACAAGCAAATGATAAACCAAATGCAAGATCTAGACCCTTAAATATCTTGTCAGACGCTAAAAATCCAATTCTGGGTTACCCAGAAATTGACAGTCAATGCCGATTAGTCTTCTTTGACCCTTCATTACTTACAATCTGTTGATTGTTTGGGTGATTTAAAAGCATGTATCTGGAGTACAACTAACAGGCTACAAATTAAATACAACAACATCAACAAAACATGTAACACTTGACATATATAGGCTTACGAAAATGTTGTCAAACACTGACTTTGAGTATCTGGGCTGCCCAGAAACTCTTGGTCATGCTCGGTCAACTATGTTTGACCATGAATAACTTTTGTTATGGACATGATCTAAGCCTGATTTCAAGTCCAGAGAAAAGTCCATATAACATACTACAAGTCTAAGACATAAAACATGCAAAAACATTAACAGGATCAGATCTATGACCTCTGACATTTGGTTGTTAGGCCATAAATTTAGGGTTCTTAGACAGTTTTGAAAAGTTAATTTTTGAGCACTTTGATGCTATAGATCTATGATGTAACATCATAGATCATCATATAACATCTTCTAACACTTAAATAAACACATAATCAAGAAATCTAACATGTCTTTTAAGAATCAAAATTAAGTTTTAGGGTTATACCTCTTTCTTGAAATTGCTTTGATCTTTTTTCCTTAACTATTTATGATGGTCTAGAAGTTTGTTTGGGGACTGAAAAACTTAGAGAATTTCGTGGCTTAGAGAGAGAATATCTAGGTTGAGTGTTTGGTAAAAATAAGCAACTTTTGCAAACTTTTTCTTTCTTTATCTCTTATAATTTGATTCAATGTATCTATGCTTGCAAGGTGTCAAAAGAGATAAAGGTGGCTGAGATTTACACACATGTGAGATCTTAGTATTGTGAGTCATGCATTCTAGAACATCTTTTTGCTTACAAGTTAAGTAAAAGGGTAAAATGGTCATTTTATATAATAAAGGGTATTTTGGTCTTTTCCACTTAGATTTTAAGAGTAGTTTGGTAATTTCATATATTTCCCATAACTTTTATCTTATGGCTTGCTAATTAACATTAGAGTTTGCTAATTTCCAATTAGGGTTTAAAAATTAGGGTTTAGGGTTTCTCAGTAATGAAATTAGGGTTTTTAAATTAACGATTAGGTTTTCTTTATAATCTTTAGGGTTTTCCCTAATTAGATTCATAATCACTAACATGTCTCCTTGATCACATCAACTTGATTAACAATAAGTCTCAGTTTTCTATTTAAAGTTTGAATTAGGGTTTTCGGTTTAAACTTAGGGTTTTCTACTATTCTGTTATCTCTGATCAACACTGAACCATACACACATACAGTACAAACACATCATATTGAAATATAATAATTATATATTAATATTCTCATTCCTTGTTAATAATCCATGAATTAGGGTTATGGACCATATCCGACTTAACTTTCATTATCAGTCAACTCAAAAATTTAAATTGACTATTCTGCTAAATCAATATCATATATATATTATTTATAAAAAAAATTCTTAAAAATAATGATATAATTATTCGAAAAAAATTTGGGTCTTTACATTCTCCCCTCCTTATAAAGATTTCGTCCCCGGAAGCACCCTTACTTTACCTTTAATATTAATGTTTTATTCTTAAATTTTTAATTATGAAAAATTTTGAATACTATATTCTCCCCTCCATATAAGATTCGTATTACGAATCCGGAACTCAAATTCCTCCTTCAAAAATCTTTTTATTAGTGATTTATTATATCAAACTTATGATACGAGAATAGATTAAATGCAAATCGGGTGTATATATTAATGTCATTAATCGAGTTCATACCTGGAACTCTATCTCCCGCTGCGACCATATCTTGAACTGTAATATTGAAGGTCATTGTGGTCGATTTGGTTGGCTGGCTTGGTGGAGTTGGTCAAGTTATTGGTAGCGTCCCCCTACTCTTCCCCGTATTGACATTTCCCCCATCAGCTCTCCTTTTCGGACATTCCCTCACCCTATGAGCTACTGATCCACAAATAAAACAACCACTATTCATCCTTGGGTTAGGACAGTTCGGAGAGATATGTCCCTCCTGCTCACACTTAAAACACACAGACTTTCCCTTCAAGCACTCTCCAGAATGGTTCTTCCCACAGTTTCCATATTGCACAACTTGCTTCTTCACACCCTCCTGCTTAATTTGGATATTTCCTAGATTGTCCCCTTTTCTTTTTCCCATCTTACTCCCTCTACTCCCTTCAACTTTCATAGCTCCCTCAATCTTAGCCTTATTTTTCTTCTCCTTATTGTAAAGAGTCATGGCTTCACTTCCCTCTTCGGCGATGATAGCCTTGTCAAACAATGCTGCAAAAGTACCTATCTGTAATACTTCCACCTTGTTGTAGAGCCAGGGTTTTAAGCCCAGCTCAAACCTTCGTGTCTTTCTTGCTTCTGTGTCAACTTGATGTGGAGCAAACCTAGCTAATTCATTAAATTTTGTTGCATACTCCGCAACTGACATGTCCCCTTGCTTCAACTCCAGAAATTTCACTTCCATCCTAGCCTGCATACTAGTAGAAAAATAATTCTCAAAGAACAGTGTTTTAAACCTAGTCCACGTAACCTCTCCTACTCCAGCTCTAGTTTGATTGACCTCCCACTAGAAATTTGCCTCCCCTTTCATCATATACGTGGTAAAAGTTGTCTTTTGCCCTTCCACTACCCTAGCTATTACAAAAGCCTTTTCTATCTCCTTTATCCAAGTCTGAGCTTCTACCGGGTCAGTTGTCCCTCTAAACTCTGGCGGTCCTACGACTTTGAAATCTTTATAGTTTGCAAATCGATTATCGGGTTGATTTCCCCCAACTAGTACTGCATTCTGCATAGCTTGAGCTATCATGTTAGCAAAATTCTGTATTGGGTCTGGTTGTTGTTGTCCTCCCGCATTGTTGACCGATTCTTCAACCCTTTGGTTTCGGTTTTGTCTTCTTGGCGGCATTATCTGATAAAATCATAATTTATTCTTTTAGTGTCTTATATTTTATGTCTTATCACATATGTTTAACATATAACGCGTGATTTCAAACTCAAATAATCATATACTCAAAATGTTAAATTTTGAAAACTTGGTTTAATGTATTATCAAATTATCAGGTAGATACATAAAAACTTATTTCATTAAACAAACATATATTCACATTCCTTCTTAATACTTTACACCAGATAACACATATTGTTATAAGCATCAGTTATCCCTTTATGACCACAAAAGTCGGGATTTACTATTACAACTTATACTAAAAGTTAGGAATATTACATTACACACTCATACATATTATTAAACATACATATTCAAATACTAATCATATTTATTCCCAACACATTCTCCGGATCTTGGACAATCCTTCGCCTGATGACCTTCCAACCCACACATAACACATACACCTTGCTTATAGTCAGGAAAATACAGAGAGGTATGTCCCTTATAGCCGCAAATGTAACATATCTTTCTCCCTCTATGTTACCTTTTACAATTTCTACACTTTCCTGTTTTCTTCAAGTTTTCAGAATTTTCTATCTCCCGGTCGTTCATCTTTCTTTTCCCCTTCTCGCTTGGAGTTGCACCTGACATTCTGCTTTTAGCTCTTATCTGATCTATTTGGATCTTAAACTTATCTTGTTCTTCCATTATCTCGATCAACGCCTTCTGTAATTGACTATTAAATACCTTTTCCATTTCCAACAACTTTTCTAAAGAAGAAACCTGGTCCCGCAGATTCTGCACTTCGGTTGATGTTTGATTAGCTCCAACTTCGATGTACGAATCACTATCTGTTAGTTCCACCATTTCTGGGTCTGGTTCTATATTCTCTAAAATGATCACTTCATCAAGGTTACTTTCAACGTGAGCCTCTATTTCAGCTATTGGCTTCGATATTAGCTCGGGTGTATTATTTTGATCCTTCCTTATGTTATAAGCATACAATAATCCTTTTCCGCCTGACATCTACACATAAATTATTTTTATTAGCATATAGTATATACACACAACAATTAATAGCTTTATATAAGTTATCTTTTATTTTGTTTTACGATGAATTTATTTAATTCATCTCCTTTACACTCTATTTAAGTTACTTATATTTTTCAACGTTTCCCTCTGTCCTAAGGTTATAGCCTAAGGTCTACTCCCACCTAAGGTTTCTAATCTAAAGCTTTGATACCACCTTGTGACGCCCCCAAATCCGAGTACTTGAAACCCGTACTTGGTGTTCCACGATAACATTCAATCAACTACTCAATGTATTAATTAAACAAAATTATTATATTAAAGTTATCTACCTTCCCAGTCTCGAGAACCTTTAAGTCTTACATTACATGATAAATATTATATTATCTTACTACAACAGTCATAACAACATAATGCAATCTATTCCTTCAGCTTCCCCTTCCCTTTGTCCTTGCTGGAACCTTCAGAACGTGCTAGCTTAGCTGAAAACATTTAATTTTAAAGCAAGAATGAGCATTTGAGTAGCCATCAAGTAATAGCAATGAATAACGATTATCTGAAAGATTTGAAGATTTTCTTTTGACGACACTTCAACAACGAAGTAATAGTTGTGAAGTAAGCTGAGACAATACAGAACGACATATAAACCCTATTTCATTTTTTAAACTACGTACTGACTATAAATTTAGTAACAGTTTAATAAACTATAAATTTTTATCTTAATTTTCGAAAAGGTTAAACAGACATTCATCTGCAAACTGTCATGTCTTACGAACACGGAGGGTGATCAGCCCGTTATGCCCTATATTGATCAACACTACTTGTTTGAACGATAAATTGTTCAGCTGGTCTGCCTTTGGCGCATAAAATTTTTTCCCTGCTCGGGATGTTTATAATTAATCTGACATTTGAAATAAAACACTTCAAGTTAATAATAATAATAATATTCTATCATGTTCTACAATATTCTTTCATTCTATGTCTAGCTGAATTAAATAGCTTGGACAATTTTTAAATAGCATATATATACCTGAAATTAGTAGGTATGTGTCTACATGAGATTAAATACAATCGTTATCTAAGTGAGGGCACTTGAATAATCTAACATAACTATCTATCCACAAGGTATACACTGATCATACATTACTACAGTACTGGTAAACGAATATAATTCTATAGCTGACATGAATACTAATATTTAAATACGTGACCGATAATAGTTGGGTATATTAACTTATATAACATGAGTATAATATTCGATAACTTACTTATACAGGAACATTGCATAAGTTGAAACAAAGAGTAAGTGTGACGCCCCCAAAATAGGTATACATCACCCATTCTGAGTCACCAAATACATGTTACAGAAATAAATACAACTTTAGTAATACAATTGTCGTGCAGAATACGACAGCGCCTATACTGTGATTTTGATTACAAATATTGTCTAATAGACAGTATACAAACTCAAAAGGAGTCCTCATTGCAATTATTGATACACTATTTTATAAAATAGTGAGGACTACTAAAACAACTATCTTGAATCATCACTCCATACCCCAGCTAGTTTCTGCTAAATTCTCTCATCCTGAGAAGAACAATGGAATAAAAAGGAAAAGGGTGAGCTCAACTAGCCCAGTAAAGAATATTATGACTAAGATAATATACAACAAATTATTATTAGTCTTCAACGGGGAAAAATCTGATAAAATATAATAGACAACAAGTTTTAGATCAACAACTGTAGTGAAAACAGCAATCCATTAGAAGAGTCAAGTAGAGAATGAATTCTACTATCTTCTAAGATTTAAAATTCCATCATCAATATTTTATCCCTGTAACATCAATCAATATACATCTTGAATCAAATATTCATCTTTGCACTACAGGCCAAAGATATTCATTTGTATCACTAGTTGGTCATGTTCATCTCGACACATGTTCATCTTTGCACTACGGGCCAAAGATATTCATCAGTTAATCATTCATCTTTGCACTACAGGCTAAAGATATTCAGTAATATCATCATTTAGGACTGAGGATGATGAAAAATATCTTAAAGAAAATGAATCCAGTGAGATAAAAGAACAAATATTAGGGATTCAGACATACGGTTTATACAAGTTCAATAATACTCCATAATAACCAATTGTGAAGTAGAATTCAAAAATAAAGATAAAAACATGGATACAATCAAAGATAGTAACCATAATAGACAACTTGGACAAAGAAAAGAAATTTTATTTTTTCTGTGAATAGTGTCGTATTTGCGAATAGTGTCGTATACGTGAATAGTGCCGTATACGTGAATAGTAATCCCAACAAAAAAGGTAGAAATTCCACAATAAAATTCATACCAATATTTCGGTATAATGATATTGAAAGAATAACAACATTATGAAGAAAACAACATCCCTTACCTCAAAGAAATCGTACTTCGGAATGGAATATCGGATATGATGCTGAATGAAACTTGTACTGAATAGCAACTCTCAAAAGTATCTAAATACTCACAGAATACGCTCGATAATATAGAGAGAAAGAAAACTTGTTTCTGGTGTGATTTTCAATTCTAACTTAGCCCTCTATTTATAGGAAAATGTTAGCACGCCGAAGCAGACTTGACTTGCTACCTGATGGTTTTACCTGCTACTATTGCCACCCACCACATTTGAAATTCAATTTGAGCACATTTCTCACCAACCAAAAGTGGGGCCCACCAATTTTAGAATTTTCCACCAAAATGATAAATTCCAAAACTTCAACAATTTCTGAACCAGTCACCTCTTAAAATTCATAACAAATCATACGTTCATTTTTAACGGTTAAAATTTTGTGGACATATACTCAACTTATATATGTATAACATATCCAAAAATCACAACGATCTAACGGTCAGATTAAAAATTATAACTCACACAATATATCTCAAGAACATTGGTTTGATTTTTAATACCTCCATTCCGACAAAATACTGATAAAACACCTCAACATTAATTCCTTTATTTATAACCACATAAATAAATCCATCATTTAAATCCGCATCAAATAAATATTTCCTTATCATATAAATCAATAATTAATTATTCACAAATAATATTACAGAATCACATTTATGACAACCAGTAGCTTCTAAGGAAAGAGGGACTTTTCGATAAGGATTTCTCCTTCTTCGCGCGGCAATTAGGTGACCAAACCTCTCCTTGATGTAACTTTCTAGACATTGCTAATAATGTTATCTCGTAATATTATTCAAATAATATGAATTATTGATCCGAAAATGAGAAATATCAAAAGGACAATTATTGAAACAACAATAATATAAAATATCAACGCAAAGAATTATCGAACCAATAAAATAAAATATTAAATAGTAATTATCTTGTAATAATTATTGAGTAAGGCCTTCTTCACGTAAGAATAAATAATTCAAAATACCGCAAAACCGCAGTGCTACTCGCGTGCAACCACTCATATTATCAGATTTTTTACCAATCGGGTATTCCAACAAGCAGTTGTTAGCGTATAACCGTAAATAACCCGATATTTTTTATATAAATAAATCAAAAATTTTATGTATAATTTTTTTTTATTTTAAAGATGAGGATTTGTACAAGATAATGTGTGTATGTAATTATGTAATAAATAAAATATATTTATTACATGAATGTTTAAAATAATTTTATTTTAGAATTATTGATTATTATAAAGTATATTCTTATAATAATTAATTTTATAATGAAAATATTTTTATTAATTATTTTCTGTGAAAACATGATTATTATATTATTTAAATAATATATGAAATGATTATAGAATGATTATAATAATTATTTTATTATATGAATTTATTTCTGATTAATTAAGTTATTTATTTTAACTTAATTATTAATGTTATATATGATGATAAATCGGATATGGAATCCAAACCCTAATTTTGGATTTAGATCAATGAATGAGAATATTAATATAATAATTTTAATTCGGTGCTATGAATATGTACAACATATGTGTACAATGATAATGGTTGTCATTTATGATACAGTATTACAAAACTCTAGTATTATTTTAATAAACCATAATTCGATAGTCAAATAAGACTGTAAGATTTCAAGTAATTACGTTATGTTATGAATGTCACGTGTTATGTGGTATATGATTTGTATTGTCGGTTTTAATGCTAATTATAGAAAAACCCTAGTTAGTAATTTAAGAACCCTAATACTAGAAACCCTAATTATTTTGAACCCTAATTAATATTTATGGACTCTAATTGATTAGAAACCCTAATTCGAAAGCCAATTACGAATTTAAAGAATTTGTTAAGTCATTTTGTAGTTATAATACTATGTTAATTCGTCTAATGACAGTTATTATACATTTATATTATAATTAGGAAAAACCTAATTTCTAAACATAAAAACCATAATTTCTAAATGTTAGAAACCTTAATTAGAAACCCTAATTTAAAACTCACTTTGAGTTCGAAACTGCTATGTAACTGTGTGATTACGATTACGGTGAAGTGTTATAGAGTTTTATATTGATTAGGTAAACCCTAATTAATATTTAGAAATATTAAATTTCTAGAAAATCCTAATATTTATATTAGAAACCCTAATATTTAAAATTAAACTCTAATTGCTAAATTAGCAAAGTTAATAATAATTAGAGATATTAAACTCTAATGTTCCTGTATAAATTAATTAGAAAATTAATTTAATTAAGGAAACCCTAATTTCAATTTTTAGAAACTAAAATTTTTAGTTTTATTTTATTTATTTATTTATTTGTATATTTTTTTTTTTACAAACCCTGGTTGGAAAATCCTACAATTTATGCTAAACCTTAAGGTTAAACCCTAATGGTTTGACAAGTTACAATTTTGCCATTAAAATGATTTACCAAATGAGTATTTTGCCCTTATTGCATAATTGTAGCTAGCTTGAATTATTGGCCAACACTTTAGTTGGTTACCAACTCTTGACTTTCCTAGCAATTAAAATCTCAGCAAATCAGCAGCACTCAGCCTTATACAATGTATCTAACACATATATAGAGATTGAAAGAGAGAAAATTCATTATTTTGCCATTTGAGCACCAATTCTCTACCAAGACCCTCTCTCTCTCTAAAACCCACGAAATTATGTAGCAAATCAATCCCCAAGAACAGCCCCACGAATACCAGTAACAGATCAGGAAGCTAGAATCAAAATTTTTCTTAGAAAGGTATTAAACCCTAATTCAAAATCTGTCCAATGATCCTTTGTTAGATGTTATGATTCAGTGTTAAAATATGTTGTTAGTAGTGTACAATGATGATCTAGGTTGCTGGATGTTAGATCCATAACATCTAGAGGCTTGGATTTGAAGATCTACCAAATCTGGAAATTTTATTTTTGATGTCTGACAAATGTAATGTCGCCCTTAGTATCTCTCATGCCTATGTTTAGTTTTTGTGTTTTAAGTGTTTAATCTTGTAGTATGTCATGAGATCTATACTCCTGAAGTCGAATCTAGGTCATAGCCTGAATAGAAAGCATGTTATTCGTGGTCAAATGTCGTTGACTGACCATGACCAGACCATTTCTGGGTAACCTGTAAATGGGTTCTCGATGTCTCCACAAGTTATCAAGACTCTATATCTCGTCGAGATTTTGGTGTTTTAAGTTCTTTGTTGAATCCATTTTGAAATATGTTATGTACACTTTTGATATATGTTTATAGTACATCTAGATATCAAATAAACCGGATTTAGTGACCAAATCAACTAGCGGTCAAAGACAAAAATGGTTTTCGGGTAACCGTAAAACCAAGAACACGATTTTGACATGCATCGGCCCGATCCGATCTATTGATTCTGTTGATGTTTTGTTGATATTTAGTATTATATCTCTTCATTTACATACACGGCTACACTAATCGCACCTTTTATATCACACAAACATTACATGTATTACAAGTATAGAAGCTCAAAGTGGATAGTTGAATCGTTCTTCATTTCTAGTAACCCGAAATGAAAGAAATGTGTCCGATCTCTTTGAAGGCTCTGATCTCGCTCGCTTAATGGTTGTTGATCATGTTTGTTGTTGCATAATGTAGTCCTCTACTAGCACTACAATCTCTCGACCAAAGAACGTGCCCGTAAACACATTACATCGTTTTAATTCACTACCAAAGTAAGTATGTCGCAGATCAAGTATGTGAATGTTCTTGAGAACTCAAGAACACCTAAGACGACGGTTTCTGTCGCCAAAGGGCTTTAGCGACAGACAGTATATATTATTTTCTGAAAATTAATTAATTTAATTAAATAAATAGAAAAAAAATAGTTTAAAATTATAAAAAATATAAAATAAATTATTAAAAATTATTTTAAAGTCCAAAAATTATATTTTAATTATTTTAAATATATTTCATAAATATTTAATATTTTTAGAATATTAAAAGTATTTAATTTATTTAATTATAATATTAAATAAATTATTTAAAATGATTTTAATACATGAAAAATCATTTAAAATTATATTATGGTATAAGAAAATAATTTAAGTTATTTTTGATAACTTTTAATATTTTGTGATGAATTTCATTAATTAATTAATACTAATGATAATTAAGTTATTTATTTAATATATTAAATAAATTATGAAAAATAGAATTAATGATTTAAAAATTATAGAAAAATCATTTTAAATGAAAATAAAGTGTTTAAAGATATTTTAAGTTATAAAATATAACTTTTAATATTTAAAGGATAATTTCATTAATAATTTAATATTAATGATATTAATTTAATAATAAATGATATTAAGTTTATTTAATAATTATATTAAATAAATAGTTTAAAAATGGTTTTATCTATTTAAAAATCATTTTAAAAGGGAATAAATGAATTAAAAATATTTTAAGTTATAATTAATGACTTTTAATATTTTGATAGATAATGCAAATAATATTTTAATATTAATGATAATTATTTAAAAATGATTTTAAATGTTTTAAAAATCATTTAAGGGTAATATTAATACTTTAAAAGTATTTTGAGTTATTATAAATAACTTTAACCTTTTTAGCAATAGTTTCATTAATAGTTTAATATTAATTAAATATTAATGATAATAGGATGGTTTAATATATAAATCATTTAATGATTCCGGTGTTTGAAAATTCGTGATAAATTATAATAAATGTTTAAAAATTATATTAAGTCATTTAAAAATGATATGACTGTTACTTAAATAGTCTAATTAAATATTAAACTTCTATATAGAGTCTTAGACTTTATAATTACTTCGATAAAGCCGCTTAAGATAATCAAGCATATTTCAGAAATTGATCTGGACTTAGATAATTTGATTAGATATGTGTTTATTTGTGATTCAATGGTTGTTAAACATATGTGACAATGTAATTAGGTTATGTGCTGACTGTGAATTGAAGTACTATGTGTTATTGTATGTTGTTCTAATCGAACGAATGATCTTATTACTGATAGGTGTTATATAAAGATAGAACTAAGTTACGAACTGTAAGCAGTGCATCAGGAAAGTATCTTACCTTTGCTTTTCCTTTATGCAATGGACATGAGTAAGAAGTTTCAGAATTATATTATTATTATGCTATATTATTAACCCTATTGTGATATATTCTATATCCGATCATTGTTTATCAACATGTTAGTATATGGTAATTCAGATATATATTCTGTTCGTTAATTTCTATATATGGTTATACAAGTGTCCCCACTTGGATAATCATTGTATTTAATCACATGTTGATATATATATATAAGCCGTCTAAGCTATTTGATCAGCTAGACGCAAATTTTGAAATGTCGTTGAATATGATAAAAACCTTTTTGTATCCAATCAAATTGTTTTGGTTCAGATTCCAGTCTAAGTATGAACATCCCGATTACGGAAAAACTTTTATGCGCCCAAGGAGGACAGAGTGAACGATCCTATCGCTTCAGAATGTAGTATTGATCAATACAGGTCCATGGATGTACACCATCGTGTTCTCAGAAGCTATGACTTGGCTTATGATGAAGTTCGCTAAACCTTATCAAAATTTAAAATAATGTTCATAGTATGTCGACTACCCTATATATATATAGTCTATACGTAGTTTCAAAAATTTGAGATAGAATTGTTATGTTATTATTATCTGCCTCGCTTTACTTCACAACCAGAGACACTCAAAATTTTTGTACTACTATTATCGACATCAAGTAGAGGACATATTCGCTCTTTTAAGAGAGAACCCGAAGACAATCCAAATCCATATCGGATACTACCAGAGTTCAAAGATCAACCCCATCACACTGGGAGCAATAGCCCAACCTGGATATAACCCCGAGACCGCAGACATACAATACCGAACACACACCGAGAAGACCGATTAATCTCTTGAGATAACCCCGAGGTATCCAGGCCTCGGTCCCAACCATGGGAATATCCACCAACCTTGGTGATAACCCCAAGGAATGCAGTTTCGGAGATAACCCCAGAAATGATTGTTTCAAATGCCATCATCTTAAATCTCGGTGCTCACAACGAGATAAATTATACCAACCCGGCAATAACATTGGGAAGACAGGCACACCTCAAAGATGACAATGAGGACCTTCAATAATTGCAGCAGTCCAATCTCAGCGAAGTATGAGCAACATCTGCTTTATCGGTCCAATCCGGTGATAACACCGATGACGGACAACATCGTCATCTCGTCCAACACAATGCCACATCATGTCTCTACGCAACGATGTCCCATAAGATTAACCAATCCCGAATAACTATTATGCGGGGTAACGGATTAAAGTTGAAGCTTGAAGATCGGAGGGCATCGTCCCATCTTCAATGACTTTGTACAAACTCTAATCCCATGCCATCGTACAACTCTCTACAACGGCGGTCCGAAATAGGTCATGTATACCTCAAAACGGATTCTCGGATTACACTTCCCAAAATCCGAGTGGACATTACAAAGGCTCGAGTGCACGTGATTGAGATGACCCGACCGACAAACCCGGCCGAGCTGATCGACCACTCGGTACACACTGCATGCTCATCAGCAGTACACCCTGGCTCATATTGCCTATAAATAGAGGGCTTGGGGTGCTAATTTTTAAGAGAAAAAAGACGGGAAAACCCTGTACAATTTGCTCTGCACTCGACATACAGTGTATTTTCCCACTTTTAAACACCTGTGAGCTCATATATAACCCCTTTTGTACCCACAAAAGCTAGTGTTTACCCACTCTAAAGATATAGAAGCCCTTTTTATCAGTCAGCTGTAAGCCTTCTTACACACACTTTAGAGTCTTTCTCTTCATCTTTGCACACACCCTTCTATACGTTGAGAGTCGTGTTGCTTGCTTTGGCCCGGACTTCGGTCCGTGGTTTCATTCCAGTCTGTATATATATATTATATATACATATACTTATATATATATTGACTAACATTATCGAGTTATGCCTCGATTGAGCCTAGACTTCGGTTTGGAGCGTTTACTTGCTTTTCTATATATATATTTATATGTATAAACTGTGTGTCGAACTTTGTTCGATGAGCCTAGACTTCGGTCTGGAGCGTTTATTGCTTTAATATATATATGTACATTTATATATATTAACTGTGTGTCGGACTCTATTCGATGAGCCTGGATTTTATATCCAGTGCGTTTACTCGCTTATATATATATATATATATATATGAACTGTGGTCGGACTTTGTTCGATGAGCCTGGATTTTACATCCGGTGCATTTACTGCTTTTATATATATATATATATATATATATATATATATATATATTCGCCCCGCTCGAGTTTTCTTCGTGGCGCTTGATCGCTTCTGACTTTATTTATGTTTTGTCCCGCCTGGAGTTTCCTCCGTATGCGGTTGATAGCTTTTAATGACTTTTATTTACATTTCGATCCCCCCCATGAGGTGCTTCGTGGTTGGTGATCATGTCCGTATATATATATTTACCACTTTTATATATATCTGCTTATTGCTCTTATACAAATTACAACATTTTCTGCGCCAAGGAATCATGTGATCACATATTCATCCCATTGGATCTAGATTCGGTTCCCGTGATGGACATTTTTCAACTGTAAGCAGCTTGTAAATTATTCTGCGATGTCTGAATTTCCTCAGATGGTTTTTATACCCGCGAGGAAGTCGGCATTATTTTTGAATATTATTTTCGTACGAATGCCTCACATTCGTCAAAATAAAATCAATCCAGCTGATCACTTAATAAAAAATGGGAGTGTAAAAGGTCTCAATTCCTATTGAGCATTAGGGTTTGAAAAACCTCTTTTATAAAACAACACTTCCATATCTTGTTAAAAACTGAATTTTCACATAAATTCAAACCCTGTGTATATAGGTTTGAACGAGGCCTCGCACAACTTCCATATAACAGCACATTGACCCACACACACACACACACACACTCAAATAATAGTTTCTTGAAAAGATGCGGTCACCGTGGTAACACGGATGTCGGGAGGGTGCCTAACACCTTCCCCCCCGCATAACCAAGTCCCCGGACCCTAAACGAATCTCGGTTTCACCGACCCGTATATCAGTGTCACCTCACTGGGTCAATGTGCAAACCTTTTATCGGTTGTGTTGGTACAACCATTTAAAAAACCAACTTGCGACTCTTAACAGTCCATCGTCGACATTATACATGTCGGACCTTTTTCACTTATTTTTTCAAACAAATCTCACCTAAAATGAGAACACCAAAGAACAAGTAATGGAAAGGCACATCTAAAAATCCCGACGTCGACAAGTGGCGACTCTGCTGGGAAACCAGTAAGAGGACTTAAGTCGCTATTATAATCTTTTCAAAACTGTTATCTGCTTGTGTGTGGATGTTGCATTTACATTTGATGAATGTGTACGAATGCATTTCCTTATTGCACTTAGTGCTTCGCACCATATCTGCTTGTAATATTAGTGTTTCGCACCATATCTGCTTATGATATTAGTGCTTCGCACATGTCATCATTATCATACGGTGAGACGCGATGTATGTGAATGTATGTTATGTGGTCCCTCCACCAGGAGGCTATCCCGTCGGTGTTTGATTACTGGACTCGTGAGAAGCCTGATTCTCAAGCCTCTTATTTATAGGCAAAAGGTGTCGTAGGTGTACCAGAGGCGGGTCGGCCTCAGCCGGCCTTGGCTCGCTTGCCTGGGTTGTCTCAAGTATGTGCACTCCGCACCGTAATGTCCACTCGTGATTTTGAGAAGTGCAATCCGCATCCGCTTTGGAGGTATTCTCGACCTATTTCGACCACCGCTGTCGAGAGTTGTACGATGGCATGGGATTAGAGTTTGTACGAAGTCTTTGAAGATGGGACGATGCCCTCCAGTCTTCAAGCTTCAACTTTCATCCGTTACCCCGCACAATAGTTAGTCGGGATTGGTTAACCTTGTGGGACATTGTTGCGTAGAGATGAGACGTGGCATCGTATTGGACGAGATGGCGATGTTGCCCCTCACCGGTGTTACTGTCGGATTGGGCCGATAAGCAGATGTTGCTCAGAATTCGCTGAGATTGGACTGCTGCATTTGTTGAAGGTCCACATTGTCATCTTTGAGGTGTGCCTGTCTTCCCGATGTGATTGCCGTGTTGGCACAGTGTATTTCATTATGAGTGCCGAGATTGAAGCTGATGGCATTTGAAACAAGCATTTCCGGGGTTATCTCCGAAACTGCATTCCTTGGGGTTATCACCAAGGTTGGTGGCTATTCCCATGGTTGGGACTGAGACTGGATACCTTGGGGTTATGTCCGAGATTAATCGGTCTTCTCTAGTGTGTGTTTCGATATTGTATCTGCAGGTCTCGGGGTTAAATCTGAGGTTAAAACTGTTACTCCCAGATTGCGATCCGGGGTTAATGTTGAACTTCCGGTAATATCCGGTGTGGATTTGGATTGTCTTTCAGGGTTCTCTCTTAAAAGACGAATCTATCCTCCTACAATGTTAGTAACAGTAGTACAGAAAATTTTGAGTGTCTACAGATGCCCCTCTTTATCATACTCATGCATGGCGATGCATGGGTAGGATAAAGAATCCTAGACACTTGAAACGCAACAAGATAAACATTGTGCTAAGGGTAGCAACATGATGCAAATATATGATGCATGTGTACGGGGTTGTGGCCCAACATGCCGGGATGATAGCTAGTTCCTCGTTGCTTCAACCGGGATTGACTATAACCGACCAGATCCGATGTATGTTTAATCATAGGATATTGGTGTTGGAGTTATCACCAAATTCATGTATTCTTGATAACGACTTGATGCTGAAGGGGTATCTCTTATGAATAAGAGATCTGTGGGGATAAAGCTTGATCTGTTTAAGGATGTGTATAACATATTCCATCATCTATCCTCTTTGATAATGTTGACCTCTCCTGGTTAGTATCGCTAGAATATGTCACGATTCTGCTTGATTTATCGCCAACAAAATGCCGCTGTGGATGCCCGACCTTCATCGACTTGGTGAACCAACTACCAAACATCCTGTGGGATATGTCGTCAAGGTTGCTTGCCTTCATTGCGATGTGTGAATCAACGGTCAAACTCAGGAGGAGATTGTCAAGGTTTTCGACATTTGTTGATGTGTGTAGATCAACGAGAGCATCAGATTACGACTTCACGGGGATCCGCTGGGAATATGAGCATTTGGGTATGAGAAACTTGAATGCTTCTATAGCCGATGTGTTTAAACGCGATCAATCAAATGATGTCAAGGTTGCTTGACCTTCGCTGATGATACGTGTGTTAATGGATGAACGATTGTAACCCCCATCGGGATATACGTTAAACCCCCATCGGGGACTCACGTTAGAATCTCCCGTCTTGGGATTCATGTAGGTAACGACCGTAGTCCTGAGATCGGACCTATATAAGGTATTTCCAATGTGATTTATGATAACCGAGGTCATTAGCGAGTAGTATACCTTGTGTTCAAAGCGACTACCAATGAGTGATGTGCGATTCAAAGTCTCATCCGAGAAGACTAGGATCAGATGTCGCTTTTGCTCAATCGCATGTCATTTTTATTCCCGATTCACCTTTCTAGCCCGTAAAGAACTCGCTTTCAACTCAAGTGGATTGAGACGGAGGTGGGACCCACATAGAGGAGCCGCAGTGCACCCGCCGCAGTAGTAGTGGGCTCATGCTGCCACGAGCGTGATGATAAATCCCAAAGAGGCTTTACTTCATAAGTCACTTTCAACTTGTTCCACTTTAGAAAACCGCGAGCCACTTCCAGATTTGGTCGATTTCGTCGTCAGAAATTTCACCACCGCATAAGTGTTCTACACTATCCCGTAACGTATGTATGTATTTTTTTCCAGTTCATTCATAGATTGTGAGATATTGCACAAAATGCATCTAAACACATAGTAGTGATTATGTATGCATAAACGACTTAATAAAAAAAATATTCAACATAGTAAATGTTAGTATTAAACCATGCTGAACATAATGATGTCAAATTGGCACCTTTTTCTGCTATTTTTTTGTCCTATTTGAGGTCCAATGAGCAAAAGGTAGAAAGGCAAGATACTCCTAGCATTGAGGTTGGCCTTATGCATGATGAGTTTGATTTTTAATGCATATATTATGTATATGACTTTGGGGAAGGTGTGCTACTGAATGGCCACCTAGACATGCTTGTGCGCATGTGGATAGTCCTATTTTCAAAGGGGACTATGGCGAAATTTTCCCAAATGTAGGCATTGGGTAGTTATGCATTCTAACTCTATTATATATTAAAGTAAATGCATGCATGCATATAGTCATATAATGCATTTTAGAAAGCTCCAGGTAAGGCAATACCACACCCTTTCTGAGGTGATTTGGAGACTTGTTGTCCATATATAATGGATCCGGATCACCGAAAGGCTTACATACAGGACCAGCCTCTCATGCGCATTTCGAGGCGAGGGCTTCAAGTGCCTCGTCCCCTATTCTCGCTGCATGCCTCGTCGGTTGGTGGAGGTTGTGATTCATCCCGTCCAGGTAGAGGTTCCAGACGTTGAGGACGAGGAGGTGGATATTAAGGATCCCGCTCCTGCTGTACATATCCCTCGTAGGGAGCTTTCGAGCTTCCAGGTGTTGAACCCAGAGTTTCTAGGTGATTTGGGTAGACACCCATCGATGTACTTGAATGCTAACGAGGTATGACGTTAAACTTTATCTTCCTTCTTTCCTATTAATGAGGATTAAAAGGGTCCTAATGTTGATCTGCGCTTCATGCAGTTCCGTGTTTTACACAAATTCTGGGAATCGGTTTAGCATCCACTCCATGTACCAGGCGCTTCATCCTGATTATAGAGCAGTAGTGCATGAGTGGGGATTTTGGGCATTTTTCTCTATCCTTCCCCGTCGTTGTCCCTAGGGTTACCTCAGGGCATTGTCTGAGCGATGGTTTCATCATACTCGCCACTCCACTTACCGGATTGCGAGGTGATGATGACGCCTATGGATCGGCGATTTATCACGGTGTATGGAGTTTGAGGGGCCGCCGCCTTGCATGGCGAATATCACCCCACCGCCGTCCGGCCCTTGTTAGGAGTTCCAGCGGTGCGCCAAAGGTAGGACCGTCTGCTCGTGTCCTTTGAGCGTAGATGTTATGAAAGGGCTATCGAGTGAGCCCATGCCCGATGATGTCGTGGATCGTGGATGGCGCTCTCATGAATTGTTCCTTATAATCATTTGAGGTCGCTTATAGCGAGATAACTCTTCCACGGTATCTTTTCGCTTCGTCAACGCCACACGCGATGTGGACCGATAGAGAGAGTACGATTGAGGCTCTTACACCTTTGCTTATTTCCTCCGGGGTATGCGTCAAGGCCACAGTGGTTCGACCGAGGCTTGCTGGGATTTTACCCATTTCTGCTGGTGAGTATTTCTCTTGTCTTTTCCTTTCATAGGTTAAGAGTGTTTACTGATAGCAGATGTTTTGCCATTGTTGGCAGTTTTGGGCCTATGAGAGGCTTCCATATTTGCGTCATATGAGTGTGTTAGGCTTAGATACCTATCCACGAGGACGACGATGGCATCATTATATTTTGCCAGAGGTCCCTGTATCTGAGGGCTTCGCTCATTGCCGTATGCAGCTGGAGTTGCTGACAGCAGACGCCATCACATGGCTTCCATATTCAGGGGATCATTTGATCATCGGTTTTGAGGATGGACACCCTACTGGAGTAGAGTATTTGATTTCCACCCGGAGATTTCCTCTTTTCACCGATGGAGACCGGAGCTCTATTTAGGAGAGCATGCTATTAGGAGCACCATAGGGAGATTCAGATACCGATCTTGCCTCCTCGTCAGCGCCATCGCCTATATCACACCACCCGCCATTGATATTCCATTGTTAGAGTCGACGGTTTTGATTTATCGTAGGGTCCATGTACTCGTGGAGATATTCCAACGCTTGTGGCTCCCTCACACTATCGGGGCCCAAATCCGTGCCACACACGCTTCATGGGGGACATGGTTCTCGGATCATTGATGATGACAGATTGGGTAGCTTATGTTCGAAGCTCTCCCACCCATATGACCCGATTTATAGCTTGACCGGCAATGGATCGGGCATGATATTTATTCGGCATTTGGGCAGAGATCCAGCAGAGGCGGAGACATTTGTTCCTTCTAGCTCAGGTGCTGGCCCCTCAGATGACCCATTTGGTTTTGCCGTCGCAGATCCTTCCCTTTATAGGCCTGACATCCCTATTGATAGAGATCCAGTGACTCAGGAGGAATTACATCAGGTGGACAAGATTGAGGATGTGGACATCGAGAACATTGTCTTCTTCTGATGTGTATTCTCGCTATATCTTTTGATAGGCCTCTATTAGATATTGGGTGGTTGTTCCCCATTCTCGCTATATCTTTAGATAGGCCTCTGTTAGTAGTAAGGCGTTTATGCCCCATTTTTATGTATTTATAGTTGTGTAGAGTTGATGTATTAGATGATGATATATTGAGGAATGTATGCACCATTTTTTTCATTCCCTATATCATATTGCCATCCATTATCTGTTATGCATGTATCATGTTATGCATATGTATGTATGTCCAGATATACTCGGATTTAACCCTCGGATGGTCTTATGACACTACCAAGATGTATGTCTTCTTCGATAGTTAGTCAGATAGATCGTACCCCACCGCTCGCTGGTGGCATTGGGTATGCGCGTAGTATTTATAGCATGTCACCACCAGATAGGGTGATCAGAGATCTATTATTGCAAACATACTATGACCCTTTTGGCATTTCAGTGTTCCTCGCAGGATTTGTAGATGGGATTCTAGAGCATCACTAGTGATAGGCGTATTTCGCTTTGGCACCCATGAGTCGACTCCTACTCTGAGAGGAGTATGCCTGTTGACGATGTCGCCCCTAGACCGACCTCACAGACACACGGCTTTGGGAGACATGAGTAGATGATTCATGACTCTCACCGGATTGAGGCGCAGAGTGGTGCAGATGAGCTAACATCCGGTCATGTGATCTCTCAAATTTGTATGAAAGATTTGGTTCTGAGGATAACTACTCACGATATCTGTGGGATTTCACCGTGTTTTGAGAATCATCATGGCGTCAAATTGAGTTGATGTAATCGATACTATGTGTACTCATTACACGGTACATGCCGCAGACATGGATGAGATAGATATAGGCGTTATCATGGGCGATGAGAGCTCTCGTGGAGGGTCGTACCATCAGACTCTATGATCGTGGCGTAGACCTCATGATCAAGATCCCACCGCCAGTATTTACCCATCGTGTGTGTTTATCGGGAGTTCTACCATGCCAGATGTGTGGTTTATGTCACACTTCATGACCGGCTTGGTACCTTTAGACAAAGACGGTATTGTTTCTCCCATGAGGTGGCTATGTCATATTCCTTTCATCCATCGGAGAGTGTGATGCTCACCCCGGTCCGCATTTTTAGCGTATATCCGAGATCCATGTAGCATATTGTTGTGCTTTGGGGCTTTGCTCACCATACAACTTCATTACTCACGCTCCCGCATGGATTTCCTCCCTCGTCGGGCTTGAGGGCGTGACGACTTATCATCCATTAGTCGTGATGTCGTAGTTCGACCAGCCTGTGGATTTTCATCCTTTCGAGGGGCGGCGGTCAGGTGTCAGCTTCTCGATACCTCTCACCGAGGACCGATCTCGTATATGCTCACGGATCAACGTGAGCTAGCCGCTTTTCCCGCCAATGTCGTCCGGTTATTCCGCAGAGTACTCGCATGGATGCGACGGAGGTTTTATCGGGCAGCAGCAGATTTTGGCAAAGACGGAGATCGAAGTTAGACGATGTAGAGCCTATAGAGGACATCGATACCTATATCGAGGAGGAGCCCGTCATTGTTGCCAAAGATTTCTTCCGAATTCTCCTAGTACCAAGATTTTTTGTGATTCAAAGACTTCCAAGACAAGATTTAGAGCAGAGTCTTCATCTAATGACCTTTAAGAGAGACCAGATTCGATCTATGATGTCGATCACGGCTTGATGTGAGGGACGCCACTTATTAGAGAGAGAGACGAGGCATTAGCTCGTATAGATGCCGTTGTTGTTGAGCGGGATGAGGCCAGGTCAGACAGAGACGCAGTGATAGTTGAGCGGGATAGTGCTATATCTGCCCGGGATGTGGCTATCACAGATAGTACTGCAGCGAGGTCCCTTACCACTAATATGATCGCAGAGATGAGTGCTTACATCGATGAGCATATGGTCATCATGCGATGGCTACAGATCCGCTGGGTCGTGTGGATATTCTTATCCGTGAGACTACGCCTTTACCTCCTTCATCCGAGAGGGATGCCATGTTGGTCTTGCTAGCTCGCATGCACCCTCGATTCAGTAATGATCTTGTATTTACCGCATGCACTAGCTTAGCCATTTTGTCATGTATACTCACATTATATATATATCAAACAAAGATTATATATGACAGGAAATATATTTTGGATCACTTCTCTTTAGATATGCCTTGATATTTGCTTGATATTTTGCCCGCTACTTGTGGCTTGTGATCCGATGAATTCTCAATTCTTCCTCGTGGATGGACATCGAAATGCCTTTGGATAGTTCAGAATGGATCATCGATCTATGTATATCCCTACCATCTTTGGTGTCTTGGGACTTGTTTCGAATGGAAATGTGGAGAGGAATGTGGCTTCCTCTCTCGAGATCGACCGCACTACGATGGTTGCCAAGATTTCTATTTAGGAGAAGCCTAGTTAATTCCACCTCTTATGGTTTAGTATTGCTTTTCGAGGTATGACCACAGCTTTAGATGGTCGCCAATCTCCTATTCGGGAGGAGTTCAGTAATTCCATCCCTTTGTCCCAAGTCGAATGAAATGTAGTGGATCGAAAGAGAATCCCAATATCCACCGACAATGGTTTGTATTTTGGTAGGGGTGAGACCGCACCATGAATGGTCGCCACGCACTCTATTGAAAAGGAGATCAGTCTCGCGTAGTTCAAACTCGTGTAAGAGGTTTCACACCAGATACGGGCCGATATGGTGTAGGAATGTTTTTGGTTGTTTTTGCTTTTGTAAGGAGAAGAGGGTAGAAATGTTTTTGTTGTTTTTGTTTTATCATGACCGCCATGTAACATGGTCAGCCACGCACTCCTATCAAGAGGAGATCGGGTCGACGAGTTCGCCTCGTATGGTAGAAGAAAAGCGTAATCCCATGTGCAGTCGAAAAGGGAGAGAGAAAGTTTAATCCTAGGTTGAGGATAAACCAGTGAGGTGAGAAGTTTGATCCCATGTATGGGTAGCCAAATCATGAACGCAAAGAGGTTCAATCCATGGGATGACCTAAGTTGATGAAAGAAAGGAGAAAGCCAGTCACCGGGCTTGAAGAGTATGCCTCCCGAGGGGCAAAGTGTAGCAAGTTGTAGGTGGTAAAGGGTTAAAGAACCGGAATGACCGGTGACTCGATGATGATGCACTGTGGTGTTTCATTGGTTACTTTCAGATATAATACCGCTTTCACTGTCCGAGTTGATGAGTTGTAGAAATTCATCGCCTTCCATTTCTTGTAATCTCGAGAGCGCCTCCCCGCAATACTTCTTTGACAATAAACGGGCCTTCCCAGCTTAGGGAGCGAATTTTCCTTTGGCCTAATCTTGATTGTCAAGAATCTTCTTCGTAACCAAGTCATGTTGTTTAAATTGTCGTAGCTGACTTTTTTTTGTAGATCTCATGCGATCCTTTGTCGGTATATAATAACCATGGAAGATAGCCGCGGTCGCTTTTCGCCTATCGTAGACAATTGGTGATACCGCCCTTGTACCCATTGGTTTTCATCCAAATGGCGTCGATCAACACTCGAGAGATTCCATCTCAACTTCTATGGGGAGCACCGCTTCCATCCCATAGGTTAAAGCGTAGGGGTTGCCCCAAATAAGTACGCATTGTGGTTCTCAGAGGCTAACAGTAAGAGGCAACAAAGTCGCCAATCTTTGTGGTCATCACATCTTTTGCATAATCTTCTTGATATTTTGTTAGCCACTTCAACAAAGACCGCTCATCTTCTACGATAGATGACAGAGTTAAGATGTTTGATGTGGAATTTATCGCATAACTCCTCCATCATTTTGTTGTTGAGGTTTTTGGCATTGTTCGACACAATCACCTCGGTTGTCCATATCGACAAAACGACATTGTTTCCGATGAAAGCAATGATGACTTCTTTAGTGACCTCGGGTAAGGAGGTCGCTTCACCCACTTGGTGAAGTAGTCGATCACGGTGAAGATAAATCGGTGACCATTATCGCTTTAGGCTCAATGGGCCCAATAACGCCCATTCCCCACATTGAGAAGGGCCAAGGCGAACTCATATCAGGAGCTCTCGTGGAGGGGCGTATAGCATTCCCATGAATCTGGCACTGATAGCATCTTTTGACGTGGTCATGGCAATCAGCCTTGAGAGATAGCCAATAATGTCCCATCCTGAGGACTTTCTTGACAAGGAGGGGGCCACTCATGTGGGGGCCACAAACTCCGCAATGAATTTCATCCATAAGCCTTTGGGCTTGATCTTTGTCTAGACACCTGAGGAGACCTAGTCCTGCATCTCTTTTATAGAGCGCGATCTCCACTCAAGTAGAACTTCATAAGCAAGTCGATGGATCCGCTTTTCTCGGCCAAAGCCCAACGGTGTAGATCCATCTCGCAGATATTCCTCGATATGTCGATACCAAGGAGGTTGATGGGAGGTAGCTCATCCGATACTTCTCCAATGTAATTCCCATAGGCTAGGGCCTTGTGCAGGGAAATTGTGACGCTTGGCAAGTGTTCCTTGTCTGATATGCGAATCAAGGAGGCCAAAGTTGCTAATACGTCCATGAAATCATTCCTATTACGAAGAATGTGTAGAAAGGAGATTTCTTCGAACTCCAAAGCCATCTTCAAAACTCCGCCATGGTAAGGCAAAGAAATGTAGTTCCTTGGTTTGATAGACTCCGTGGATCATCTCGATTACCAACTCCGAATCTCCAAGGACGCTTAACCGCTTGATGCCCATCGAACGGGCAAGTTTTAGCCCCATAAGATGCCTTTCATACTCAGCCGTATTGTTGGTGCTGACAAACTGTAATTTAACGACAACAGGATACTGCTCCCCCATATCAGATACTAGAATGGCTCCAGCTCTAGAACCTTCCATGTTAACAACTCAATCAAAATACATCTTCCATGATTGGCGTATTGTGATGATGGTGTTGCACGCATCACATTACTCCTTCATTAGGGAAATATGTTTCAAGGGTTTGAAATCCTCAAGGTGCAAATGCCATTTAATCATGATTCCTCGACCTTTCGATGGACTTTTGAGTCACATATACAATGTCAAATTGTTGTAGGATCAACTCGCCATCGAGATAAAACCAGCAGCTCAACACGGGTTTGTTGAACACGATTTGAGAGGATCCACGCGGATACGAGATGGGTCAGGTGACCATGGAGGTAATGTCAGAACCTCATGGAAGCCCATGCTAAAGCACAACACGCCTTCTCGATCGAGTGTACTTGTGTTCACTATCGCTAAACCTTTTGGCCGAGGTAATAGATAGCTCGCTCTCGCCTCTATCGCCTTTCTCGTCTCAAAGATACAACCCATGGCATTGTCACTTATGGATGTGCATACGAACAGGGGAACATCATCCTCGGTGGTACCAAGATAGAGCTTTGACTAGCTCGCTTTTTATTGTAAGGAAGGCATTCTCGCACTCATCATTCCATTTCATGGAGGAGTTCTTCCTTAATAACTTGAAGATCGCTCACAAAGTTGTCGTGAGTCGAGATAAACCTCGCCGATGAAGTTGATCCTTCCCAAAAATCCACGATTTCCTTCTCTCCCGAGGAATGGGCATTTTGTGATGGCTTGATTTTGGTAGATCCACTTATCCCTTTGTGGTCGACTAGAAATCCTAGCAACTTGCTCGACTTGACGCCAAAGGCGCACTTAGTCGATTCAACTTCAAGTCAGATTTACGCAACCCGTCGAACAACTTTCTCGAGATGGTCTAGATGGTCATCCTCCTTCCGGACTTAACAATGATGTCATCCACGAGATCTCTCAATCTCTTTATGCATTAAGTCATGTAAAAGAGCCATCATAGCTCGTTGATAGGTAGTCTTAGATTGATGAGGCCGAATGACAACCGCTTATAGCAAAAAAAGTTCCCAAGAAGTGATGAAAGCGCCTTCTCACGATCTTCCTCGGCAACCATGATCCGATGGTACCCCGCAAAGCAATCAAAGAAAGAGTACATGTCGATTGAGCAAGATTGTCAATGAGAATGTGGATAAATGGCACAGAAAGCTATCTTTAAGCAAGCTTTGTTCAAGTCCCGTAATCCACGCAAACTCGCACCTTCCCTCTAGGTTTTAGGTATGCGGCACGATGTTGATATCCACTCGTGATATGTAGACACCATGATGATGCCATTTGAAATTGTTTCACAATCTCTTCTTTCACCTTTAAACTCCACTCGTGTTTCAATCGCCGAGCTTTTGCTTGATTCGACTTAAATCCTCTTTTTATGGGAAGGCGATGAAGGACAATGTCAAGGGATAAACCCACCATGTCTTTATGAGACCATGCAAACACATCCTCGAATTGTGTTAATAAGCGTAACCATGTCATTCCGCTGGTTTGGGGTAAGGTCCGAACCAACTGGATTAACTTAGGGCTTTCTAAGGTTCCGATATCGAAAGAAGTGGTTTGATCAAGGTTCGGTTTGGGTTTGTTTTGACCCATTCTTGAATTTCCGAGGCACCTCAATGTCATCCTCGAGATCTATCAAGGTCAATTCATCTCTACATCAAATGTACAATCCTTGTGTAGAGAGAGGCATCGATCCGTAAATACAGTACATCTAAATTCGTAGTCCTCAAACAAAATATGCTTTCACTTAAAGATATATGAAATGCTTTGATCATACACACAGTGTTAGCATATATCGCAAAATAAACCGCTAATATTGTATGTAAAAGTAAGCAAATATTGTATCTACAGGCGTAAAAGAATCACCGCTTTACCCTTTGTCGACCAAAGCAAGGAATGATGTTCCAATTGGTAAGGGTAAAGTCCGGTGGACCGCAGCGATGATGGAGGGATCGTCATCATCCTCCTTGTCCCAATGATGGCCATTACGCCGTATGGCCATCATCCGGGTGTATCTCGCTGGTATGTTCATCATGGACGATGATGCGCATGCCCGACATTATTCTGGACAACGCTTTCCTCGATTCTCCGCCTCTCTTCTTCGATCATGGATTTGGAATAACGATTTTCTTTTCCTCCACCGGCTTTGCTTAGGAAATAATATGGCCATTACATCATTCGCACCTTTATCGGAGGTCAGGCGCGACTTCCGAGTTTGAAGGCGGCCAAACGCCACATGGTTGAAGATAAAGGAATCACTGATGCTTATGAGGATTCCTATGACTAGAGTCGGTAATAGCCTTTTAGTCCAAATTGCTCCAACTTGCTTGGTTAATCGAATGGGGTATTGGATACCTCGCCATCTTTACCAACCCGTCTCCGGCTTATAACCCAACGACATCATTTCTTGAGTGGTCGACATCACCTCATCGTAAATGTGGGTTCGAGCAATGGTGCTCCAATAGCATGGAATCGGGTCGCTTATTTCCAAAGCATGAAAAAACGATCGGTTCTACGTCCGCATTGGCATTGATGAACCAGATATCCCCATGTTAAGGAATCTCTCCGTTCAAATGCCGACCGTGACCAAAGCTATTGTTGATAATGTACTTCAAATTGTTGGTGAAGGGTGGAGGGATCGCCTCGCCATGTGGATCCATGGTCGTACCAAGAGCAGGTTGTATCCCAAATCTATCTTGAGCACATGGAAGGATACGCAGAATGTATGAGGGCCAATTTTGATTGGCAGCTCAATTACTCCAACCGAGTTACGGCGGGCTCCATCAAAAGCTTTGATGATATTATGGCTACTCCGAATTCGGTTGAGATTGATATTCATCTTCACCAAGGTGGCATATGGGCAGATATTCAGAGAGGATCCTCCATCTATTAATACTCCAGCCACCATATATCCGGAGGATAAGACCGCAATGTGCAATGGTTTGCAATGACCGGTCCCTTCGGATGGTATGTCATCATCAGTGAAGGATATCACATTAGTGTTGAAAATGTGATCAACCATGTGTTGAAATTTTTTCAGATCCACCGATGTTGGAAGATAGGCTTCTTCCAAAACCTTCAACAAGACCTTCCAAAGATTCTCAAAAATTAGGACCAAGTCCAAAATTGATATTTTTGTGGAGCTTCCTTCAAGCTTAAAACCACCGAGGCTTCATGCATGACCCACAAAGCGGAGGAATTTTTCAATCTTCTCCACGGGTATTTTCCCTTTGATTTGGTGGTGGGGTTCATCACCCGATGAGGAAGATATAAAGGATTTTTCTTCGACAATCGCAATTGTGGTATATGAGGTGGATCCTTCACCTTCTCCATAATTCCACTAACCTCGCACAAGCTAACAATAGGATATTGTGGCTCGCATGGCAAGTTGATTGCCTCGAGCGCCCACTTTCAAAGGATTGCTTCCTCCTTTGAAATTTGAATTATCGGTGTTGAGAGAAAAGTATTAATCCCTTCAACTTCAGAGATATAATCGCTACCACACTTTTCCACTTAGTAGGGCCTCGTGATTCTCACTTGCACGTAACATAGTGTCGTTATCCGCCAAGCGCAGACACAACCGTCGATTAGATTTTGAATAAGGCGGCGAGTGCCCAAAGATTCTTTTCGTGCTATGACACAATGTAGACCGGAGTGGTATCGACATACTCCATCAAAGTTGTATGATCCCGAATCGGGGGTTGATTGGAGGTAGAAGGAGCCGATCCTTCCTTCATTGATTAACATGTGAAGGATTTCCTCCATGGTTGGCCCAAATAGGTGGATTCCGTTTGTTGGCGAAATCCCGACGGCTTTGCATTTGCTCTTTCGTCACTTTGTCTTTCAAAGATTTCATTTTCTCGAAAGTGATGAGGAATATTCATGACGATTAGTAGGAGGAGACCGGCATGCTCCTCGGGTCGATTAATCACGAGTCACTTGATGTCGATAAGTCACCAGCTCGCCAATTGCTCAATTTGTTTGCCAAGAGCTTTGATCTTTCGCTCCATTGTGAATTGAACTTGCATAATCCCATCCGCTATCACCGCTTTGATGGTCTGGGGGAGTCACAAATGAAGTTAGAACTCTATCCACCGCCCCAATTAATCATGTCGACCTCTTCTTCTTTGTGTTGAGGAAGAGGGTTGTCTCAGACGTGAGGCTAATCGGTTTGGTGACTACGATCTCTCCATTATCTATTAGGTCCTCGGATCTTGTGTTTTAAGGCCCAATAATCCCGAGTATCATGTCCCGTGCCTCCCCAAAGATGATAAGCACATTTCCTAAGAAGAGATTGAAACCCCGGCCCATTAGGGGTCGGCCGGTGGAAGAAGATGCGTAATTTTCTTCTATGTTGTCGTAATATTAAGAATGTTCTCGAGGGTATCCCTTAAGGTTGTAAACACTCGATGGGGTTTGACTTCTCCACCTTTTGGTATTGGAGAGTTTGCAGACTGTGCTGGAAAGGGAGTGTAGTTTCTCCTTTGAATGGGCATACTTTGATTGCCTTTTTGTCCCTGTAGTATCAAGGAAACATCTTCCTCTTTCTTTTTATGGACCCTCCGGGGTTGTTCCCATAATTTCCAGATTGATGTGATCAAGAATGTTTTTTGAGTGCGGCTAGGTCTTGAATCTTTCCCGACTTCAACCCCATTTCACCATCTCCCCATGTTTAACCATTTCAAAATGGTTTGCCGATGCCGCAAAAAACTCTCTCATAGAAGGGAGCTTCAGATGTCGATGAATGTCATGACCATTTCGATTCTCACATAAAGCAGACTAACTTGGGCACCAAAGCGCCTCCACCTTTGGGCATACTCTCCAAAGACTCATTAGACTGCTTTTTGATCTTGGTAATTTGATACCGACGGAGCCATCTCGAGTTTGAAAATCAGATTGAGTGAGGAAGGCATGTGTTAGCTCTTCCCAACTATGAATTTTGGAGTTGTCTAATCTTGTGTACCACGAACAAGCTTCTCCAGCTAGACTTTTTTGGAACAATTGCATTCTCGAAGTTTTTCATCCTCTCGTGATAGATCCCGCCTCTCCAATAAAGACTTTTAAATGTGTATAAGGATCCCCAACCATATATTTTTCAAAGTCGAGTTTTAAATTTTTCCGGATAGTGAACACCAGAAAAATACATAGATTAAGATATGAAACACTCCTGTGTGTTCCAATTCCTTTGATAAGCCAAGGGTCTCTTCCATTTGAGGACTTTCTTTTGATGTCGCCATTGTTCGGATCTCCAAAGGAATGGGCAAGATCCTCGCTTTGTTGGTCGATCCAATTATGGCTCGTATGGTAATCACCAAAATTCCTCCTCGTGTGGAGGGCTCAGTATGTACGGTATTTTCCTCACTTCGTAGATCGTGTAATTCTTTTAATAGAATGTACAAAATATGTAATCTGCTTGCTTAATCCGTCGAACTCTTTGTGAGAGAAACCGGATTAAGTTTGGTCCGGCCTTGGATGACGACATATGATCGATCAGAGGCTTCGCCGCTTTTTTTGACTTTGACCGTAGTAGGTCCGATTGATTCCTCATGAAAGACTCGCATAGTTTAGTCCTTAGGGAAGGTGTATAATGACATGTTATGTGATGTGTCCTTTTTAGGAATTTTATCCTGCAAAATGGGTGCCAGCTGTTTGGAGCATGTATATGGACACATTGCTTCATATTTTCATTATACGGAGATATATATGGAATGAAATTACAAGTAATCGTGTTTACAAGTAATCAAATGAGGGCATGAAGAGACTTTCCTTCGCTTTGGGTTTATCGAGGTCGACCTATCTTTAGTTTACTCTCATGCTTTTTGGCATGAAGGTTCCCAAATCATCGCAATCTACTAGACGAGAAATTAATCCTATCTTTCAACTGGAGCGAATTTGGTGGTGCCTTTCCCGAGCCTCGAGAATTAGTCTTCTCACGAGTCCAAAGAATCAAACACCGACGGATAGCCTCCCGTGGAGGGACCACACAACATATATTCACATACATCGCTCTCACCGTATGAAATGATGACATATGTGAAGCACTAATATCATAAGCGCTTATAGTAAGGCGAAGCACTAACATCACACGCAGAGCATGATGTGAAGCACTAAGCTCAAACAAGACATGCATTCGTGCACATTCATCCAATGTAAATGCAACATCCACACACAAGCAGATAACAGCTTTGAAAAGATTGTAGTAGGGCTTAAGTCCTCTTATCGGAGGTCCCCAAAGAGTCGCCACCCGTCGACGCCGGGATTTTTGGATGTCCTTTCCGCTTACTTGTTCTTTCGTGTTCTCATTTTAGGTGAGATTTGTTTGAAAAATAAGTGAAAAAGGTCCGATATGTATAATGTCGATGATGGACCGTTAAGAGTCGCCATTGGTTTTTTAAATGGTTGTACCAACACAACCGAGAAAAGGTTTGCACATCACCCAAATGATGACACCGATATACTGCCTGCGAAACCGAGATTCGCTTAGGTCCGGGGACTTGGTTATCTTGGGGGGAAGGTGTTAGGCACTTCCAGACATCCGTGTTTACCACGGTGACCGCTTCTTTTCAAGAAATTGTTATCTGAGTGTGTGTGTGTGTGTGTGTGTGTGTGTGTGTGTGTGTGGGTCAATGTGTCATATTATATGAAAGTTGTGCGAGGCCTCGTCAACCTATATACACAGAGTTTGAATTTATATAAAATTCAGCTTTTAGCAAGATATGGCAATGATGTTTTATAAAAGAGGTTTTTCAAACCTCGATGCTCAATAGAATTGAGACCTTTACACTCCCATTTTTATTAAGTGATCGGCTTGATTGATTTTATTTGACGAATCGCGAAGCATCCGTATTTAAAAATAATATATATAAAAAATAATGCCGACTTCCTCGTGGGTATGGAAACCATCCGAGGAAATACACACATCGCAGAATAATTTACAAGTCGCCATAAACTAAAATGTCCATCACAGAACCGAATCTAGATCCAATGAAATGAATCTATGATCACATGATTCCTAAAGCATGTAATATTGCAATTTGTATAATAAAGAATAAGCGTATATATATATAAAAGCGGTAATATATATATATACGCATGTGATCACCAACCACGTAAGCACCTCCATGGGGATCGTAAATATAAATAAAGTTGTAGATACTATTAACCGCCACGAAGGAAACTCTGTGTGGGATGAATGTAAATAAAGTCAGAATAAGCGGCCAATCGCCACACGCAAGTAAACTCCAGCAGACGAAAATGTAAAGAAAGTCAGAATTATCAACTCGCCACGAAGGGAACTCCAGTGAGTGACAAAATAGATATATATATATATATATATATATATATATATATATATAAGAAAGCAATAAACGCACTTGATGTAAAATCTGTGCTCATCGAATATAGTTCGACCACAGCTATATATATATAAGTATATATATATAAAGCGAGTAAACGCACTGCATCAAGTCTAGGCTCATCGAACAAAATCGATATATACAGTTGATATATATATATATATATATATATATATATATATAAAAGCTTAATAAACGCACTGCATCAAGTCGCTCATCAAAGTTCAGCTTATCAAACAAAGTCCGATGCATAATTAATATATATAAGTATATATATATATATATATTAGCAATAAATGCTCCGCATCAAGTCTAGGCTCAATCGAGGCATAACTCAATAATATTAGTCAATATATATATAAATATATAGATATATATAATATATATATATATACAGACTGGAAGGAAACCACGGACCGAAGTCCGGGCCAAAGCAAGCAACACGACTCTCAACGTGTAGAAGGGTGTGTGCAAAGATGAAGAGAAAGACTTAAAGTGTGTGAGAAGGCTTACAAATGATCGATAAAAAGGGCTTCTATATCTTTAGAGTGGGTAAATACTGGGCTTTTGTGGGTACAAAAGAGGCTATATATGAGCTCACAGGTGTTTAAAAGTGGGAAAATACACAGTATGGCGAGTGCAGAGCAAATTGTGCAGGGTTTCCCCGTCTTTTTTCTCTTAAAAATCAGCACCCCAAGCCTCTTATTTATAGGCAAAAGGTGCCGCAGGTGTACCAGAGAGAGGGGTCGGGTCGGCCTTACCTACTTTCACTTGCCCGTCATCTCAAAGTACGGCACTCAGTGCAATCAGTAATGTCCACTCGGATTTTGAGAAGTGCAATCCGCATCCGCTTGAGGTATTCAGACCTATTTCGACCGCCGCTGTCGAGAGTTGTAGACGATGGCATGGGATTAGAGTTTGTACGAAGTCTTTGAAGATGGGACGATACCCTCCGGTCTTCAAGCTTCAACTTTCATCCGCTACCCCGCATAATAGTCACCGGGATTGGTCACCCTTGTGGGACATTGTTGCGTAGAGACGACGACGTGGCATCGTATTGACGAAAATGGCGATGTTGCCCTCACCGGCCTTATCACGGATTGGGCCGATAAGCAGACGTTGCTCGGACTTCACCGAGATTGACCACCGATTTGTTGAAGGTCCTCATTGTCATCTTTGAGGTGTGTATGTCTTCCCGATGCGATTGCCGTCGGGCACAAGTGTATTTTGTTGTGAGTGCCGAGATTGAAGTCGATGGCATTTGAAACAAGCATTTCCGGGTTATCTCCAAATCGCATTCCTTGGGGTTATCACCAAGGTTGGTGGCTATTCCCATGGTTGGGATCGAGACCGGATACCTCGGGGTTATCTCCGAGATTAATCGGTCTTCTCCGTGTGTGTTCGGTAGATTGATCTCGCAGTCTCTCGGTTAACTCCGAGGTTAAATCACATTCCTGTATTAAGCGATCCGGTTAATGCCAAACTTCCTAGTAGTATCCTGTGGATTTGGATTGTCTTTCAGGGTTCTCTCTTAAAAGACGAATTTGTCCTCCTGCAATGTTAGTAACAGTAGTACAGAAAATTTCGAGTGACTGCAGTCATTCCAGTTCTTTAACCCTTTACCACATACAACTTATCTACACTTTGCCCATCAGGGAAACATACAGTTCAAGCCAGCAGCCTAGCTTTCTCCTCTGCGTTCCTACAACTTAGGTCATCCCACCGCGGATTAAACCTCTTCCGTTTGGAGTTTGGCTACCCATTCTTGGGATCAAACTTTTCACCTGCAGTTTATCCTCAACCTAGGATTAAACTTTCTTTTCCCCACACTCTGACCTGCACATGGGATTACACTTTTCTTCTCGCACAAGGATAAATTTGCAAACTGAAAAGTCGGGACGCAAGCATACATGGACTCAATAGATGAAGATCTATTTGAGACCGTTCAAAATGGGCCCTATGTTCCAACAAAGCTTGCACCAACCACTGATGATCCAAACAGAATACAAATCAAAGTTAAAGAAGAGTGGACAGACAACGAGAAGAGAGCTGTCCAACTTGACAAAAAGGCCAAGAACATCCTGTTCCAATCCTTAGAAGACGATCTGTTCGAAAATGTTGTCAACAGCAAAACTGCTAAGGAGGTTTGGGAAGCACTGCTAATCATGCACGAAGGAACTGAAGAAGTTAGAGAAAACAAACAATCACTCCTGACACAGCAGTATGAGATGTTTGCTCATGTTCAAGGAGAGAACGTAACTGCCACCTATGAGAGATTCAACGTTCTGCTCAACTCTCTACGAGCATATGGGAAGATCTATCCTAACAAAGATCTGATCATAAAGTTCATGAGAGCCCTACCAAGCAGGTGGGATGCCAAAACCATTGCTATAAGAGAGTCAAAGAATCTTCACGAGATGACAGTTCAACAAATTATATGGCAATCTCCCCGGCATACTGAATCGGAGTCAAACCCTTATCAGCAGGAAGGATAAGGGTGTTGCTCTCAAGGAAACTGAAGGTGTATCAAAGGTCAACACTGAGATTGACTCTGATTATGATGAGGACGATGATGAAGACCTTGCTATGCTAGTAAAAATTCTAAGAAGGTTCATGCGTCGAGGAAAAACCAAAGAAGCCAAAGAAGGTCAAAGAATTACAAAGACCGTGAGCAAATAAATGATCTATGCTACAACCGCAAGAAGCCCTCGTTGTGCGCCGCCCAAAATTAGGTATACATCACCCATCTTGGGTAGTCGATACATGGTACGTAATTTAAATACAACTTTCTAATATAACTGCTGTACAATACGACATAAAACCGTGAGTTTGAATACAAATATTGTCTACTAGAGATTATACAAACTCAAAAGGAGTCCTCATTACAATTATTATCACACTATTTCATGTAATAGTGAGGACTAATAATGCTATCCTCCTCGACCATTACTCCGCTCCCAGACTCGTCCCAAATATATATTCATTTCAAGAGAACAATGAAAGAAAGGGTGAGCTCAACTAGCTCAAGAAGAAATATTATGACTAAGATAATGCGTAATAAATTATCATTAGCCTACAACAAAGTTGTTAAACCGATAAAATAAAATGAACATCAAGTTTAACTACAAATGAACCAAAGAATCCATTAAAAGAGTCAAGTAGAAAATAAAATCTACTATCTTTTATGATTTAAAAGGTTTTTCATCATCATTATAGTTTAGACTCGACTTTAATAAATATTCCACATCATCGAATCACCCCGCACTACAAATGCAAGGATATTCTTTAGTATCACGACCACAATTATTCATGCACTACGGGCCAAGAATATTTGTGTATTGATTAATGGTCATGATCATGCCAACAATCGTCCCATCAATGCACTACGGGCCATCGAGGATTTTTACCACATCATTTGTAACATTACTATTATGATTACACCGAATAGCCTCTCCTCGTCATAATCATACCAAGTCCATCTATGCACCATGTGCCACGTATGACTTTCAACATAATATAAACATGAGGATGATGACAATGATATAAGAATTCAATAAAACCAGTTCAAGAATTAATTTATCTAGGAACCAATAACATCCAAACTGTCAACATGATATCGCTTTGTAGAGTAAAATTCAAGAATACCGAGAAGAATATTTCCATGAAAGGATATCGGATGAAGCGCAAATATCAAGGATATTCCACTAATTTCATGGAGTATAAAGTCAAAGTTTTAACCAACTGGGTATAATAAAGAATGGAATAACAAAAGAAATCACCATGCATGCGATAGATCAAGACAGCAAAGTTATTCCAACAGTAATAATAAATAATCGGAACGTGTCCCATAGAAACGCATGCATGTGATATTCCAATGTAATAATAAAGAATGGAACGAGTCCCACAGAAAACGCATGCATGTGATATATTCCAACAGAATAATAAAGAATGGAACCAAAGTGCGTAAAAACACATGCATGTGATGTTCCAATGTAATAATAATAAAGATTTTAACTCGTCCTGTAAAACACATGCATGTGATGTTCCAATATAATAATAATAAAGACGGAAACCAGTCCTGTAAAAAACATGTATGTGATGTTCCAATGTAATAATAGAAGAATGTCACCAAGTATAGGGTAAACCACGATACAAAGTTATTCCAACATGAATAATAAGCAATGGAATAACAACAGCTTCTCTTCATGAATAAGAAAAAGAATAATCACCCCTTTACTTTTAGTAGGAGATTGAATAACGCAGTAGTGTAGTAACAAAATACTCTTCTTCTTTCTCTCTTATTCTCTTTATACTTTCTCTCTATAGCTTGAATGAATTCGTGAAAAATAATGAAGCACTAGGCCTCTATATATAGAAGATTTCTAGCTTAGCACCGCCATGTGAAAAGGCAAGTGGCTCGACGACCGATGATGTGATGTGAAAAGAAAAGTGGTTTGACGCTCGTAATGTGAAACGACAAGTAGTTCGATCACCGAATGTGAAACGACAAGTGGTTCGATCACCAGTAATATGAAATGGCAAGTGGTTTGACGTCTGTAAAGGTAATTACTATCGACGAAGGTAATTACTATTCACAAAGGTAATTACTATCGATGAAAGGTAATTACTATCGATTTAAGAGACTCTTAGATGATGACATATGGGCCCCCATAAAATAATCAAACTTACCACAAATGTCTCATAATGTACTTTTTATATACATCAAGGATTGAATAAATATTACCACAAATCATTTTAATTTTAATCAACGATATTTAATCTTTCAACAATTATTAATCATTTATAACTTGTCGTCCTCAATTATTGATTTAATACTATAACATAATATACGATGATATTGTGACAATAATTGAATCAATAATATAAGAGATATGATGCAAAGAATCATCAGTAGTAATAATTGAGCATAATGAGTGACTTCTCACGTAAGCATCAATAATCAATATCGTGTGCTACTATACAACTACGCCAGACATCGCATTTTTTTACTACTTAGGGTAGTTCAATAGCTTTAATTCAGAAGAACACCTCTGCTTATTATTTTTATAGAAAGATAATTTTGTCATTTTCTAACTACGACAATACTTCCATTGTGGGGTCCACCAATGATTGAGCCGTCGTACGAATATTCCCCGACAAAAAGAATATTCCTCGACCAAACGAATATTTTATAACAACTTGCTTACTTTGCAAAATTTATAAATATTACCCACAACTATAACATTATATCAAATTTATTCCATAATATTCAAAAATAATATTTATAGAAAATTCATCTTTATTTATAAAAGTTGGGGTCTTACAACCTCCCTTCTTATGAAATTTCTCCCTCGAAATTAGGGTACGTGCACGGTATGTCAAGAGGTAAGGATACCTTGATTTCATTTCGATTCTAACTCCCAAGTCATTTCCTCAACATCGTGGTTCCTCCACAAAACTTTGACTTGAGGTATAACCTTGGAGCGTAGAATATGTTCCTTCTTATCCAAGATTTGAACAGAACCTCTTCATATGTCAAATCTTCACTATTTCGTCCGGCTCTAACTCAATAATGTGGTTCGGGTCTTTCATATATTTACGTAATATGGATATGTGAAAACGTTATGAACACGAGACATACTTAAGCAGAAAGCGAGTCTATAGGCCACGCTTCCTACTCGATCGAGGATTAAAATGGACCGATGAATCGAGGATTGAGTTTTCCTCTCTTTCCAAATCTTGTAACTCCTTTCCATGGAGCAACTCTTAACAACACATGATCTCCTATATCGAATTCCACGCCCTTTCGATGAAGATCAAGATAACTCTTTTGTCAATTTTGTGAGGTTTTTATACGTTGTTTGATCGTTTGAATCTTTTTCGTAGTCATACGCATACCAACTCCGGTCCCCAACAACGTTGCTTTCACCCACCTCATCCCAAAGATACCGGAGAACGACACTTTCTTCCATACAACGCTCGAATGGAGCCATGCCAATACTTGCTTGATAACCGTTGTTGTAGGAAAACTCCACCAATGGTAAGAACTTGTCTCAACTTCCTTGAAATTAAGGACATAGAGTCTTAATAGATCTTCAAGAGTTTGAATAGTCCTCTCGACCGTCCGTCCCATCGAGGATGATATGCCGAGCTAAATCGTAAGTCCGCGCTCATAGCTTTTTGCAAACTAACCCAAAATCGTGAAGTGAATCTTGGGTCTCGATCGAAACTATGGATACTGCAGATACCATGCAGCCTTACAATCTCGCTTATGTACATACGAGCAAGACGTTCAAGTGTATAAGTTTCTCGATGCAGGTAAAAATGAGCGGACTTGGTCAATCTATCAACAATGACCCAAATCGCATATACGCCTTGAGAAACCTTAGGAAGACCGCAATGAAATCCATGGTAATGTGCTCCTACTTCCATTCGGAATTTCAAGTGGTTGCAATGGACCTTTTGGTACTTGATGCTCCGCTTTAACTCGCCGACAAGTTAGACACCTTGAGATAAAATGTAACTATCTCTCTCTTCGTATTGCTCCCACCAAAATGTATGACGAATATCATGATACATTTTGGTACTCTCGTGATGGATTGCAAATGGTGTGTTGTGCGCCTCCATCATGATATTATACTTTAAATTAGGTCGTTAGGAACACAAAGTCCGGATTTGACTCAAGTATTCCTTCTTCATCGATTCTTGCTTCCCGATAGCACCTTCTTGCACTTTCTTCCTCATACGCATCGACTCCCAGTGTCCGTAGCTCGAGCGAATTTTTAACTTTATCGATTAAAGTCGGTTCTACTCAGATACTCGCTATCATCACATGCGTCCCTCGAGTCTTTAACTCTATCTCCATCCTTTGCAAGTCACACAAAATGGGCCTCATACGTTGACAATATCGCACTCGTGATTTGCATATGATCTTCTACTCAATGTGTCGCCTACCACGTTCGCTTTTTCGGTGATGGTATTGATGGTATGATCATAATCTTTCAATCAGCTTCAAGCCAACGTCGTTGTCGTATGTTGAGTTCGTTTTGAGTGAAGAAATATTTGAGGCTTTTTATGATCCGTAAAGATCTCCACTTTCTCCCCATACAAATAATGCCTCCAAATTTTAAGTGTAAAGATAACAAATGCCAACTCTAGATCATGAGTAGGATAATTCCTCTCATATTCTTTGAGTTGTCGCGAGGCATAAAGCTATAACTTTTCCATGTTGCATAAGAACACATCCCAACCCTTTGCTCAAGCATCATCATCAGAGATGACAAATCCTTCCGAGCGGATGGTATTGTCGTAACAAAATTTGAAATAAGTCTCCTCTCGAGTTCTTGAAAACTCTTCTCACATTCTTCGCTCCAACCGAACTTTGTATCTTCCCGAGTCAAATTGAGTCGATGGAGTAGCGATTCGAGAAAATCCTTCCACGAATCTCCGATAATAACCAATTAAACCGAGAAAGCTACGTGCTTTGGCCATCGATTTAGGTTGTTCCCACTTTGAATAGCTTCAATCTTTGTTTGGTCAATGATATTCCATGACTTGATACCACGTGCCCAAGGAATGCTACTTCTTCGACCGTAACTCGTATTTCTTCAACTTGGCATAAAGCTTATATTCACGGCTTTTGGAGTGTCACCTCAAGTGTTGCTCATGATCTTCACTTCGCTTTTGAATAAATAAGGATGTCATCAATAAAGACGACCACAAAGTGATCCAAATATTCCTTGAATACTTTGGTTCATCATATCCATGAAGGCAAGAGAGCATTAGTCAATCCAAAGGACACGACTAAGAATTCATAATGCCCGCATCGAGTTCGAAAGTCGCCTTTGGAATGTCACGGTTCTAATCTTCAATTGGTGATATCCTAACGAAAGATCAATCTTTGAAAAGAATTTGGCTCCTTGCAACCGGGTCAAACAGTCATCAATACGCGGCAATGGATACCTATTTTTGATGGTGACATGATTCAACTCCCGATAATCAATACAAAGTCGCGATACTCCCATCTTTCTTCTTCACGAATAGAACAGAGCACCCCAAGGAGAAGTACTAACAATTCCGCAGTTGAGTCTTTAACTCCTCAAGTTCAATAGAGAGCCATTCGATATGGGGCTTTGGAAATAGGTTTTGTCTGGGGTTCAAAGTCGATACAAAATTCAATTTCACGCCTGGGGTAGGCCGTGAGTTCTTCTGGAATACGTCGTGAAATTTATTAATAATAGAAATATCGCTCAAAACTCGACGTATTTTGTTTAAATCGTGATATGAGCTAAGAAAGCTTAACATCCGCTTTTCAATAAACGAATAGCTTTATGGCTTGAGATGACCGTGATTGATTTTAATGGTTTGGTCGCTTGAATTCAGATAATAGGTTGGTTAGGAATATGAAAGCTAACAACCTTACGAAAACAATCATTTTTGCATGATAAGTAGTTAACCAATCAATCCTCTAGAATCACGCCAAATGCAAGTATTTTTAATGAAATAAGATCGACGACAGTAATGTGAGGGTACCGATTTGAACCAAACAAGACTTATAAACAAAGGGATGTAATGAAGGTTTCTCCCAACGGAGTTTCCACAAATAAGTCAAAGTCTTATTCTCCTGAGTCAAATTTAATCGATGAGCGCAAGTAGGAGAAATAAAAGAATGGGTAGAACCGGTATCAAATAAAGTATAGACTTCATTAGAGTTTATGATAAGCTTACCCGTGATGACCTCATTCGGGTTCCTTGCTTCTCCGGAGAGTCACAACAAACGCCTCCCTTGAACTACTAGGGCTTGATTTTTCCGGACTACCTTTGGTGCCTCCATCCTAGCTTAATTTGTCTTCAGAAACGACAAAATCGAGCTAAGTGACCTTCTCATCCACAATTATAACATACTTTGGATGGCGTATGCAGCTTTGACCGATGTGTCCCTCTCCTCCACGTTTGAAGCATATGATAGGTGGTCTTTCTCCTTCCTTAACAACGGTGTCAGATCGATGTCTTTCCATCATTGTTGAATCTCCTTTTCTTGAAATGTCCATTCTTATTGTTTTGGCCTCGATTACCACCGGCGTGGTTACCATATCCGCCCGATTGATTCCTCCACGCTTGTTGTCACCGCTCGATGACTACTCTCCACCGGTATTATAATTTTGCTTACCGCTTCTTTTTTAGTTAAGGCTGACTCGTTATCGCGCTTCCACTAATCGAGCCCTATTTACAACATCTGAATACAAACACGCTTTATGAGAAATAAGATATCGACGTATCTCCACTTCAAACCTCTTAAAAACATTCGCGCCATTCTCTCTTCATTATCCACTAAGTGGGACGAAAACGTGATAACTCCGCAAATTTTGCCTCGTATTGCGACACTGGCCATATTGTTTTGTTCCAACTTGATAAACTCCACCTCCTTCATGTGGCGAAATACTTTCGTGAAAGTATTTGTCGTTGAACAAAGACCAGAACTTCTCCCAAGATATCTTCATCTGACAAAGAAAGTTGAGTACGCTTTTCCGATTCCCACCAATGTCGCGCCTCCGCAACATAAAGGCGTGAAGGGAACCTTTTGCTCCTCGGAGCATCCCAAGACATCAAATATCTTGGTAATCTGCTTTATCCATGCTTCCGCGTAAGTGGTTTTGGCTCTCCTTAAACTCCGGTGGTCCCAGCTCCTTGAACTGCTTTAGCGGTGACCACCGAGAGTTTTCCGTGTTTCCACCTACGTTTTGGACAGAGTCGCCTCTACTTTCGCTATCGCATGAATTGCATAAAGCCTCTGAACATTTGATCATTCATCATTTGGTCAGTGTTGTTGTTTGCATGAGGATTGTCGCCTTCCTGATGCACATTATCTTGATTATTGAGATGTTGTGAATCAACGATCGCCTGTGCTCCATTGCTATTCTCAACATTCTCATATGTCATTTTCAGATACTGCCACAAAACAAAAGGTTAATTGACATGTAACATATTATCCCTATATTCTCGACCCCACCAATAAAATAGCACATAAACTTAGGTAGGTCATACTAGCGAAGGTATTCCCCGCCTCCCTCTCTAGTACTATTCTTCTCATCTTAGCCAGGATCATATCCCTAAGCTCGATACCAACCGTGACGCCCCCCCAAATTAGGTATACATCACCGATCTTGGGTAGTCGATATACGTGGTATGTAATTTAAATACAACTTACTAATATAACTATCGTATACAATACGACATAAACCGTGAGTTTGAATACAAATATTGTCTACTAGAGATTATACAAACTCAAAAGGAGTCCTCATTACAATTATTATCACACTATTTCACGTAATAGTGAGGACTACTAATGCTATCCTCTCGACCATTACTCCGCTCCCCAACTCGTCCCAAATATATTCTCATTTCTCAAGAGAACAAAGGAAAGAAAGGGTGAGCTCAACTAGCTCAAGAAGAAATATTATGACTAAGATAATGCGAATAAATTATCATTAGCCTACAACAAAAAGTTAAAACCGATAAAATATAATGAACATCAAGTTTAACTATAGTGGAACCTTCACTCCATTAAAAGAGTCAAGTAGAAAATAAAATCTACTATCTTTTATGATTTAAAAGGTTTTTCATCATCATATATTTGAGACTCAACTTTTAATAAATATTCCACATCATCGAATCACCCCGAACTACTACCAAGGATATTCTTTAGTATCACGACCACAATTTTTCATGACTACGGGCCCAGGATATTTGTGTTTTCAATAAAGGTCATGATCATGCCAACAAACGTCCAACAATGCACTTCCGGGCCACTGATGATTTTTACCACATCATTTGTAACATTACGGCCATGATTACACCGAATAGTCTCTCGGTCATAATCATACCAAGTCCATCTATGCACTACAGCCACGATGACTTTCAACATAATATAAAATATGAGGATGATGACAATGATATAAGAATTCAATAAGACAAGTTCAAGAATTAATTTTTCTAGGAACCAATAACATCCAAACTGTCAACATGATACTGCTTTGTAGAGTAAAATTCAAGAATACTAAGAAGAATATTTCCATGAAAGGATACTGGATGAAGCGCAAATATCAAGGATATTCCACTAATTTCATGGAGTATAGAAGTTAAAGTTTTAACCAACTGGGTATAATAAAGAATGAAATAACAAAAGAAATCACCATGCATACGATAGATCATTACAAAGAGTGTTATTCCAATAGTAATAATAAATAATTCAACCAGTCCCACAGAAAAACGCATGCATGTGATATTCCAATGTAATAATAAAGAATGGAACCGTGTCCCACCAAAACGCATGCATGTGATATTCCAATAGAATAATAAAGAATGGAACCAGTGTCCATGTGTAAAACACATGTATGTGATGTTCCAAATGAATAATAATAAAGACGGAACCAGTCCTGTAAAACACACACAAACAGGATGTTCCAATAGAATAATAATAAAGACGGAACCAGGTCCGATGTAAAATACACAAATAGGATGTTCCAACAGAATAATAGAAGAATGTCACCAAGTATAGGGTAAACCACGTATACAGGTTATTCCAACGAATAATAAGGCATTGAAATAACAAAAGTTCTCTTCATGAATAAGAAAGAATAACACCCCTTACTTTTAGTAGGAGATTGAATACTGCAGTAGTGTAGTAACAAAAAATACTCTTCTTCTTTCTCTCTTATTCTCTCTATACTTTCTCTCTCTATAGCTTGAATGAATTAAGTGAAAATAATGAAGCACTAGGCCTCTATTTATAGAAGATTTCTAGCTTAGCACCAAATGTGAAAAGGCAAGTGGCTCGACGAATCGGTGATGTGAAAAGAAAAGTGGTTTGGCCGCTCAGAATGTGAAACGACAAGTAGTTCGGCGCTTTTAGAATGTGAAACGACAAGTGGTTCGACGCTTGTAATATGAAACGCAAGTGGTTTGACGTCTGGTAAAGGTAATTACTATCGATGAAGGTAATTACTATTCACAAAGGTAATTACTATCGACGAAGGTAATTACTTATCGACGAAGAGACTCTTAGATGATGACATATGGGCCCCCATAAAATAATCAAACTTACCACAAACGCCTCATAACAAACTCTTTATATACATCAAGGATTGAATAAATATTACCACAAATCATTTTATTTTTAATCAACACATATTTAATCTTTCAATAATTATTAATCATTTATAACTTGTCGCCTCAATTATTGATTTAATACTATAACATATTATACGATGATATCTGTGACAATAATTGAATCAATAATATAAGAGATATGATGCAAAGAATTATCGTAGCAATAATTGAGCATAGGTGAGTGACTTCTCACGTAAGCATCAATAATCAATATCGTGTGCTACTATACAACTACGCCAGACATCGTGTGCTTTTACTACCGGTAGTTCAACAGCTTTTAACAGTAACACCTCTCTGTAGTTATTTTTATAGAAAGATAATTTTGTCATTTTCTAACTACGACAATACTTCCGTTGTGGGGTCCACTTAATGATTGAGCCGTCGTATTTAATATTCCCCAACAAAAAGAATATTCCCCACCAAACGAATATTTTATAACAACTTGCTTACTTTGCAAAATTTCTAAATATTACCCACAACTATAACATTATATCAAATTTATTCCATAATATTCAAAAATAATATTTATAGAAAATTCATCTTTATATATAAAAGTTGGGGTCTTACACTGGCCACCTCATTGCCAACTGCAAGAAACCTCTCAGAGAAGAACTAAAGAAGAAATCACATCCAAAGAAGAAATACAAAGGCAACAAAAGGCCTCAGAAGAGAGACAAAGGCCTGGTAGCTGGAGGATCGTTGAGTGATTCGCATAATGACTCAATCTCGACTCCTAGATTATGAAGAACCACAAATGGCTAATCTATGCCTAATGGCCAAACATGCAAAGGACAAAAAAATTTCAACATACATGATGTAAGTCTCGATGAGGTATTTGACTTCAACTCACCGATGTAGACATAAATGATTTAAGAATCGCACCGCATGGCATAACCAATTTGATCTACATCAATACATGAAGTGGTTCGGAGTTTTGTCTAAGGATCATTCACTTCTTCAAGAGAGAAGAAGAAATTTCAAGAAGAACTTGAAATGAAATTTCTTCTAAGTACTAACCTTCTCTAAGCTTAAGGTGAGAATGAGATCTTAAAATGCACAAATAAACTCAATGCACAAAGAGAGTCTAATCTAACCTCTAAAATCGAGGAACTAGAAAAGACTATATCTACATGGAACAAATCCTCATCATCCATGGACTCCTGCTCTCTAGTCGAGAAGTACATTCGACGTAATGAATGAGGGCTTAGGCTTTGGGGAATCCATCTCGAGCCATGTGTGGAAAAGACAAAAGAAACTAGCACTAGTAATGCCTCAAGTTTTAGTAGAAGCATTACCTTTGTGAAATCCTCACAGAAGGAAGAACCAGTTCAACCATGTTCTACTGTTTCCATTCACACTCAAATGAGTAAAGGATCTCATGCTGGCCTAGGCTTCATAAAAGAGAAGAGTAACCTAACCTCTATTCACCAACCTTGAAGAATCGTAGAGTCAAGCAAGACCAACTCTACGAATCAACTGGGAAGGTACAGTAGAGGTAAGGCACACTCATCACTATTTATAAAATCCAAGGACACGTGGAAGAATGAGAATCAGTTTAACAGAAGGACAACTAAAGAACCACACAAGTCCAAATGGAGGATAAATCATCATACACACACAGGCATGCATCATACTAGATGTTTTATATGCAATAAATATGGTCACAAGGCTGCCAAGTGTTATTATAATTCCATGCATGTGAGACCCAAGATTAAACAGATTTGGGTCCCCAAAGGCACTAACAAAGAAGGACCCATGCATATATCGGTACCAAAATGAAGGTTCAATGTTTTGACAAGAAAAGAGCTCCACGATCACAGCATGGTATCTGGACAGTGGATGCTCAAGGCACATGACAAGGAACAAAGCCCTTCTATCTAACTACATAGAAAAGGAGAGTCCCTCAGTCATCTTTGGAGACAACGACTCGGGCAAGACAAGAGGATACGGCTCACTGGGTAATGGTGCAAGATCTTTCAAAGAAAGTAGCATATGGAAGGTCTCCAACACAACCTTCTAAGCATCAGCCAACTCTGCGACAAGGGTCATCAAGTAACATTCCTCAACAACAAATGTCAAGTTAGAGATTTGAAGACATCTGCAGTAAAGCTAACCGGGACAAGAGAAGGAAATGTCTACACAGTGAATCTTGGTCAACTAAGCTCAGATGAGATAATATGTTTTCTCGCAAAAGCATCCAAGAAATGAGTCAAGGCATGGCATGTATTTGGTGTCCCACTTAAACTTCAAAAGCATGTCCAAACTAGCATCAAAAGATCTCGTTCTTTGCCTACCTAAGTTCAACTTCAGTAAATGAAAGGCCATGTAATGCCCGTCCGCTGAAAGCAAACCGTAAGCTCATTTAAGAGCAAAATCGCCAACTCTATTGATAAGCCCCTGCAGTTGCTCCACATGGATCTATTTGGGCCAATTCCAACAACTAGTCTTGGAGGAAAAAGATACTCTCTAGTTATAGTCGACTGTGAGAACCCCAAAATAGGTCCAGTCCACCCAACCTATTCTGAGTCGCCAAATACATGGTACAGAAAACAACTACAACTTTATTACAACAATTGTCGTACAAAATACAACAACACATATGCTGTGAGTTTGGATACAAATATATACCAACTGTGACTCACATCCCAACCTTGGATAGCACGTCACAATGGCACCTTATATAAAGGTATAGTCAAAAACTATTTTAGAAATTAGAATCTTTGGGAAGTGCTCAAGGAAACCTTCGTACATGGGAGGCCATGCGTCTAGGTTATAATAGATATCATATGCCCACAGAATTATCCTTGGTTAACCTAATAGACCCCAAAGAAAAACGAGAAGATTACTATCATATTCTTTCCAATGGTGAGTCTTCTCTTGACATATCATTATCTCCACTGTCTCTAATTGAGAATTATAATTCAAACAAACACCAAGATTATATAGGTAGTGCTCGTAAATATACTTAGTAAGTGGATGTTCACAACCCTGTCTTATGATGACACGAGGTTGTATGTCTTTAGACACCTTGTATGATAGTGGCAAAACACCCTTCCAGCGTTGGGTTCGTCTCACCCTATTTGATTCACCAAATATAACTACTAAATGATGACCACCGTTGTATTCCCTTGTTACCCCCGCTCGACCCAGCTACAGTCTTATTACCTGAAAAGGAATTGTGAAGCAAAAGGGTGAGCACAACTAGCCCAGTAAAGAATATCATGACTAAAGATAATTAAATTTTCAATAGCCTTCATCAGTAATAAATCAGAGATTTAGAACATATGGTAGATAATAAAACTTTTCAACCATATTTGCAGCGGAACGAGCAATCCATTAGAAGAGTCAAATAGACCATAAAGTCTACTATCTTCTCCACATTAAAAGTCCACCAACAGTGTTTTATCCCTGTAACATCACTCAACAGCCTTTTCCACAATTATATGAATAACTCATAATCATAATTGTGATTCTAAATTCCTCTTCGCACACCGGGACGAAGATAATTTTCATCACATGTCTTTACCAAACATCAAAGATCATGGTTATACCAAATCACAGCTCTTGTTTATAATCATACTAACAATTTCATCTTTGCACTACGGCCAAAAGATATTCATCAACAGCACCATCTTTGCACTCATCAAGCAAAGATATTCAACAACATGTCATCTTCAGACTACACGCCAAAGATATTCATATCTCAAAGAAATATATAATCATTTCAGAATTTATATAAACAATAATTATAACCATGTTAATCAATTCATCTTTACACTTAAGCTAAAGATATTCAATTATAAATTCAATGGTCATGATCATACCAGTTAACAATTCATCTTTGCACTACTAGCCAAAGAGAACTCATAGTCACAATCATACCAATAATCTACCCATCTTTACACTCAAGTAAAAGAGAAATTCAACATCAGGGTTTTAAAAATGTTATATATGATAATAAAAATAATATGATCAACAACTGCATTTATTTTCAAGAGCAACAATTATAAATCAACGATAATTTGGTTAGAAAAAGAAACCAATTTTTGTCGTGAATAGTACCCGTGAATAGTAACTTGTGAATAGTAACTCGTGAATAGTAACTCATAAATAGTAACTCATGAATAGTACTCCGTATTCGTACATAGTACCGTATACATAAATAATGTCATATACGTAAATAGTTCCATATACATGAATAGTGTCGTATACAAGAATAGTGCCATATACTTGAATAGTAACCCCGACTCAAAAAAATAAAAATTCCACAATAAGATCCATACCAATATGTTAGTATAATGATATTGAAAGAATAACATCATTATGAAGAATATAACATCCCTTAATATCCCTTACTATCCCTTACTATCCATTACTATCCCTTACCTCAAAAGAGCAGCACTTCTGACTGGATATTGGATATGGCGCTGAAGGAAACTTACACTGATGAATAGCAACTCACCAAGTATCTAAATACTCACAAAATACACTCAATAATCTAGAGAGAAAAAGAGAGAAAACTTATGAATTCTGGTGTGATTTTCAATTCTAACTTAGCCCTCTATTTATAAGAAAATGTTAAGACGTCAAAGCGCACTTGACTTGCTACTCCGATGGCTTTACTCGCTACTATTCCACCCACCAAAAATCAGCCATCTTCCCCAACAACCAAAAGTGGGGCCCACCCATTTCTAGAATTTTCCACCAAAATCATTTATAAACCTAATTTACTAAATCACCACCTCTTAAAATTCATAACAAATCATTCGTTCATTTTTAACGGTTCAAAATTTGTGGAAATATACTCAACTTATATATGTATAACATATCCAAAAATCACAACGATCCAACGGTCAGATTAAAAATTATAACTCACACAATAAAGCTGTAAGAACACTAATTTGATCTTTTAATACCTCCAATCCGACAAAATACTGATAAAATACCTCAACATTAATTCCTTCATTTATAACCACATAAATAAATCCATCATTTATATCCACATCAAATAAATATTTCATTATCATATAAATCAATAATTAATTATTCACAAATAATATTACAGAATCACAATAATGACAACCAGACAGTTCCTCGGAAAGAGGGGGCTTTCCAACAAGGATTTCTCCTTACTAGCGCGTAATTAGGTGACCAAACCTCTCCTTGACAGAACTTTCTAGACATTGCCAATAATGCTATCTAATAATATTATTCCAAATAATATGAATTATTGATCTGATAATGGAGATGCTGAGCAGTGACAATTATTGAACAACAATAATTTAAAATATCAACGCAAAGAATTATTGAACCAATAAAATAAAATATTGAATAAGAATTACCGTAATAATTATTGAGTAGTGCCTTCTTACGTAAGGATCAATAATTCAAAAATACTGTGTAAAACCGTGTGCTACTGTGCAACCACGCGTATTACTGTATTTTAACCACCGGGTATTCCAACAGTGTTAACGGTAACCACTACGCCGTTATTTATAAAAACTCAAATTTGTCGTTTTCTTCATCCGAAAGTTATTCTATTATGGGGCCCACAAATGGTTTGCAAAATCATTGTATTTAATATTCCCCTACGTAAAGAATATTCCACGACCAAACGAATATTCCCCGACAACAATGAATATTTTATAACCACTTGCGTATTTTGATAAAAAATTCATATATCACCCTTAACTTTAACTTTTATCAATTTAACCATTTACTGAATAGTAATTATAAGAAAAATTGAATACCTTTATTTCATAAAATTCAGGGTCTTACATCGACGACTACACCAGATTCACATGGGTATTCTTCCTAACTTCAAAAGATGAAACGAGCTCATAATTAATCAAGATGTTCAGACTGGTGATGAACGAGAAAGGAGAAAAAATCAAGGCCATAAGGAGTGATCATGGAAGAGAATTCGACTTCTCAAAAATGGACCAGTTCTGCACAGAGAATGGCATCAGTCATAACTTCTCAGCTCCACAAACTCCTCAACAAAATGGAGTAGCTGAAAGAAAGAACAGAACCTTGATAGAGGCTGGAAGAACTCTACTAGCGCACTCATCTCGCTCAATACTTATGGCCGTAAGTCATCAACACCGCATGCTACACGCAGTAATGTATCACTGATACACTCTACGATCAAGAAGACGCCCTACGAACTGTGGAAAGGAAGAAAGCCAAGTGTCAGCTACTTTCATGTTTTCGGCTGTGCATGCTACATTCTCAATAATGAAAAGCAGTACCTGACAAAATTTCAGCCCAAGTCAGACGAAGGAATCTTTCTTGGATATGCCACAGACAGTAAGGCCTACAGAGTGTTCAACAAGAAGACACTAAGTGTTGAAGTCTCGATTCACATCATCTTTGATGAAACGGACTTAGACAATACAGTGCTTCAAGACACTACGACCGATAATGCAGACACTACGAATGAAGTCATTGAGCTCATCACTACGATCGTAGTGCCAGATAGTGAAATCGTTGAGAAAGAAAATGAGATCGTAGAGAGGTCTATGCAAGACAACGAACCTCCACGCCAAGAAGAAGAAATAGATCTTGAAGACATAAGACAATAAGGCATCAAGACAGATGTCCCAACCGAAAACAGATGGGCCAGAGATCACACTCAAGATCTAATCATTGGAGATCCGAGTGCTAAAGTCAAAACAAGAGTGGCAGCTTCCTGTCACAAATGGAACCAAAGAAAATAGAGGATGCTATGGAAGACTCCAATTGGATAGAAGTCATGCAGGAAGAACTCAACCAATTTGAACGAAGCAAAGTATGGAGATTGGTACCAAGACCAAAGAGTCATCCTGTCATTGGAACCAAGTGGGTCTTCAGAAATAAAATGGATGAAGATGGAGTTATAATCAAGAACAAGGCAAGATTAGTGGCAAAGGGCTACTCTCAAGAAGAAGGCATTGACTACGATGAGACATTTGCTCCTGTTGCCAGACTAGAAGCCATCAGAATCTTTCTTGCCTTTGATGCTCACATGAAGTTCAAAGTCTTTCAGATGGATGTCAAAAGTGCATTCCTAAATGGAGAACTCCAAGAAGAAGTCTATGTAGAGCAACCTCCAGGTTTCACCAATCCATCTCTTTCCAATTATGTTTATAGATTAGACAAAGCCTTATATGGTCTTAAACAAGCACCTAGAGCATGGTCTGAAACACTAACTAACTTCTTGATTGAAAATGGGTTCACTAGAAGTAGAGTAGATACCACATTATTTCTTAGAAAGCATAAAGACAAAGTCTTATTAGTTCAAATATATGTTGATGATATTCTTTTTGGTTCTACTGACGAAAAGTTATGCAAGAGATTCTCCAACCTAATGCGAAAGCAAGTTTGAAATGAAAGCATGATGGGTGAGTCAATTTCTTCCTCGACTCGCAAGTAAAGCGGATTAATGAAAGAATCTTCATAAACCAAGCCAAGTACATCAAAGACTACACTAAGATGTATGGCATGGAATCAACCTCTCCCATGAAAAAACCCCAATTGCTCCCGCAACCAAACTCGACAAATATGAAAAGGTAAAAGTATTGATAGAACTCAATACGTAGGTATGATAGGCTCTCTTTATATCTAACTCGCCATGAGACTAGACATAATGTTTGCAACATGCATATGTGCTAGATTTCAAAGCTAACCTAAAAGAATCTCACTTATCTCGTCAGAAAGAGGATTTTCGTGTATCTCAAGGGTACACTTTACAGGGCTTTGGTACCCCAAGGAATCCTCATTTGAACTAACAGGATACACAGATCTTGATTTTGCAGTACGCAAAATAGATAGAAAAGAGTACCAATGGCATCTCGTTAATTTCTAGAAAATGATTGTGTGTCTTGGTTTAGCAAAAAGCAAAAACTCAGTGTCTATTTCAACTGCAGAAGCTGAATACATTGCTACTAGCAACTGCTGTGCTCAGATCCTATGGATGAAAAATTAGCTAGCTGATTATGGGTTTGATTTCAAATCTATTCCCATTCACTGTGATAACACAAGTGCTGTAACGCCCGAGAAAATCGGATTTTTGAGAATTAAATTTTTATTTTTATTAAATGAATTTAATTGATTATTTATGGAGCAAGCTAAACGAACGTCGTTCTCTGACCTAGAAATGTCAAAACATCGTAGGATTTTGGCTACGTGGTAGAATTAAAGTGTTTGAATTTCCAAGACGAAAATAAAAGTTTTCCGAGAAATTTTCCAAAAAATACTATTCACGCATTTCTGTTCGGGAATTATTTTTGAACTTCCGAGAAATACGTAATGATAGAATATCGAGGTAAGATGGAATATCTAATAATATTTCAGTTATGAAAAACGTAATATTTCGCTTGTAGACTTAAAACCTAATGTTTAAGGAAAATGATTTACGAGAAGAAAAGAAAATGTGATTAATGAATTAAATGATGATTGTATAATACGTAGGTATTGTACGAGGTGAGGAATACGAATACTATATGAGGTATTATACGATTACGTATGAATAATGGTATGTCGTATATGTGGAATTAGTATACGAGTTAGAATACGAGAATTATACGTATAATATATGTTATAAGGCTTTAAGCCAAAAGAAAAAAATTGGTAGGATTTGTTAAGTATTATGTGAGTCCAAGTATTGGATGGTTAAGTCCAATGTGAGTTTATTAATGCAAGCCCAATGTTTGTTTAATTACAAGCCGAAAGAAATTTAATGCAAGCCCAATTGATTAGGTTAAGTTAATTAAGTTAAAGGCCCAAACTATAATTCAATGGGTTAGGGGATGGTTTAAAACCATGGGGCAAACCATGGATAGTCCAAAGTGGTGGATAAGAAATTGATGTGTTAATCAAGTAAACTTAAAGGCTAAGTTAGTGTGGTGATCACACAAAGTGCATATATGTGATTAGCAAGAATACTTAATGATTAAGTAAGTGTGATGATCAAGTGTTGTGGGGAGCAAGATGACTTAATGGCTAAGTGATTTGGTGGCCAAGTATTTTGTGAGGAGGACAAGTTTACTTAGGGGCAAAGCAATGAATAGTAAGGAGGTGATTAAGGAGGTGGAGTGGCTTTATGTCCCTTATACCCTCATCTAGGAATTTCTATAAATAGGGAGCTTGTGCATTCATTTGGAGGTTGTTTCATTTCATCCCACTTATAAGTTGAGAGCTTATTTGGTTGAGAGAATAAGTTAGCATAAGTTAGTCTTTCATTATTCAAATAAGCAAGAAGGAAGAAGAAGAGTTAGCAAGAAGAAGATCAAAGCTTAGTTAAGTGCTCATTAAGGGTAAGCCATCTTGAACCATGATTCTCTTTCTCTTCCATAGATATAGAAGGGGGTATTGGTAGAACTAATATGCTAAGGAATGATAAATTAAAGGCTTAAGTCTTAATAAGCCGTATACGTAATGAATAAGAAATCCAAACCAAGAATAAGTTATGAATTCATAAGGAACTTATATGAACTTTTCATATGTTCTCTTAAAAAGATGGTATGATAATAAGAAGCAAGGATGGTGGTTAAAAGATTGAAGCCATAAGAAATCGTGAGAAAAGAAGTCATAAGTTATGAGAAATGAAAATATGTAATTGATATTTTCATAAGTCATAAATTCACAATGAACTTATCATGTTTTAAAGCTAACGAAGCATGTATGTCAAGATGGCAGTATAATGGATTGAATCCAAGTGAAATGGCTTAAAAATCTCAAGTAACGAAGTTTCGTCGGAATTCACACGATTAGACGACGATCGTCGAATTCGTGAAATTCTCAGAATGGAAGTAGAATTTTGATATTGAGCTTGGAAACATTGGTTTTCAATGGAGACAAGTCATATTTGTCATTATAGAGTTGCGGACTCGAAAATGTCCGGATTTCGACTTAGAACGAAGAAACGACAGTTGAACGTTCATGAACGTTTATCGTTTTTGTTAAAATGGATTAATAGGTGAAATTTTTGCAAACGTAGTTGAATAAATAAAATTCTTGTATGAACACATAGAGTACGTGATTTGTGAACTGTAGGCTCTTGAACGAGCCAATTCGGACTTATAACGAAGAAGTTACGAGGCCGGGAATCTCACAAGTGTAAAAAGTCTGTCAAATTTTTCTGGTGAAAAAAGTTGGCGCTGCAGCACCGAGCTTGGCCGAGCAAAGCCAAAACCTTCTGGAGAGTGGTCTTTGCGCGGTGGGCGAATAACAAAGGGACTCGCGTCGCAGTCACGAAGTCCTGCCTCCAAGCCCTAATAAGCGAGATTGCATAGCAGCACTTAAAACTTAGACAATGAAGAATGGTTACAAGTGGAACATGAATGGTAATTGTTAACAATGAGTTAAGGAACTTAATCAACCATTGTTAAGTTATAATTAAACCCCAAGTATGATATCTTAGGGTTAAAGAAAGTCAATTAATGATGAACGGGAATTATATGCAAAAGTGTACTTAACCAATGACGATCGAGTTTCGATTAATAGCGTAAAGACGTAAGTAAGCCGTGAGGAAAGATGATTAACTCGAACCGAGTTGTATTAATGAAATAATTTCACTTAAGTGTTATAAGAGAATGAAGTTGGTAAGGACGATGTAAAAGAATGACTAAAGTCTAAACTAATAAATAACAAATCTAATACTGGGATTAGATTGAGAAGAAGGGTAAGATTCTTTAGAAACTACGATGTTCATTCATGACCTAATGTGGTATGTTATGTGATTATGTGTTGTAGAGACCAGAAAGACTCAAAGGAAACGTAATTTCATCAGTAAAGCAGTACGCCAAGGCAAGTTTTTCTTAAACGCTTGTCTAACCTTCGTGTTAGCCAGGTTTTCAAATGATTCACATTATGAGATGCATATATGATTTTAAAGAAAGGGTCGAAGCCAGTTTTAACTCGGCTAGACTAATTTTGATAGATTGATTGATTTATTTACAAGTCTTTCAATATAGAATTGCTAACGCTATCCTACGCCAATTGTTGGTACGAATTCAAGGTAAGCCTGAATATGAATAAACCAATGTATTTTCATCGAGTATTCGATGGGCACGTGAGGTTGCCACAAATTAAACGTGCAAACGTTAAATGGATGTAGTATTGATCAACATAGAGTACTATAGGCTGATCACCTAAAAGTGCTCGTAAGATATGTCGGACTTACGGACTTCGTGTCGGGTTGTCCTTTTCTAAGAAACTATAAGACGTTCACGTCTTGAACCAGAATTGATGAATATTGTTATTGTAAAATGTTTTGAAGGAAAAGAAATGTTATTTTAAGTTATTGATAGTACTTCATAACTATCATACAGTTATGGAAGATATACGATTTCCTATGTTTCAAGCATGCTTTTAAAAATGAAATTGTTGTACTTGTTGAGCTTGTTATGCTCACACTTGCTTGAACCATATGATTGCAGCTTAGACGATATGACCAAAGGATTCGACAAGGATAAAGTGAAGGCTAAAGCAAACTTGTAGTGTACCTATGTAATAGTATAGGTTTGTAATGATAATATTTGATATTATGACAAGAACAAATGTAACGGTTCTAAAGAACCTGGGGAATGGTAGTATTGTTTTGGAATATATATAAGACAGATTCGTTCTTTTGAGGCTTTTTCAATTGAATGTTTATGTGAACTGTAGCACCGTGGAGCACCATCTGTCGGGTTGAAAAAGACCCGGATTTGGGGGCGTCATAAGTTCCATAGCATAGCATTAGGTTATAAAACTTAGGGGGGGAAGAACCTTAGGCTCATAATCTTGTTAAGGAAGAGAAGTCCGAATGAAGAAAAAAAAACTTGAGTTTTACTTGAGTTGAATGAGTCAATAAGGTATTGAGGAAACTCAGTATCAAAAGATTTAAAAGATGGAAAGTAACCCTAAATAAATTAAATGTGATTTGTGCTTATACTATTGTGTGTTATGTACTAATCAACATATGTGTTATTGTATGATGTCGATCGATAGTTTGATGTATAGGGATATACACGCGGTGAGCAAAGAGCTTGTGAACCAAGTAGAGCTTGTGCCTATGCCGGTGGCAAAGGTACCATTAGTAATTCTAGAGGAGTCAGAGACAGAGGAGTACTTTTCTGAGGAAGACTACTCCGAGGGAGAGATGGATATAACGTCATATCTTAGTATGATGAATGATGGGGAGGAAGAAAGAGAGGTAACATCGATTACTATGGTGGTACCTACACTGGAGTCATCACCTCCAGATGCAATGGAAGCATTGATCTGGCGGTAACATTGACAGAATGTGCAATCGGGTACATGCGGTTAGCGAGAATCGTAGTGAAGAGATTAGTTATCTCCATAAAGCTAAGATGTCTGTAGAAGCAGATTTTGAGTCCGAGCATGATGAGAAGGTGCTTATGGTAGAGCAGGCTAGGAATTATAAGGCAGAGGCCGATGAGCTTCGTAGAGAACTGGGGGAGAAGGAACGGAAGATAGCATGGATGTCTTACATCCATGAGAGTGCACATAAGGATTTCAAGCTGAAGGTTGCTTGTTATTCCATTGAGTCGGGACATACCCGGCATATGATTAGTCGGGATACTATAGCAATGATTGCGAATGAGAAACACAAGGATGCTGTTATGCATTATTAGAAGTCTAGGGTTATAAATATGTGTGTAGTGACGTAAAACCCTCTTTTAAAGGGTAGTCTTTTTTTAAATCCCAACTTTTGTGAAGTTCAATTGCGGGATAGAAAATGTAATAGCTTTTGTCTATGAAAACAAATTGTAAATAGTTTCAAACTATGAAGAAGCATATGAATATAATGAAGTTTTCATGGAAATGATTTGTTATGATGCGATTTGGTATGTGGCGATTAATAACGAAGTAAGTAAATAGATAATAATGAAATTTTATTTAATCTAAAAATGTCACCAGGGAAAAGATAACGTAATAAGGAAGCGGAATCACATAATGATAATTAATGGGGTCAAAACAACCCTATGCAAGAGTTCGTTAAGTTATTAACGGCTGCATTTAACCAAGTCGGGGGAAGAGTACCCCGAAACCTAGAATAGTCAGAACGACTACCATTAAAGAGTTTAGAAGCGTAGGTCCACCGGAGTTCAAAGGGACGACGGACCTAATAGAGGCCCATATATGGGTAAAAAAAATAGAGAAGGCGTTTGTTATTACAAACATAGTTAAGGCGCAAAAGATTTCTTTTGCGACTTACACAATGAGAAGAGAAGCCAACGTTTGGTGGGAGGTTCACCAGGGTGGGACTAGAATAGATGTGGTAGCATGGGAACAATTCAAGAAGGTTTTCTTCAAGAATTATTTCCCTACAAGTATGCAGTGGAGGAGAGGAAGGCTTGTAGGTTTGAGCAGGGCCTGAAACCCTAGCTCTATAGTGAAATTTTTGTGTTCCAGAATGCATCCTATGGGACCATTCTGGAGAAAGCAATTATAGCGGAGGGTGGTAGTGAGGCGTTAACCCAATACCACAAAGAGAGAAAAGATAATAGCAAGGGAGAAAGAGGAACTAAGGCAGAGAATGCAAGTGGCAGTATGACTAAAAGAAAGAGTTTTTAACTCCTGGAATACTGGAGGGAGAACAAGGGGAATCCTAAGCATAGTATCGAGGTATGTAAGGCATGTGGAAAGACTCATCTAGAAGTCTGTCTGAAAAGGAAATTGGTTTGTTATAACTGTGGACATGAGGGTCATATGTTACCCAATTGTCCTAATCCTAAGAAAAACCATAGTTGTTTTGTATGTGGGTCGTTGGAACACATGGCAAAAAATTGCCCAAAGAAGGGGTCAGAGGAAAGTAAAGGTGTTAGTAGTGGTAAGTTAGCCATGATGCGATTGCATCAACGGATTTAATAGCAGGTATCACTTCGGTCAATACAATGAATGCTTATGTGCTGTTTGATTGGAGTGCTACTTTTCTTTTATAGTATGAGAGTTTGCTAAATGATTAAGTTCATTCTCGGAAGGGATTATAAATACCTTTATACGTTAAGGTAGAGAATGGGGAAATAACTTTCGTTAATTATATTCGTGGAAATGGCTTCATGAATAAGGAATATAAGTAAGTATCGGTAGATAAGTTCCGATTAATGTCGAGAGGATTTGAGGAAATTCTCGGTATGAATGGGTTGATTAACCATAGAACTATAATAAATTGTTATAAGAAAAGTGTGAACCTTTAGTTTTCTCAGAAAATATAAGGTAGTAATTTACGGTAATAAAATACCGCGACATTATTATTGTCGAACCATGATGTAAGTTAGGTTGGTGTTAAGGAAGAGAATGAGTCGTTATGGTTGCGTATTGACTATCGAAATAGGAGTAAGTTAGTGGTTACGAATAAATACCCATGGCCCAGGATCGATGATTTATTTGATCAGTTGTGAAGGGGCAAAGAATTTTTTTTCTAAAATAGATTTGTGTACGGGGTATAGTCGGTTTGAAGTAAGAAAGAAAGAGGAGGTACCATTAGCGTCACATGATTTAAGAGAAAGGTTAATTGTGGCACCTGTATTGTCTTTATCAGATGATACGGGGAATTTTGTAGTGTATCTCGATGTTTTGCATGGATAACATGGTTGCGTGCTCTTATAGCATGGCAATGTCATTATGTATGCATCACGCCGGTTAAAGGATTATGAGGAGGGTTATCCTACTTATGATCTAGAATTGGCAGTTGTAGTTTTGAATTAAAAATCTGAAGATAGTATTTATACGGGGAGAAGTGTGAGATATACACGGACTCTAAGAGTCTGAAATATATCTCCACATAGAAGAAGTTGAATATGCAGTAGAGAGAGGACTGTGATGACTTATATCATTCAGGGAAGGTAAACGTTGTAGCCAACACATTAAGTAGGAAGGGTAGGGAAAGCTATCAAAGTTAGCGACTCAGAATGAGTTAATAACGGAGATGGTGAGAATGGAGTTAGAAGTCAGATTACGGAATGAAAGGGTAGAAATGTTATTTACAAGGTAGACTCAATCCATGATAATGGAACGAGTTAATTAAGTACAACTAAGTAAAGAGGGATGCAAGCGAATGAAGAAGATGATGCAGGATAAGTAGAAGACTAAGTATAGTCTTATTTTGAGGGAGGAATGTGAGTTCCATATAAATATGAGTTAAAAGGATAACTAAGATGATATAAAGATAGCAAAATGTGTTAGTAAGTGTTTAACTTCCAACTCAAATTGTTGACAGGAAGTGATAATCATGTGTGAAAAGATAATACCTTCGATGAAGGTGAAATGGAAGAACCCCAATGTCGAAGAAGGATTGTGGGAACTCGAGATTATAATAAAGGAAAATTATCCTCTGTGGTGTAGGTATTATTAGCGAGATTCTGGGGACAGAATCCTTATAAGAATGGAAGAATGTAACGCCCGAGAAAATTGGATATTTGAGAATTAAATTTTTATTTTTATTAAATGAATTTAATTAATTATTTATGGAGCAAGCTAAACGAACGTCGTTCTCTGACCTAGAAATGTCAGAACATCGTAGGATTTTGGCTACGTGGTAGAATTAAAGTGTTTGAATTTCCAAGACGAAAATAAAAGTTTTCCGAGAAATTTTCCAAAATACTATTCACGATTTCGTTAGAATTATTTTTGAACTTCCGAGAAATACGTAACGATAGAATATCGAGGTGAGATGGAATATCTAATAATATTTCAGCATGGAAAACGTAATATTTTCGCTTCAGTGGACTTAAAACGTAACGCTTAAGGAAAATAATTTACGAGAAGGAAAGGAAATATGATTAATGAATTAAACGATGATAGATAATAGGTATCATTATGCGAGGTGAGGAATACTGAATACTATATGAGGTATTATACGATTACGTATGAATAATGGTATGTCGTATATGTGGAATTAGTATACGAGTTAGAATACGAGAATTATACGTATAATATATGTTATAAGGCTTTAAGCCAAAAGAAAGAAATTGGTAGGATTTGTTAAGTATTATGTGAGCCCAAGTATTGGATGGTTAAGTCCAATGTGAATTTATTAATGCAAGACCAATGTTTGTTTAATTACAAGCCCAAAACAATTTAATGCAAGCCCAATTGATTAGGTTAAGTTAATTAAGTTAAAGGCCCAAACTATAATTCAATGGGTTAGGGGATGGTTTAAAACCATGGGGCAAACCATGGATAGTCCAAAGTGGTGGACAAGAAATTGATGTGCTAATCAAGTAAACTTAAAGGCTAAGTTAGTGTGGTGATCACACAAAGTGCATATATGTGATTAGTAAGAATACTTAATGATTAAGTAAGTGTGATGATCAAGTGTTGTGGGGAGAAAGATAACTTAATGGCTAAGTGATTTGGTGGCCAAGTATTTTATGTGGAGGCCAAGTTTACTTAGGGGCAAAGTAATGAATAGTAAGGAGGTGATTAAGGAGGTGGAGTGGCTTTATGTCCCTTATACCCTCATCTAGGAATTTCTATAAATAGGGAGCTTGTGCATTCATTTGGAGGATGTTTCATTTCATCCCACTTATAAGTTGAGAGCTTATTTGGTTGAGAGAATAAGTTAGCATAAGTTAGTCTTTCATTATTCAAATAAGCAAGAAGGAAGAAGAAGAGTTAGCAAGAAGAAGATCAAAGCTTAGTTAAGTGCTCATTAAGGGTGTTTATATTGAACCATGATTCTCTTTCTCTTCCATAGATATAGAAGGGGGTATCGGTAGAACTAATATGCTAAGGAATGATAAATCAAAGGCTTAAGTCTTAATAAGCCGTATACGTAATGAATAAGAAATCCAAACCAAGAATAAGTTATGAATTCATAAGGAACTTATATGAACTTTTCATATGTTCTCTTAAAAAGATGGTATGATAATAAGAAGCAAGGATGGTGGTTAAAAGATTGAAGCCATAGGAAATCATGAGAAAAGAAGTCATAAGTTATGAGAAATGAAAATAAAAGTAATTGATATTTTTATAAGTCATAAATTCACAATGAACTTATCATGTTTTTAAGCTAACGAAGCATGTATGTTAAGATGGTAGTATAATGGATTGAATCCAAGTGAAATGGTTTAAAAATCTCAAGTAACGAAGTTTCGCCAGAATTCACACGATTAGACGACGATCGTCGAATTCGTGAAATTCTCGGAATGGAAGTCGAATTTTGATATTGAGCTTGGAAACATTGGTTTTCAATGTAGACAAGTCATATTTGTCATTATAGAGTTGCGGACTCGAAAATGGTCGGATTTCGACTTAGAATGAAGAAATGAGCATTGAACGTTCACGAACGTTTATCGTTTTCGTTAAAAATGGACTAATAGGTGAAATTTTTGCAAACACAGTCGAATAAATAAAATTCTTGCATGAACACGTAGAGTACGTGATTTGTGAACCATAGGCTCTTGAATGAGCCAATTCGGACTTATAACGAAGAACTTACGAGGCCGGGAATCTCACAAGTGTAAAAAGTCATCAAATTTTTTCAGGTAGACAGAGTCAGAAATACACCAAAATTTCAAGGCCAAATAATATTGGCCAGATGCCGAAACTTGGCCAAGCAAAGCCAAAACCTTCTAGAGAGTGAAATACAGCACATGGCTTAACAAAGGGACTCACATGCCAAAAGACACAAGTCCGGCCTCCAAGCCCTAATAAAGCGATACCATAATACAAAGACATAGTGTAATAGCCAGGTCATAGCATCGCTGCACTTAAAACTTAGACAATGAAAAATGGTTACAAGTGGAACATGAATGGGAATTGTTAACAATGAGTTAAGGAACTTCATCAACCATTGTTAAGTTATAATTAAACCCCAAGTATGATATCTTAGGGTTAAAGAAAGTCAATTAATGTAATTTTACTGTAGCAGACGCTGAAGGTAAGTTTTTCTTAAACGCTTGTCTAACCTTCGTGTTAGCCAGGTTTTCAAATGATTCACATTACTAGATGCATGTATGATTTTAAAGAAAGGGTCGAAGCCAGTTTTAACTCGGCTAGACTAATTTTGATAGATTGATTTATTTATTTACAAGTCTTTAAATATAGAATTGCTAACGTTATCCTACGCCAATTGTTGGTACGGATTCAAGGTAAGCCTGAATATGAATAAACAAATGTATTTTCATCGAGTATTCGATGGGCACGTGAGGTTGCCACAACTTAAACATACACACGTTTAATGGATGTAGTGTTGATCAACATAGAGTACTATAGGCTGATCACCTAGAAGTGCTCGTAAGATATGCCAGACTTACAGACTTCGTGTCGGGTTGTCCTTTTCAAAGAAACTATAAGACGTTCACGTCTTGAACCAGAATTGATGAATATTGTTATTGTAAAATGTTTTGAAGGAAAAGAAATGCTATTTTAAGTTATTGATAGTACTTCGTAACTATCATCCAGTTATGGAAGATATACGATTTCCTATGTTTCAAGCATGCTTTTAAAAATGAAATTGTTGTACTTGCTGAGCTTGTTATGCTCACACTTGCTTGAACCATATGATTGTAGCTTAGACGATATGACCAAAGGATTCGACAAGGATAAAGTGAAGGCTAAAGCAAACTTGTAGCGTACCTATGTAATAGTATAGATTTGTAATGATAATATTTGATATTATGACAAGAACAAATGTAATGGTTATAAAGAACCTGGGGAATGGTAGTATTATTTTTGGAATATATATAAGACAAATTCATTCTTTTGAGGCTTTTTCAAATGAATGTTTGTGTGAACTGTAGCACCGTGGCGCACCATCTGTCGGGTTGAAAGAGACCCGGATTTGGGGGCGTCACAAGTGCCATAGCAATAATTCATAATCCTGTTATGCATTCTAGGACTAAGCATATAGAAATAAGGTATCACTTCATTAGGGATAATGTGCAAAATGGAACTTTATCTTTACAATATATCCCTACTGAAAATCAACTGGTTGATGTTTTTACAAAACCTCTAGATGATCCTGATTTAATAAGTTAATAAGTGAGCTAGGCATGCTAAATCTACAACCATAAAATAAATGCTCTAGATTGTGCTAACCATAACAGATACAAAGGCTAAACTCAAAATCGTAGACATGATCAAGGGAAGTCCACGATCATAGAGCTGAAGAGACAAAACTACCTCAATGATCGTAGCAAAGACTCAACCATCGTAGTGCAGACTCAACGATGACAAAAGCCCCATCAACAAATCAAGAATGCATCTTGTGATGATAAGCTTCAAAACAAAGCAATCCCTCTGATAAGCGCCTCAGGAACAAACCTAACCCTTGACTCACTCCAAGAGGTTGGCCCTTCCTGAGTCACCTTAAAAGAATGCTATGTCAAAAACTCATCACAAGGATCCGGTCAAACTCGACGATCGTAGATCAGACACGACGGTTGCTGAACAGATTCGACGATCGTAGCTCAGAAATGAAGAATGCTGGACAGACTCGACGATCGTAGCTCAGACACGACGAATGCTGAACAGACTCGATGATCGTAGCTCAGAATTGACAAATGCAAAGCAGACTCAATGATCACAAGACTACCTCAACGATCATAGTCCTCCCTAAGGACACATCAGCTCTGCAGGAGTCAAGGGCAAATCAGTACAATCCTTATCAGTCAAAATCGTAGAGCCAAGCAAAAGTCGACACCTGTCCCACTAAGCAAAATGGACAGAGGGAAGTTACATGTACTCTTTGAAATCGTATTTTTGAAAATCAGACGTTCAAAAGATAATCTCTCTCATCCTCTCCCAAAGAAAAAACCCTAAATCAGAAGAAAGCTCAGTCAAATCTCATTTCCAGCAAGAAAATCAATGGCGACTTCCAGTGTAATCTCCAGCTACAGACTCTGTTTCGACGAGTTCAAAATAGTTGAACCCAAATTCCATAAGACTCTGGCCTTACTGAAGAAGGCGGGTCTCGAAGAAGCCTTGAGCACAGACACATTGATCTATCCCATGTTAGTGAAAGAATTCTACAAGAATGGTGTGTTTGAAAACGACACCATCACTACAAGAGTAAGGGAAGTGGAAATCAGACTGAAGGCCGAAGACATCAACCTCGCCCGAGGTCTCAAAAATGAAGGGCATCTAGTCATAGATAGTGTAGACTTCCAAGAGGGACTTAGAAGAATGCATCACAAGAAACTCCCCTCCGTGAAAGGATACAAGAAGAAGGAGTTTCCATAGAGGTATGAATTTCTAGCTGATATTGTTGGGAAATGTATATGCTACAAGTGCTCAGGTCATGAATCTGTAAATGAAGTATAACTCAAGCTCATGACTGCCATGTGTTATGGAATACAACTCAACTATGGAGCCCTATTGCTTGAATGGATTGGGAAGTGGATTACCAACTCAAAGAAGTCAAAAAGTCCTCAAAAGATGGTATACGGGCGATTTAGAAGTATCATTCTACAGTCTACCCTGGGTGACAAAATTGGGGATGAAGAAGAAGAAGTTATCAACCCAAACAGACGAATGACCCAGAAATTGTTTGAAAATTAGAAGAGGAACCCAGCTGAGTATGTTCGTATGATGACCGAGTCCAGTGGAAGAACTGGTGATCTAAAGGACTCAAGCCTTCCAGGAAATATGTCTGTTGTCAAGGAAATTGAAGAAGAAGAAGAAGCAAACAAAGGAGAACCCTCTGTCCTTGTCAGAAAAAGCAAAGGCAAGAGGAAGCTTAAGGCTAGGATGGAAGAAGAACCCCAAATAACCACAATCGATAAACCAAAGAGAGTCCTCCTCGACATCGAGACTCTAAGGATCCTGAGAAAGAATCAACAGCAGGCTGAGGCTGAAGAAGATAGAGCCACCATATCTCAGCTGCTGGAGAAAAATAAAATCAGCCACAAACCCAAAAGGCCTTCCATCTCCACAATCGTAGAGTCTCTACTGATCGTAGAGACCGCACTCAAGCATATCATAGGAAGTGGTCAGATTGGGCATATCATATTGGCTGACCAACAGGACAAAACTGAGGTTCAAGAAAGTCATGAGGCTGTGGCTCAGCCTAGAAAATCAAGGAGAAAGCTGGTCAAGAAATACATCCTTGAGAATGAAAAAGTGCTCAAGAAGGAAGCAAAGAGTGTAGTTGGCAAAGAAGAACTGTCCAGAGCAAGTCAAGAGGACAATGCTCCAGCTGAGGGGGAGATCCCTGAAGTTCTCATGATAGAGAATACACTAGCTGAGGGGGAGACGCCTGAAGCTCTAGAAGATGCTCCAGCTGAGGGGGAGTTTTTGAGCTTACAAGAAGATGGTCAAGTTAAGGGGGAGCCTCAGGATATCTCCATGGCAGAAGAAGAGGTCCCTGCTAGAAATGAAGACGAATCAGTGCAAGAAAATCAAGAGACCATTGAGATAATGGAATCCTCCAACGAGAACAGAGAAGAGGAAGAAGATGATTATGATCTTGAGATCACTGGTGTGGGCAAAGATGGGTATAGAAGCTATCTCTACAATCAGATGTTCTCTTACCTGCCCATGATGCCTTATCATCAAGCCCAAATCCTAAACTCTTGGGATCACATGTTCGGAGCTTCAAAGAGTATCCACCATCTCAAGATTAGCCAATGGATTCCTGTGAAGATTCACCTTTGCCAAGAAGTTACTTACCAACAACTCTTCCTCAAAGGATAAACCCGAGGTAATCGCTCATCCCAACCCTCTTGAGTTAATCACTTGCCATCATCCTCATTTAACCATTTTTATGAATTCCCACGATGGTTGGAAGTGATACTTCATCCACTAAATCAATTTCCAGTTTTAGAATCCCAAAATTCTGTAACTGAGGAACCAAATGCAGTCAACTTCATATTACTCCCTCAAACTATCAACTCTACGATCACGGACTCTAGCCCCATTGCAGAGTCTTCACCTCAAATAGTAAAGTCACCAAACACAAACATCCTGACCCAGGCCCCTCCATCAGATATTCCATCCTCATCCTCCAATGAATATTTTAGCCTTGATCTTGCTCTCTACTCCATGCAAGATCAATCCCAGAAATCATCCCCTCCATTCAAAAATCCTCAACCTAGTGATCCACTCACAAATCTGCCCATAAAAGATGACTTGAATGAAGTGTCCAAAAACATGGTCAAGAACATCGATGAGAGCCTGGAAACTCATACAGAAGTCATTCATCTCAGGCTAACTCAAATGATCACTGCTATAAATAATCTCCCAGGTACTCTGAACGCTGAGCTTACAAAGAAGCTGAGAGAAATTATCAAGGAAATAATTCAAAGCATGAAGGACAGAGATGAAATTCACTTCTGGATAGCCACCAAACAAAGAGAGGCTATTCTTGAATTACAGAAAACTCAAGAAGCCCAAAATACCCTTATGATGGAGAACATCATCAACATTCACTGTCAAACACAAAAAAATAAAATTTTCAGATTTTGCAAATCTTCAAATCCGAGCCTCTAGATGTTATGGATCTAACATCTAGCAACCCAGATCAACATTAGACACCTTATACAACATATTTAACAAAAAAAATCTAACATCTAACAACATATCGATGGACAGATTTCTTGGCTAGGGTTTATACCTTCTTTGAACGATTTTGATTTCTGGCTTCTGATTTGGTTATGGTGTTCGTGGGGCTGGTCTTGGGAGTTGATATACTAAGAAATTTCGTAGCTATGAGCTTGAGAGAGTTTAGTTTGAGTGTTGTGCAAAATGTAAGTGAATAAATGTCATTTCTCTCTCCTCTAATCTATATATAGAAGTGTATGTATTGTATATGTCTAGCAAATAGGCTGATATGTGTTGATTTTTGCTGAGATTTGTCACATGGGATGCATAGGGTTGGCCAACAACTCTCCCTAGGTCAAAATCTAAGTTTGTAGCTTTAATAATACAAAGGGCATAATGGTCATTGGTCTTTTCAATTTAATGGCAAAAATGGAACTTGGCAAACCCTTAGGGTTTGACCTTTAGGGTTTAACCCTAAGGTTTAGCATATAGCATTTATAAAATTTAGCACTTAGGGTTTGAAAAATATAAAATTTTAGTTTCTAAAATTGTAATTTAGAAATCACTAATTAGATTAGGTTTAGTAATTATATTATATAGGAACATTAGAGTTTATAATTTACTAATTATAATTAAGATCGCTAATTTATCAATTAGAGCATCCATTTGATAATTAGGGTTAATAATTTAATAATTGGGGTTAACAATTTGTAATTTGGGTTTCTAATCACATTAATCATGATCATTTAGGGTTTTAATTCCGCTAATGAGCATTAAACATCCTAAATTAGTAATTAGGGTTTCCCAATTTGACAGTTAGGGTTCCTAAATATCGATTAGAGTTTTAATTTCACCATTAGGGTTTCTAGTCAATAATTAGGGTTTACCTAATTAGCATTTAAATTTATATTATCCGACATTGATCACATCATTACTATTACCTAATAATCTTGAACTCTAATTTGTATTTTAAATTAGGGTTTCACACAGTAATACTAGGGTTTGTCATGTAACGCCATAATTGACCAACCATTATCGGTCCATGTATACAGTACATATTTTGAAAAATCAAAAATATAATTAATATTATATTATTATTACCATTCCTTGTTCCAAAACCGTAATTAGGGTTTGATTCCATATCCGATTTACCTTGCATATAAATAAATTTTATTAATTAAGTTAAAATATTTAACTTAATAATCCGAAACTAAAATTCATATAAATAAATAATAATTATAATAACTACAATAACCATTCCTTATATTATTTAAATAATATAATATCATATTTCCTTTAAAAATAAATAATAAAAACATTTTTACAATAAAATTAATTATTAAAAATATAATTTATAATGATCATTAATTCTAAAATAAAATTATTTGTAAATATTCATGTAATAAATATATTTTTATTTACCACATAAATACATATACACATTATCTTGTACAAATCCTCATCCTTAAAATTTAAAAAAAAAATTACGCAAAATTTCTGTTTTATTTATATAGAAAACATCGGGTTATTACATTCACCCTCCCTTTTAAAGATTCCTTCCCCGGAATCACCGTTTTAAAACTTACACATATTAGATTACATAACATACACAGTCATTTCAAGTATATCTCGATCATAATTGATCGAACTGATCTTTAACTTTTCACATAAAGCTTATCTTTCTAATTAAACGGAAATTTGATTTCTTAAAAGAACTCAAATTTCTCCTTCAAAATTTTTTTATAAAATAATTTATTATTTTTAGGAAAATCATATATAAGAGAATAAAAGTTATACGAATAATACCTGGAGTTCTATTGTCACCGCCGTCAGATCCTCGGATCACATGTTGAAGACCCTCGATGAGATTTTGTCACCATTAGATGATGTTGGTCCTGTGATCGTCAAAGTTCTGCCGCTTTTCCCCATGTTCACGCTTTCTGCCTCCGTCCTCCTTTTCGGATAGTCCTTCACCTTATGCTCCTTTGATCTGCACAGAAAATACCCATTAATAGTTCTAGGATTGGGGCAGTTAGGAGAGATATGGCCCTCCTGCCCACACTTAAAACATACAAATTTACCTTTCAGACATTCCCCCAAATGGTTCTTTCCACAGCCCCACATTGTACCACCGCTTCTTCTTTCAGACCTTCCTGCTTCACCTGCATACCCCCAAAGTTGTTTCCCTTCCTCTTTTCACTCCCATTTCCATTGTTTGTTTCCACCTTCCCAGCTCCCTCAACCCTACCCTTTTCCTTCTTTCCTTGTTGTAGAGACTCATGGCCTCACTCCCCTCCTCAGCAATAATAGCTTTTTCCATGAGTGCTGCAAATGTAGGGATCTGCAACACTGCCACCTTATTGTAGAGCCAGGGTTTTAATCCCAGCTCAAACCTTCTAGCTTTCTTAGCCTCTATTAGGGCTAAACAAGTAACCAAATTGGAACCGAAACCGCACTAAAATAAAGACGAAATCAAGACTAATTAAAACCGCACTAACTATTTCCCAGATGCAAGCGGTTTTAGGTGGGTTGAATAACCAAATTTACGGTTTCGGTTTGGTTACTGGCCAAAATCGCACGTAAAAAATCGAAACCGCACCATGTGTGTGTATGTATGTATTATCTCTAGTAAATTCTAAAGTTACTTTTTACTTTAACACGCTCAGAGAAAATCTCAGTCTTGCATTATCATTTTTTCACCAATTGAAAGAAGATGTTAGAGGTTATAGAGTTAAAAATTAAGCAATTGGGTTTTGGAATTTCGAATTTGTTTTATGCATTATTGGATGGGCTTATAGCTGAGGGGCTCGAGCACTTGATGCATTGGTTAATGTCAATGCTATAATAGTAATAGTCTAATAGATTATTTTTCAAATTAGGTATAGTTAGGATTATATTCTATAAGTCATCCCTGCAATATATGAGATATAATTTCATTCTATCTCCAGTATATACTTTTAATTTTTGGGGAACTAGATAAACATTCTTGCTTGTTATCGAATATATGGTTTTCGTTGTTTTATATAGCGTATGTTTTAGTTTTAAAGAATGCTTGATATAATTCTCATTGTCGACTCTGTCACTAAGTTAATTGCTCGATGTAAGTTTTATGTTAAATTTTATTGAAGGCTTAGACTTTTTTGTTGTTTCAATTAGTATTGAAACCGAAACCGCACAAATTAAAACCGCACCAAGACCAATCACAAAAACGGTTTGAAAAAGGATTTTGAATTTTTCAAACCGCACTTCAGCGGCGGTTTGAAGTGCTTTGGACTTCAAACCGCACCATGCTCACCCCTAGCCTCTGTATCAACTTGATACGGAGTAAACCTAGCCAACTCATTAAACTTAGCGGCGTATTCTGACACCGTCATATTTTTCTGCTTCAATTCCAGAAATTTTACCTCCATCCTAGCCTGCATACTAGATGAAAAATATTTTTCAAAAAATAAAGTTTTAAACCCTTCCCAAGAAACTACACCTGCTCCTGCCCTTGCCTGATTTGCTTCCCACTAAAAATTTGCCTCACCCTTCATCATATAGGTGGCAAAAGCGGTCTTTTGCCCCTCAGCTACCCTAGCTATAACGAACGCTTTTTCAATTTCTTTAACCCATGTTTGGGCTTCTATAGGGTTAATTGTACCTCTAAATTCGGGCGGTCCTGCAGCCTTAAAGTCTTTGAAGTTTGCCAAGCAGTTGTCTGGTTGGTTCCTTGTGACTGGTATTCCTTATTGCATAGCCTGAGCTACCATATTTACAAAGTGCTGCATTGGATCTGGTTGTTGTCCCCCAGCGTGGTTGACAGATTCTTCTGCCCTTCGATTTCTAGTTTGACGTCTTGGTGACATTATCTGATTAAATAAAACATAATTTAACTTACATTCTAAACCTTATCACATAAGTTTAATATATTAAACTTGTTTCATTACTCAAACATAAGTTCATTTTCATTTATTCTTAGTAATTTACATAACATAGCCCATATTGTTATCCCTTTGTGACCACAAAAGTCAGGATTTACTGCTTTAACTTATACAAAAGTTGAGAATATTTCATTACACAGACATACATAACACAAATATTATATTAAACACACATATACCACAGAACCTATACTACCTATGCATTACGCCTTTTTCTTGATCTTGGACAACTTTTTGCCTGATGACCTCCTATTCCACAAATAAAACAGACACATTGCTCTGGATTGGGACAATGAGGATAGAAATGTCCCTTTTGTCCGCAATTGTAGCAAACACATTCCCCTTTCCTGCATACGCCTTCATGTTTCTTGTCACAATTTGCACAGCTTTCTATTCGATTAATTTTTCCTTGGTTGTTATCAGGATTTCTTATATCACGGTCTTTCATTTTCCTTTTCCCCTTCTTGCTCGGAGCTGCGCCTGCTTTGTTGCTTTTAGCTCTAATTTGGTTAATTTGGATTTTAAGCTTATCTTGTTCTTCCATTGTTTCTATTAATGCTTTCCGCAGTTGGCTATTTAGAAGTTTTTCTATTTCCCACAGCTTTTCCAAAGAGGAAACCTGGTCCCGCAGATTCTGCACTTCGGTTAAGGCTTGATCAGCTCCAACTTCAGTGTCCGAATCACTATCTGTCAGTTCCACCATTTCCGGATCTGGTATTACATTTTCCACAATAACCACCTCATCGAGGTTACCTTCACTTTGAGCCTTTATTTCAACTATTGACTTTGATATTGGCTCCTTCTTTACGATCTGAGGGTATCCTAATCCTTTTTCACCTGACATCTACACACATAAATTATCCTGATTAGCATATAATACATACACATAACAAACAGTAATTTTGTATAGGTTATCTTTTATTTGGGTTGACGATGAATTTATTTGATTAATCTCTTTTTAAACTCTATATGAGTTTTTTATATTTTCAACGTTTCCCTCTGTTCTGAGGTTATAGCCTAAGGTCCATCCCACCTAAGGTTTCTAACCCTATAGCTCTGATACCATGCTGTGACGCCCCCAAATTCAGGTACTTGAAACCCGAACTCAGTGTTTCACGATACCATTTCTATTAGCGGAATAATACTAATAATAATAACAATAATATAGATTATCAAATTTAATTTACATATTATCAGAGTTTTCAATCCCAAGTACGAAACCTTCAAACATTCGTTACATTACATGATAATTAATATATATCATCATTATCCTAATAAAGTCTAGTTATTACAAAAGATAGCATTATCTTTCATTCAAATGACCTTCCCTTTCCTTTGTTCTCGGCAGAGCCTTCAGTTTGTTCATACTTAGTGAAAAACATTTAAATTAAGCAAGGATGAGCATTTGAGTGCCCAAAGAAGTAATAAGAATAATAACATTTAGTGAATGAATTAAATGTTTTCTTTGAACGATACTTCTACAACGAATCAACAAATGTGAAGTAAGTTTGAACCAATAATAAACAACATATCATTTCAATTTCAAATTTTGAAACTACATATTGACTATAAATGATGATCATTTGACGACTATGAACATTGTTTTCTATTTTCGAAAAGGTCAAATGAACTTCATCTCAGAACTGTCATAACTTACGGCACGGGGGTGATCACCAGATTATGCCTCAGATTGATCAATACTACATTATAGACGATGTTTTCGCCCGGCATTTTCGCTTTTAGCGCATAAAAGTTTCCCATATTTGGGATGTTCATACCAATCTAGAATCCGAACCAAAACAATTCAGTTGGATAACAATAACGTTCTTATCTTGCTCAACAACAATTTTAAGTTTGTGTCTAGCCAGATCAAATAGCTTAGACGACTTTTTAATTCAATTTGTACATACTGGACACCGATAAGTATGTATCAACATGTGATAAAAATATAATAATTATCCAAGTGAGGACACTTGTATAACCAAGTTTAGAAATTAATGAACATAACATATTTCTTCATCTACAATAACAGAATTAAGGAACTTGTACAAGAGATTATAATTTAATAACTTACTTATACAGAATCATTGCATAAGTACATACAAAGGTTGAAATATTTGAACAATTAAAATGAACAGTTCATATATTATCTTACGCATGTCCGTTGCATAAAGTAAATGCAAAGGATTAGATACTTGTCTTGTCTGCTGCTTACACAATTTAGATTTATCTTTTATATCAAGCCCTATCATTAAATAGATCATTCGATTGATTAGAATAACATATCATATCATATTGTCTCGCTATTTGCAACAAAGACATAACCTAATCATATCACATGTAAGTTTAAACAACCATCAATCACAAATAAACATTTATTAAGTCAACCTATCTAAGTCCGCATCAATTTCTAAAATATGCTTGTATTGACAACTTTATCGGGTAATTATCGAGTCTAAGACTCTAACTCAGAAACTTAGTATCGATTTACGTATTATTTTTAAATGACTTGTAATAATTTTTAAACATTTATTATAATTTATCATAATTTTTTGAAATACCTAAATCATTATTAAATAATTTAAATATTAAGTAATTTCATTATCATTAACATTTAATTAATATTAAACTATTAATGAAATCATTGTCAAAATATTAAAGTTATTTATAATAACTTAGAATATTTTTAAAGTATTAATATTACCCTTAAATGATTTTTAAAACATTTAAAATCATTTTAAATAATTACCATTAATATTAAAGTATTAATGTATTATTTATCAAAATATTAAAAGTCATTAAGTATAACTTAATAATATTTTAATTCATTTATATCCTTTTAAATGATTAATAAAACCATTTTTAAACTATTTATTTAATATAATTATTAAATAAATTTAATATTATTAATAATAATAATTTAATAATCATTAATATTAGATTATTAATGAAATTATCCTTTAAATATTAAAAGTTATATTTTATAACTTAAAATATCTTTAAACACTTTATTTTCATTTAAAATGATTATTATAATATAAAAATTATTTTTAAACTAATTTATTTAATATAATTATTAAATAACTTTAATATCATTAATAATAATTAATTCATGAAATTTACCTTTAAATATTAAAAGTTTATTTTATAACTTAAAATATTTTTAAACTATTTATTTTCATTTAAAATGATTTTTATAATATTATAATCATTTTAATTAATTTATTTAATTTAATTTTTAAATAAATCTAATATCATTAATATTAAATAATTAATAAAATTTATTTTAAAATATTAAAAGATATATTTTATAACTTAAAATATTTTTAAATAACTTATTATCATTTAAAATAATTTTTAATATAATAAAATTATTTTTAATTAATTTATTAAATGCATTTAATAAATAAATTAATTACCAATAATATTTAAATAAATACTAATATTTATGAAAAATATTTCAAATTATCAAAAGTTAAATTTTTATAACTTCAAATAATTTTTAAAATTATTTTTGTAATTTTCGGAATTAAATTTCTATTTTTAAATGATTTTTTAAAATTTAAGTAATTAAAATTAATAAAACTGTCGCTATAGTCCTTAAGCAACAGACAGTGTAGTCTATGGTGTTCTTGAGCCTTTAAGAACATTCATAGTCAGCTTCGGGTTAGCTAGTTTGACCAAGAACACTGATCCGGTCATGATGTTTCTGGAAACGTTAAAGGTTAGAGGTTGTAGTACTAATGTAATACTACAAGATCCTACAACAAACATAATCAAAAAGCACAACACAAGCGAGATCAAAGCCTTCAAAGTAGATGTCAGAACTGTTCTTCATTTTCTGGGTTACCCATAAATGAAGAACAGTTCGACCTGTCTATTTTGGGCTTCCACAACTTGTATTTCTGTTGATGTTTTAGTGATATTAAGCCTTCAGTGTGTAGACCACATGTAAGACTATAGATTCATTACATAAAAACATTTTAACAACATCACATAAAGTAGATATGGGTCGGTCAAAGTAGTGGTCAAAAACTGCTTATGAAGGTTTCTAGGTTACCCAGAAACTTCATCCGGCAGTTTCGTCCTCATTACTTTGACCACCGATTACTTTGATTCAGAGAAGGATATAATGATTCTAGAGGCATGGTCATGTAGCCTACATGTCAGACAACAACATTACAACAATAAAAGGGTCTAAAACGTAAACACTAGCAAGATCTAAATACATGAACATACTGTCAGACTTTCTTGGCACGTTCTGGGTTACCCAGAAACGTGTGGTCAATGTCGGTCAACGTGGTTTGACCACTTATAACTTGCAATATAAAACTGATCTAGGCCTGATTCTTGATCCAGATCAAAGACCACATATCAGACTATAATATCCAACACTTAAAACACAAAAATCAAACACAGATTGAGATCTACAAGGCCTGACATTCACTGTCAGACACAAAAAAATAAAATTTCCAGATTTTGCAAATCTTCAAATCCGAGACTCTAGATGTTATGGATCTAACATCTAGCAATCCAGATCATCATTAGACACCTTATACAACATGTTTAACAAAAAAAATCTAACATCTAACAAATGGATCGATGATGATTTCTCGCTAGGGTTTATACCTTCTTTGAACGATTTTGATTTCTGGCTTCTGATTTGGTTATGGTGTTCGTGGGGCTGGTCTTAGGAATTGATATACTAAGAAATTTCGTAGCTATGAGCTTGAGAGAGTTTAGTTTGAGTGTTGTGCAAAATGTAAGTGAATAAATGTCATTTCTCTCTCCTCCAATCTATATATAGAAGTGTATGTAATGTATATGTCTAGCAAATGGGCTGATATGTGTTGATTTTTTTTGAGATTTGTCACATGGGTTGCATAGGGTTGGCCAACAACTTTCCCTAGGTCAAAATCTAAGTTTGTAGCTTTAATAATGCAAAGGTCATATTGGTCATTGGTCTTTTCAATTTAATGGCAAAAATGAACTTGGCAAACCCTTAGGTTTGAATTTAGGTTTAACCCAAGATTTAAAGATATAAAGATTTATAAAATTTAGCACTTAGGGTTTGAAAAATATAAAATTTTAGTTTCTAAAATTGTAATTTAGAAATCCCTAATTAGATTTGGTTTAGTAATTATATTATACATGAACATTAGGGTTTATAATTTACTAATTATAATTAAGATCACTAATTTATCAATTAGAGCACCCATTTGATAATTAGGGTTAATAATTTAATAATTAGGGTTAACAATTTGTAATTAGGGTTTCTAATCATATTAATCATGATCATTTAGGGTTTAAATTCTGCTAATGAGTATTAAACATCCTAAATTAGTAATTAGAGTTTCCCAATTTGACAATTAGGGTTCCTAAATATCGATTAGGATTTTAATTTCACCATCAGGGTTTCTAGTCAATAATTAGGGTTTACCTAATTAGCATTTATATTTATACTATCCGACATTGATCACATCATTACTATTACCTAACAATCTTGAACTCTAATTTGTATTTTAAATTAGGGTTTCACACAGTAATACTAGGTTTGTCATGTAATGCCATAATTGACCAACCATTATCGGTCCACGTATATAGTACATATTTTGAAAAATTAAAAATATAATTAATATTATATTATTATTACCATTCCTTGTTCCAAAACTAGAATTAGGGTTTGGATTCCATATCTGATTTACCTTGCATAAATAAATTTTATTAATTAAGTTAAAATATTTAACTTAATAATCCGAAATAAAATTCATATAAATAAATAATAATTATAATAACTATAATAACCATTCCTTATATTATTTAAATAATATAATATAATATTTCTTTTGAAAAATAAATAATAAAAACATTTTTACAATAAAATTAATTATTAAAAATATAATTTATAATGATCATTAATTCTAAAATAAAATTATTTGTAAATATTCATGTAATAAATATATTTTTATTTACCATATAAATACATATACACATTATCTTGTACAAATCCTCATCCTTAAAATAAAATAAAAAAATTAAGCAAAATTTCTGTTTTATTTATATAGAAAATATCGGGTTATTACACCTGTGTTATTCGTAAAAAAGAAAGATGGGAGTATGCGGCTTTGTATTGACTACCGAGAATTGAACCATGTCACCATCAAGAATAGGTATCCGCTACCTCGCATTGATGACCTGTTCCTAACGATTCTAACTTGAAGAATAGGAGAAGCAAGAATCGATGAAGAAGGAATACTTCGAGTCAACTCCAGACTTTGTGTTCCTAACGATTCTGACTTGAAGCATAGAATTATGATGGTGGCACACAACACACCGTTTGCAATCCATCCTGGGAGTACCAAAATGTATCATGATCTTCGACATACATTTTGGTGGAGCAATATGAAGAGAGAGGTCGCGGAGTTTATCTCGAGGTGTTTAACTTGTCAACGTGTAAAAGCAGAGCATCAAGTACCAAAGGGTCCATTGCAACCACTTGAGATTCCGAAATGGAAGTGGGAACACATTACTATGAATTTCATTACGGGTCTTCATAAGGTTTCTCAAGGCATAGATGTGATTTGGGTAATTGTTGATAGATTAACCAAGTCTGCCTATTTCTTGCCTATACGGAGACTTATTCCTCGAACGCCTTGCTCAGTATGTGCGTGAATGAGATCGTGAGATCGCATAGCATGCCAGTATCCATAGTTTCGGATCATGACCCAAGATTCACTTCACGATTTTGGGTTAGCTTGTAGAAAGCTATGGGCACGGATTTACGATACAGTTAGGCATACCATCCTCAAACGGACGGACAATCAAAGAGAACTATTCAAACTCTTGAAGATATATTAAGACTCTGTATCCTAGATTTCAAAGGGAGTTAGGATAAGTACCTACCATTGGTGGAATTCTCCTACAACAACAGTTATCAGACAAGTATAGGTGTGGCTCCATTTGAAGCATTGTATGGACGAAAGTGTCGCTCTCCAGTATGCTGGGATGAGGTGGGAGAAGCAACATTATTGGGACCAGATTTGGTACGAATGACTACAGAGAAGATCCAAACGATTCGAAAACGTATACAAACGGCACAGGATCGACAAAAGAGTTATGCGGATCTTCATCAAAATATACGAATTTTATGTCCATTCCATACGAAATCAAATTTTTTACAACTTTATATATTTAAGTTTTTCCAAATTCCAAGCAGAAAATATCTGAATTCCACAAACGGATAATTTTCAACACCTCTTAAAATTCATAACAAATCATACGTTAATCTTTAACGGTTCAAAATTTGTGAACATATACTCAACTTATATATGTATAACATATCCAAAAATCACAACGATCCAACGGTCGGATTAAAAATTATAATTCACGCAATATATCTCAAGAACACTGATTTTTCAGATTACGAGTCCTTCGGACCAGTTTTCTACAAATAGTCACCATGAAAAATCCACAATAAATTTTTGGGTGATTCAAATTTCTACGATTAGTTTACTTCCAGGGGTTTCTTTTGATATATGGCTCATCTCCTAACTCATTATACATAAAGAGTTATAGATTTTACAAAATCAAGCAATAAACTAATTTTCTGAAAATTTCCAAATTTTGTTCTTCATTTTGACAAAATACTAATAAAACACCTCAGCATTAATTCCTTTATTTATATCCACACAAATTAAATATTTCCTTATCATATAAATTAATAATTAATTATTCACAAATAATATTACGTAATCACAATTATGACAACCAGTCATTCCTGTGAAAGAGGGCTTTCAGATAAGGATTTCTCCTTATCAAGCACAATTAGGTTACCAAACCTCTCCTCGATGTAACTTTCTAGAAATTGCCAATAATGCTATCTAATAATATTATTCAAATAATATGAATTATTGATCCGATAATGGAAAATATCGTGTAGTGACAATTATCAAACAACAATAATATAAAATATCAACGTAGCAATTATCAATCAATAAAATAAAATATCAAATGAAGAATTACCGTAATAATTATTGAGTAAAGGCCTTCTTCGTAAGAATCAATAATTCAAAACTCATCGTATAATATCGTAGTGCTCACGCGTAACCACGCGTATTACATCATCAGATTTTAACCATCTATTATTCCAAATGAGTGTTAATTGGTAATGATTACGCCGTTATTTATAAAAAAAACTCAAATTTGTCATTTTCTTCATCCGACAGTTATTTTGTTATGGGACCCACAAATGGCTGTGCCGTCGTACAAATATTCCCCGACAACAAGAATATTCCACGACCAAACGAATATTCCCCGACAACAATAAGTATTTTATAGCCACTTGCTTATTTTGAAAAAATTTCACATATCACCCTTAACTTTAACTTTTTATCAACTTAACTATTTACTAAATAGAAAAATTGAATACTTTTATTTCATAAAATTTGGGGTCTTACATAGGGCATTCTCTTCTTTTACTAGAAGCGGTAGATTTTTTGTTGATCATTCATTATCTCCATGTAAAATTTATTACACTTAAGCATACCCTTCGATATACGGGCAAAGGATCAAAAAACCCCCTGATATTTATCCCGATGTCCCACTTGCACCTTAAACTAATTTTTTTTCCAAAAGTACCCTTAACGTTATATTTTTTGGGTCGCTCATGCCCTGCCGTTAACAGAAGACAAACGGGGTTAAAATGTGATGACGTAACAAGCTTAAATATAAAATATATTCTAAATAAAATAATATATATCATTTAATCAAAACAAAAATACTAAAATTCAAAATAAAAAAAAGCATAACATATTTACATCATTTAATCAAAATAATAAAATTTAAATTATTTTGTTAACTAATCAAAACAACTAATTAAATAAATTAAGTTGTATAAAAAAATATTTACATCATTTAATCAAAATACTAAAATTCAAAACATAACATATTTACATCAAACACTAATTTAAAAAAAATACTAAAATACTAATTAAAAAATACTAAAATACTAAAAAATCAAATTAAAAAAATACTAAAAATACTAAAATTCAAATTATTTTGTTAATTAATTAAAACAACAAAAATTCAAATTACATCATTAAAATACTAAAATCATAATACTAAATACTAATTGATATAAAAATTTTAAATTATTAAAATCATAATACTAAATAATATTTCTAAACTATATAAAAATTTGATGATGTAATAATCTATACATAACATTATATGTTATAAATAATATAAATAATTTGATGATGTAATAATCTATACATAACTCAGATATGTTATAATTTGATGATATAATAATATTTTTTAAAATTATTCAAAATTCAAATTACATCATAATATTTTTAAATTGATATGATTTTAAAATTAATATTAAAATTACTTAATTAATCATAATACTCCAGTTTTGAATTTTAAAAATATTATTTAGTATTATGATTTTAGTAATTTAAAATTTTTATATCAATTAGTATTTAGTATTATGATTTTAGTATTTTAATGATGTAATTTGAATTTTTGTTATTTTGATGAATTAACATAATAATTTAAATTTTAGTATTTTTTAATTTGATTTTTTATAGTATTTTTTAATTAGTATTTTAGTATTTTTTAATTAGTATTTGGTGTAAATATGTTATGTTTTGAATTTTAGTATTTTGATTAAATGATGTAAATATGTTATACAACTTATTTTATTTAATTAGTTGTTTTGATTAGTTAACAAAATAATTTGAATTTTATTATTTTGATTAAATGATGTAAATATGTTATGCTTTTTTTATTTTGAATTTTAATAATTTTTGTTTTGATTAAATAATATATATTTTTTATTTAGAATATATTTTATATTTAAGCTTGTCACGTCATCACATTTTAATTCCGTTTGTCTTCTGTTAACGGCAGGGGCACGGGCGACCCAAAAAATGTAACGTTAAGGGTACTTTTGGAGAAAAAAAATAGTTTACGGTGCAAGTGGGACATTGGGTAAATATCAGAGGCATTTTTGACCCTTTGCCTTTTGATATACTATAAGGGTCTTAAGGGACATGTCAAAGTATAATTCATCATACACAAGATACTATGATGATCTCAAGTCTAAAGATCACTTGTACTACTATCACTACATGAATGACTATTGACTGACAAGAAAAATTCCATTAGGTATTCCTTAGCGAACTACGTTCAGTGAACTTATTCTCCAATAATCACCTACATTCTCTAATAAGCACCTACATACTTGCTTTAGTGTCTCCACACAAATGATCATGAGATCAATCATCCTCATCCAATGAACAAGCAACGTGTGTACCTATCTATCTTGATTCACTATCCCCTTTTTAGTAATCTAACAATTATGAACAATTTTAGTTTGTGAGCTATCTAAGAATTTAGATCTCATTAGCATGTTCATCATCATGATTTTAAAAGCATTGCTCAAAACTATGAGTTTATCACATATTATAAAAACAACATCATGTAGATAAATTAAAAGTCTTTAATTAAACAATTTTTTATTAATAAATAAATAAGATTATTACAAAGTATATATTTTTATCATCAATCATTATTGGCTTGTGTGCATACTACTTTCAATTAGGACATACCAATCTCTTTAAAAGGCGTAGGTTATTCAAACACTTAAGGTTTAATCTTTAGGTTTAATTTGTTGAATGAATCGTGCATAATTCGTCTTTTTCTCGAAATTTTTCATTTTCTTCTTAAAAAATTTACTCATTTAATCTTGCACATAACCAAAATCCTTACGTTTTATAATCATCCTAAGTCATAGAACGATCTTTAATCACATAACACATAATTTTATTAATAAAATCTTATTTTATTAAATAATAATTCTTTAAACTTAATGTATAAGTCTATCCGATTTCTCGGGTCATTATAAGAATCACCCAATTCGGATTTAAAATTATTAAGTTATACATTTTTAAACATTAAAGCACGTTGCTGGAAATTATGCTACGGAAATTCTAAATTAGGCATCTCTTAAAATTCATAATAAATTATATGTTAATCTTTAACGGTTTAAAATTGGTGAACATATTCTCAACTTATGTATATATAACATATTCAAAAATTGTAACAATTTAATGGCCGAGTTAAGAGATATAACCCATGCAATAAAGCCTAAGAAAATTAATTTTTCAGAAACTATGAGTCTTTCGAACCAGACTCATTTAAACAATCACTATGAACAAACTACAAGAAATTTTTGGTTAATTCTTGATTTTGTGTTTAGCTTATTTTCAAGGCTTTCTTTTGATATATGGCTCATCTCCTAACTCATTATACACAAAGAGTTATAGATTTTACAAAATCAAGTAGTAAACTAATTTTTCTAAAAATTTCCAAATTTTTGTTCTTTTTTTGGTTTCTTGATTTCTCTAATTTGATTCATGTTTATGCAAGTTTAATCTATCACAAACAAACATAAATATGTTCTATCCATATAAAATTCATAAAAACTTAACATCCATATATGAAAATCAAAGCATTAGACAAAAGGTTTAGAAATTATCTTCATTAAATTTTTATTTTTATTATTATTATCTTATTTCTCTCCCTTTTCTCTCTTCTTTTCCCAGCAGCCTCCCTCTCTCCCTCTCTCCCCTTGTGGCTGCAACATAGGAATGAAATGGAAGTGGGTGGAGTTTATTTTTTCTTTTTGACTTTTCTTTCTTTATTTTCCTCCTCCTTCTCCTTTTTGTCTTTTCTTTTAATAAAAAAAATCAGCACTTTCATCTCCTTCTTATCAGATTTTAGCCCCATGTAGCCCAACATTCTTCCAAAAATTTAATTTATCCTCTTTTATTAATTCATTTATCCGTTTAATTGTCCATTTAACCATTTATCAATTTAATATTTTACAGTTTTATAATAATAATCATAAATTAAATTAGATTTTTATTTCATAAAGGTCGAGGTCTAACAATCTCCACTACTTATGAAATTTCGTTTTCAAAATTTACGTATGTACCTGGTATTCCGAAGAGATAAGGACTTTCATTTCAAATCTAGCTCCCAATTCACTTTCTCTGTCTCATTGTTCATCCATTACCCATCTATTGGTTCTTAGATACCCTTCTTAAAATACGGCTATAAAACAAAGGTTAATATCATCCAAACCAAAACACAAAATTCAACTTAGATAAGACACACACTAGTGAATGATTTTACTTGTCTCTCCCCTCCTAGTTCTAATTTTAGATCTCTACCAAAGATCATATCCCTAAGCTCTGATACTAACTGTGACGCCACCAAATTCGGGTATTTACCACATAATTTGAGTCGCCAAAAACAACACTACAAACACAAATTCTATTATTTAAAATCATTACCATGTCGTATATAGTACGCCAATATTCACCCTCAAATTATTATAATGCCGTATAAAATACGACAACACACATTTTAAGTCCTCATCAAGTTATATAACAGTGTGGCATAATAATTGTACTGAAGATTTAAAATGTGTGTTGTCATATTTTATACGGCATTATAATAATTTGAGTGTGAATATTATCGTACTATATACGACATGGTAATAGTTTTAAATAAGAGAATTTGTATTTGTAGTGTTGTATTTGACGACCCAAATTAGATGATAAAGTCCCAAATTTGAGGGCGTCACAACAATAATAATAAAATATACTTAAATCTAATAAACCTTTTCCTTTTTATCTTTTCCGTATTATATAGAGTCCAAAGTCATTAATATTATATGTATATGAATATCATTTCAAATATTTTAATATAATATAAAAATAAATCTAAATTCATCTATTTTATAATATATTTTTTATAACTCAACTTAATATTGATGGGTAAGTGATCAATTCAACTTTAAATCAATAGTCATTCGGTTGAATTCAATTGAATGTCCATAAACATCTACAACTTCTATAAAACAAATATTTACTCAATATTATACCACTTTTACGATATTTTTCTTAATCTCTTTATAGTATATTATAAGAACAATAAGAGATTATTATTATTATTATTATTATTATTATTATTATTATTTTATTTTTGGAGTATTGAATATCAAAACATGTAATTACTTTTTAGTTTATACTTTTGTAAGAACAATAATGATAAGGTTTGAATTTATAACAAAATTAAATATTTTATTCATTATAACATATGTTGTTATAGATAAAGTATATATTATATTTTAAAAAGTGATATTTGTGATCTTTCAATTTTTACTACCAAACAATACTCATAAGCCTCGAATTAAACCTTTTAATTTTATATAAAATAGCCTAAAATAGTAAATAATAATTTTAATCTATTAGTTTTTATTTTAGAGTTTTTTTTATTTAAAATTATATATATATATATATATATATATATATATATATATATAATATAGTAAGGAGTGTCCACAAATACTTTAAAATTTTTAGTTTTCAAAAACTTTCATAAATATAGTTACTCCTCCTTTGTTTTAGGGTATGATATTGAGGGCATCTTATTTTAATTATGGGAATAACTGTCTTTTATGTTCAAGTTGAAATTAAAATTGTCATAACATTTAGCAAAAAATAAAAAGAAATTGTCACATCCTCATTCATAATAATTTGTTATAAATTTCAATATAAAAAAATACTAGATTAATATTATTAACAATTAATAAAAAGCAATTTTTTGGTGAATATAAAAACAAATTTAACCCGTGAAGATTAAATTAAAAAATAGTTAAAGTAATTTAGAAATTTAATAAGAATAAGAATGGATCCTTTTGACGCCACTTTCGTGTTTTGGGAAAAAATATGTTCAATATACTGCCCCTTCTAAAGCCCTGTTTAAAAAAGCCGGAAGGTAGCAACTACATAGCGCCGGTCCCTTTTCCTATGCTCTCTCCAAAAATACCGATTTATTGTAGCCGGAGTGAGAAAATATGAGTTCTGTGAACCATAAATGCGAAAATAACAATGACAGCAGCAGCGACCCATTTGTCAAAATCTACGGACCAGAGGTTCCTCTCTCTCATGTTTTAACTATGATATGATACCCCATATGATACCCCTTTTAGTTTTATTCTGTTTGGTGTTGAACTTATTGATTTTAATTTGTTTGGCTGAATTTTATTTTAATTTTTTAATTTGTCTGGCTGATTTTTAATGATTTATGTGGCTATGTACCCACATATATTTGTTGAATTAGGAGTTAATATTCAGTAGGTTCACTTATGAACTTATGAGGAGAAGAAGTAAGTAAAAAAAAGAAGACAGGCTGTTGCAAAATGCAAAACCCCTAGAAGATTAACTTGAAGTCAACTAAGGTAGATTGATTGCAATCTTTTGGTAAAATGTGTTTTTTTTTTTTTTGTTTTTGTGTGTCCTACCAGCAAAAAGGTTATCATTAATCTAATTTTAAATTGGATTACTACACCATTGTATTTTCTTCAATACAAAATTTTGGGGGACTTTCTTAGAGAATTACTATCTTATATATTCCAGTCACTACTTGGGATTATGTAATTGCAAGTAGAACTTTTGTATTATGTTCTTAGCAACTAATTCATAGAAGATGTGGGGGTTTACTGGCTAAAATTTAATTTAATTTATGTCAATTCGTTAGCATTTCGTTTGAGTACTTCTATTTCTTCCAAGTGAATGGAATAAACTATGAATTTTTTTAATTGAATAACTAAACGAAGGTTGTCATGAAAACCTGATAGTACTTTCAAATTGCTTACATTAACCTACAAACTTTACCTATACATCTTAAACAAATGCATATTGTAATCGGCTAATCGCATTGTTTTTATTTATTTTTTATATAGATATATGTATTCTGGCTATACAATATTATTTATTGACTTGAGTTGTGCATGTGGTGCAGGGGAAAGCAGATGTTGTCTTTAAGACGCCTGAAGCAGATTCAACTTTGAACTTGCAAGTAAAAATTGAAAACCATTAAATTCATGAAACTTTCCTATCAGTTTCTGTGAAATTGGAATATTTAGATTTTGCTTCATATGATAAAACAGGATGTGCAAGGACTTGTCAACTGGGTGCTTGCTGAAGGCTTCATGCCATCCTGGATTTTCATCAAAGTAAATAATTCTGATTCCTTCATTTTGAGAGCTTTTTTACTTTTCTTATATATGCAGAAATATTTTATGTAATTGTCATCTATATAGTTATATGTCAGTTAAATTATCAAGGAAGAGTGTCATGTCATTATTTTGGTAGAGATCCTGAAATACTTGATTTCTGTGTGGTGTGTGCTGCCTGTAGCAGTTGGAATTGCCTTTTGCTGTTTACTTTTCTTTCACTCATGGATTGTTTGATGTGAGAGTAATGATATTTTATCTGCAAAACTAAGGGGTATTTTATCAGTGTTCTAAAATAAAAAACTAGGTGGCGGAGGAAGCTTCAAGCACCTAGACTTGTAGACAGGGCGCAGACATCTTCCTAGATGCGGCCCAGGCGGCTTCCTTAGGTGGTGTAGTTTTATTATTATTTTTTTATATTTTTGATAAAAATTGGTCTATTCTTTTGTATTTATAATATAAAATTAAGGTTATATTTGTAAAAAGTGGAAGTTTAGGTATTTATTTAAAACAATGTCAAATTATAGAGTAAAGTTTGAACTATGATAGAAATTTGGGTGACTTGGTAATAATTTTAACAAAGTAAAAGGGTAATACCTACCATTGTCGGTCCCATCCCATCCCATCTATTAAAAGAAAATAAATAGCTGCAACACCTTTTCTTTGAGAAAGAGGAGGAAGCAAGTTTCAGCATTGGTGGTGGATGGCGACATTGAAGGTGGTAGATTGTCAGCAACTAGGCGACTAGTTGAGTGCCTAGAATGTCCTTGCCAAGGTAGGGCAGCATGTAGGTGGGCCCCTAGCATCTTTTTATAACACTGGATTTTATGTTTAGTTTCTTATTGACATTAGTAGGAAAGCTATGAGCAATAATCCATCGTGATTCTATTATGTTTTATTACATTTTTAATTCTTCTAAATTTCATTTAAGGTACCTCAGTCATCTCACTCTTTCAGAAGGATTAGCTTTTGCATATTGATATATTTTGTTCTGTATCTTCTTGAATTGTGGTTCATTCATCATATGATTACCTGACCCTTAAACCAATCTCTCTAGATGACATGCATAAATACCTTTTCGTGCATGTATACTTTATTGACATGCAACAACCAACATGAAATATTATGCTTTATTTCGCGATACTGAATAGTAGTCTTCTGACATGCAGAACAAGCCCCTGATTCCGAAAGTTGTTATGCTTTACGTCCCTGGACTTGATGCGGCTCTGTACTTATCACAATCTAAAATACTCCGTAGTTTCAAAGAATTCTGTGGCATTCCAAGGGCAGTGTTAGCTCTTAGGTTGGTGGCTTATATACTTCATTATTTAAACAGAAAGTTATATTCATATTTGTATCTTTTAGAAATATATGCTTTTGGTGTTTTGTTCTGTGATAGCTGTGTATCAGATGGAATGCAGACTATAGATGCTCTTCTTACATGCAAGGTAAATAGAAAAAGGGATGGCCCTGAGCCAGTTTCAAGGAAACCTGCTCAGAGATCTGATCAAGGTATACCTTTGTGGCAATTCCAAAAATTTCACCATTCTTTGTGAATTTCACTAGCTTTCCCGGTTACTTCAATATTTTTTCACTGTACTATAGTTTATATGTGTTTGTTAAGATTGTAGATTACTCATTTTTGGTGAACTATAATTAATCTTTGTGCCTGTTTGGTGGAGCGAAGCACTAAAATTACTTTCAAATAATAAAAATTGGGTGTTAAAGTGGTGAAACTAAAATTTCTGTTTCTGAAAGTATATTTACAATTAAAAAGTTGCCAAAATATCTTATAACGTGCTTTTAATCATTTACCAAACACTGACTATTACATGAAAGCACTTTTGCTAATAGCTCTACTAGTAAAAGCTATTATTGCTCTGTCAAACGGGCACTTCGTTTAGAGTGCAATGTCATGTATATATTGTTGCTTAAATCCATTTAAGTGAAAGCTTGATTACTTTTGAATGACTGGTAGAAAGGACATGTTAAACTAAAAGATGGAAAGGTTAGAGAAACAGTAAGGTAGACTGTCCCCTCAATTCTTGGATTGGAATTGCCTTGAAATTGCACATGAGATTAATCAAGACTTATCAAAAAACTAAAAGAGCATTAAACAGAAACAAGTAAAAAATATTGGTACTCTTGTGAAGCTCAGATGCAGTTCTTTCTTTCTTTATTTAAATAATAAGTGTCTTATGCAGATATGCTCTGTTTTTTTTAATATTTTTTTATAAAGATTGCTTGTGCTGTGTCTACTTGATCTCTGACTACCATGATGCATATGCACAAATCTCATTGCAAAAGCGACATTTTAAAATCAGTTTCAAGCTCCTTCTAATGTTTAGAGTTCAATCGTAACTTGCTCTATTTAACAATTGGTGAAGGAGCATTTAAATTTTTATTTTTATTTTCTGAAAAGTAAGGAGCATTTATTTTCAAGTACATTTGTTGGGATTTGGACCTAAAATTCGCCAGTTCAATTAGAACCTTTTCTTACCATGTCTTGCAAATACTATTAGTACGTGACTCATATTTATACGGATAACTTGGCTAATTTTTTGGTCTTTTTGATAGGTTTATTTAGTTGAGTTATGGATGTCCACTATTATGCCATGGGAACAAACTTCACATGTGTGCCTGAGTTGGTTTCTTCTTCTTCTTTTTTTTGGGGGTCTATGTACCTGTTAGAGTACATCGTCATTTACTTGTTACATATTTGACGATTGTCCCTTCTGAAACATTTAATCTAAGGTTCGTTTGGCTTCATGGGACATGGACACAGAGTACACACATTTGAGCTAGTGTCTGTGTATAGCATTCTTATAAGCATGGACACTTGTAATTAAGAGCATGCTATTTATTGAACTAATAAACCCCCAGTTAAGACTAGAATATTGTACACTATCTACTTTGATGCACGTGGTTGAGGACACTGAGGTCGCCTGATCATGCTGTGGAGATTCAATGAATCCATCAAGAAAGAGTATGACCGCTGAGATAGACAGAAGTGTTATGCTTGAAGAATATTCAAAACATGAGCTAAATCTAAACAGAGGAACAAAATTAATAGAGAAGACTAAGGCGATAAATTTGCTGCTTTGTAATGTCTGTAGTGTGCTAGTCCAAGTGCCTGACTATGACCATGTGAATAGCAATCTTATGAAGTCATTATGATTTTTCTTGTCAGCATGTCAAGTTGTAAACCGTTTAATATTTTGCCATGTCAAAAGAAATCATTCTCATCTTATATGCAGGGTTAGGCTATCTATCCTTCACTGATCTTACGAAAGATTTACCATTCCCCATAACATACTACACACTTACACAGAAGGAACTAGAAGATAATGGATACTGTTATAATCAACCAGGTGACAAGATCTAGTATGTTAATTTCTCTTTTTGTTTTCCTAGGTCATTGAACTTTTAAGTTGTTTGGTAGTTCCTACTAAAACTTATACCTATGTACTGCAGGTTTTCTTTCAACTATTCCTGCTCCTTCAGGAATTCCTCGCAATGAAATTTTGGCACTTGATTGTGAAATGGTAAGGCTACATATTGAAGTCTTAACCTAGATATTAGATGTTTTCACTGCATAGTTGGATTTTCCTGGGTATTGCTACGGTTTTTCTGATATAGAAAGCCTAGTTTTCCCTTGAATCTATTTGCTGTTTCCTTTTGATCCTAGCTGCTCCTGTAGGTGGGCTGTTTGTTATTTGTATATGTATATACCTATTAATTTTTTTCCACTTCCATTCAATTGGGTCGTCAGAAATGGCTGACGTGGCTATCTAGGTAGGCAATAGTTGAGCTGATGTGTAACTAAAAACGAGTATTTTAATATCTATTTATACATTTATTATATATTAAAGGGCAAATTCATAAATCTACCTCTCTCTCTCTTTCTCAATCCCACCAGCGTAACCAAAACCCAACATTACCACCAAACCCCACCGGAAATACCAGAATGAAACACAGACCAAAACACCAATGGACAAAATAGCAACATCCAAAACATGCTAAAATAAACAAAGTAAAACAGTACCTAAAGAAACCAGATTTTGACAAAAACTACCATGACTGGAGACGATAGAGAAGAACTCCAAACAGTCCAAAACAAATTAAATAAGCAATAGGTCCGAAATCAAGCTGGAGTGGAATCATCAGCAACACAAGTCTGATTAAAGGACAAGATAAACAATATGCACACAAACCAGATCTGGAAAAGCATAACTATGATAATCAATAATATTGCAGATTATGGGAAAAGTAAATGTAATTTCATTTAGTAATATCTATAATTTTTTTTTTTGGTTTGCTTCAAAAACGCTTTAAGGCTAATAGAGTGAGATGTATTGGCAAAAAAACTATTTTTGGTTCAAATTATTAGATTAGAGCAGTTTGTACTAATAACATCTTTTTTGGCTGAATTGAGTAAACATCATGTGCATTTATTTGGCCGCGCATGTATGTTCAAAATTACCATTGAGAAAATGAAAAAGAGTGGTACAGAAAAAGAGAAATAAGTTTGAATGTTCAACTGAAAAGGAAAAGAGGTAGAAAACAAGAGGAAGAGTAAGTTTGAATGTTCGACTGAAAAGAAAAAGAGGTAGAAAACAAGAGGAAGATGAAGAAAACAAGAGGAAGAGGAAGAAGATACAATAATATTTTTGGTATAGATTTGTTTCCCGTTTGGTTTTTTTTGAAATTTTTGGTACATACCGATTCTCGTTTGAAAAGATGTAGAAAACAAGAGGAAGAGGAAATAATTTTTTTTTGATACATAGCTATATTTGGACATAGATCCGACGTCGGATCTGATTCCTGTTTAATTCTCGCCCGATTTAGCAGAGCTGGGTGTTGAAGTTTGAGGAGCGCCGGATCAGGCCATGGACTTGGTAGCCTTTGTTGAAGAGGAATTCTGTAACATATGAGCCATCTTGGTGAGTGATCCCAGTGATCAAGGCTACTTTGCGCTTGGGTTTGGCTTTGTTGGGGGTTGATTCGGATCGGTATGTTGTTTTCCTATGAGACTGACGCTAGTGGGAGAGAGAGAGTGGTAGATTTGACGATTTTGTCCTTTAATGTATAATAAATGTTTAATTAAAAATTAAAATACTCTTTTTTAGTTACATATCAGCTCAACTATTGCCTACCTAGATAGCCACGTCAGCAATTTTTGATGTGACAGACCCAATTGAATGGAAGTGGAAAAAATTAATAGTTCAATTATCTAATTGACAAAATTGAAAGGCGGATCACTTAAGTGGAATATAGTCTATAGTTTTGGGTAGTAATTTATATTTAAGCCTACATTTTTTTAGGGGTGTCTAAGTCCATAAAAAAATAAAAAAAATAAAAAAAATAAAAAAGGAGAAAAGCAAGTTACTATTTCCATCTTAGAATATGTTCTAATTTTGTGAGACCACCAACAGGAGGTTGTTTCTATATTCAACTGAAGAAGTATACTAAGAGGATTTGTACATATGGGAACTAAGTAATAACCACTTCAGGATGGAGTCATGCCCAAATAGTCCGCTTTTAAGGCTGTTCAACAAATGATGATAAAATCCTCATTAAGAGAGCTCTTGAATGTATTATCTAATTCTGCTGAAAGCAACTACATATTACTGGTTCTTATCTTTTACGAACTTGGAGTAAACATCTGAAATTTGGCAATAGACTTGTTTGGCATAATATTAAAGTTATCCTTTATGATAATTCATTCATCATACCTTTAGATTTTGATAGACCTTATTTTGACGACTAAACTAAACAGTTTCATTAATTTTTCTTTGATTAGTGTATCACAAAAGAGGGGTTTGAGCTCACTAGAGTAACACTGGTGGATATTAAAGGACAGGTATAGTTTATTGAGTATCATTTGATTATTGTATATAAAATACCCTGTTTATTTATTCTCTCTTTGTGTGATACAGTACACATTCTTTCCCCTTGTACTGATTCCAGTTTTATATATACATCACTGTATATTTTGTTGATTGTTGGTTTGTGTCTACCTTGCATTTCAGCCATTTAAGAAGAAAAAGAAAAGAATTTTTAAGTCTTGTCTTGCGTAAATCTGTATACACTTTTCATATATACGGTTTTATTAGTAGAGGTAATCTATTTTATTTCAATTCTATTACACTCCTATAAATATTGAGTGTAATTTTTAATTCTTACAGCTCAGGCTTTTAGTTGGGAATATATTCTTTGCACAATATCCCTTGCCCTCAATCCTGTGCACCCATGTCATGAAAATTAGGGGAGGGATCCACTTAGTGTAACGACCCAGAAATTCGGAACCATTGTAAAATAATTTTATTTAATTAAATAATGAATAAAATTATATTATTTGTTTTTATTATGTGTTAGTAAGATGAATGTCGTTCTATAACCTAGAAACATCGGAAAGTCGTAGTATTTTGACTACATGAATGAATTAAAGTGTTTGAATTTCCAAGACAAAAATAAAAGTTTTCAGTGAAATTTTCCGGAAAAACACTATTCATCGATTTTCGCTCGGGAATTATTTTTGAATTTCCGAGAAATACGTAACGATAGAATATCGAGGTGAGATGAATTATGTAATAATAATTTAAGTATGGAAAACGTAATTTTTTTTCGCATGCGGACTTAATTCGAGAAAGTTAGAAAAGTAAAGCGTAAGAAGCTAATGTGATGATCGTGTAATACGTAAGTATTATACGAGGCAACGAATACGAGTATGATTTGAAATAGTATACGAGTATGTACGAATAATGGAATATCGTATATTATGAATTAGTATACGAGTTAGAATACGAGAATAATGTATACGAGAATAATACGTAAACAATACGTTATAAGGCTTTAAGCCAAATGTAATGAACTTGTTGGATTATGTAGGAAGTAATAGCCAATGAGAATTAATAGGCAAGCCCAAGATTATGTAATGTGCAAGCCCAAGTGTGTGTAATATAAAGTCCAAAGTAACTTAATAAAAGCCCAAAGGAATAAGCTTAAGCTAATTAAACCTAAGTCCAAGTTATGATCCAATGTGTTAGGGTGATCCATGGGGCAACCCATGATAATGTGGGTGAACTTGGTGACCAAGAACTTTGTGTGATGACCAAGAAAAAGTGTAGGAACCAAGTTTACTTAGTGCATAAGTAATGAATAGTAAGGATGTGCTTAAGGAGGTGGGATGACCTAATGACCTTTATGCCCTAACTTAGGAAATCCTATAAATAGAGGACTTGTTAGCTCATTTGTTGTTTGTTAATTTCACCAACAAGATAAGTGCTTAAGTGTTAGAGAGAATAAGCAATTATAAGTTAGACTTTCAATTGTTTCAAGAAGAAGAAAAGCTTGATCATCAATGGTAAGCCTTCTATATAATAATCTTCCAACTCTTCCATAGTATCTTGATAGAGATGGGATGAATGATGGTTCATGTATGTTAAGAAGTAAAGAAATTGGATAATCAATGGACTTAAGCCGTATAAGTCATGAATAAGTAATTCCAAACTTAAATAAGTTATGAACTTATATGAACTTGTCATATGTTTACATGAATGAAGTTAGTATGTTAAAGGATGTAAGAATGTTGGTTAAGAGACATAACTACCATAAGTTATGAGAAATGAAATTATATGTATTTTATACTTTAATAAGTTATAAACTCACGAAGAACACGTGTGACTTATCATGAAAAGAGGTTGATGTAATGTGTAGGTTAAGATGCCAATTTGATGGATAGAATCCATTTGGAACGATCATAGTTATTACTGGCCACGACGATTGAGTAATGGCGATGGTGACGACTGGACGCTTTAAGCGACAAGCGGCCGCCACGGCGTCTGTATAAAAATGACAATCGTTCTGAATGTGCAATTTATATGTTATTTATTTTACTTAACAAGTATATTGGCAATAAAATTTTATATACATTAAAACTCAAAACATAACATTATGGAATAACATTAAAGGCATAATTTATCATAATACTTATCAATAACAATCCAAAAACAACTCACTTGATATTAAAAATTAGTAAAAGAGTTGAAGAATTCAACAAACACCACATAGAAAATAGAGTAGTAACCAACCATCACAAATATGTAGCCTAATAACTAATAAAAAACCACCATAGAAAGCCAAAATAATATTTAGACTCTCTACACTAGTCTAAAATCATCATTCAATCAAAATCATCATAAAAAAGGTCATCTCCATCTCTTCCACGAGAACTACTCTCATTCAAAGGCGTAGGTGGTGGTTTTTCTCCAAAATCATCCTCCACATCTTCATCATCATTTGAAATTCTCTCTTCTTCATCAACTTCATTATCGGAGTCGGAATTTATCAACCTCGAATCCCTTGAAGTTGAACCATCACCACGTCGAGTATGTCACTAGATTATTACTAGTATTAAGACGAGCATTCCTTGAAAGATTACGACCCTCAAGCGTGTTGGATGCACCCCATTTGCTCGATCCACATCATTCCATGTAAGATCCCCGGGATGAACAACATCGACATCATTATCGATCCATTCATTACCCCATTCAAAGTCATCAAATGACTAATGGATCAAAATTATTGTCAAGTTCACGCCTCTTTTGGAACCTTGAGTCGATCTTTCGATTGTATTGACATACACCAAGTCACTCGATCGTTTGTGTTCCAATCTATTCCTCTTCATCGTATGAATCTAAAATAAATAGAACAAAATAATAATATTAATGATAAAATTTTAATAATAGTGAATGATTTATTCCTTTTGAAATTTGAACTAACAATAGAAAGTACTTACAAACTCAAATGTACTCCAATCAAGGCAAGAATCGGAAGAAGAACAAACATAGGCCTAGAATTCTTTTTTGCAAATGAGGATAGCTTCAATAGCTAAGCGCTCAAAGCATTCCACCAATCAACTAGCAAACATTTAAAAGAAATATAAATATTTTTAAAGGGAGGAAATGAAGAATGTATATAAATTATAATCATAATATATCTTTATATATATTTTAATATACGTCACGAGGATTCTTTATTTTCCGTTGCTTAATCACCATTTCTCTTGCAAAAGTATCTCGAGAAGCATCATAGTTATTTGGCTAGATTACTTTTCTTGTCTAGCAAATCTAACTTTCAGCACCATCTTTACAAGAACGTCATTGAAGTCATCTCGTAAAGCATTAGCAAACAATCGACGTTCCTCTTTGATATCAAAGTACTTACCCTGGATTGAGAAACAACGCAAATTTCCCCGTATAATTTTTTGCTCCATTTGATTTTCCCATCGCTACCAACAATTTCAATCACCTTCTTATACGCCTTTGTTTGTTATCAAATGCATTTTCGATTTTTTTTTTCACGATTCCATCGCAAAGAATAACTTCGGCATAAAGGGCTTCTCATCACTATCAACAATCCTTAAGACTATAAGAAGTGGTCATGGCGCCCTAATGTAATCCTCAACAAGATGCCAAATGTTGTTGAAATAACGATATCACATACTTTCTTCCCCGCTTGATGGCGGTGACTTTGATTTTGACCAATACTCATTGATGAACAAATGCCTCAATCGTCTTTATTCTTGTACAAACTCTGCAAGGTGAGGAAAGGCAGAGCAAATCTAATAATCACTGTGTCTCTCACAAGATCCCTCCTAATCGCTTTCTCCTCCTCATCGCACTAAGAAGACGACCATGCCTATAAATGAATGTTGTAATACTCCTTGCATTTGTGATTGTGGGCTGAAATTGCTTTAACTTGCTTATGTCCTCTAACATAAGGTCAAGGCAGTGAGCGGCACAAGGTGTCCAAAACAATGTAGGTTTCCTCTCCATTAGTATATGCCCATTGCCTTGTAATTAGATGCGTTATGCTGTGACCACACAACAACATACTAAGGCCAATTTCCTCGATCTTGCTATCAAGTAGATTTGCCAACATTGTGGCATCTTGAGACTGATTGGAGGCTTCAACAGAACCAATGAAATAAGTCCCCTCCGGACTATTAACAAGGAAATTCAAGAAGTGTCTTCCCCTCTTATCTGTCTAACCATCCGACATGAGTGAGCAGCCATTTTCCTTCCAAGCAACTTCATGTTTCTTCTTTTAAGTCATCGGTTTTCTTCTTTGCCTTCTCAAGTAAAGGAACCCTCAACTCGTGGTACGTTGGAGGCTTGAAACCCGGCCCATATTGCCCTATGGACTCGACCATTACTTCAAATCTCTTTGAATTTGCAGCATTGAATGGTATGCCACATTCATAAAAAAAGTCGGCAACGTGCATTTGGACCCTCTCCTTTTTCTCTGGTGTCCTCAAATGACTTTCAATACTCGTTTGGCTCAAACGCTTGCTATGCCTCTCTTCTATAACTTCTTCGGGAGTCTTTCTTAGAAGTGCTTCATCCGTCTTAGCTTTTGGTTGTGGATTTTGGAATTGAAATACAACATTCTTCCTTTTAGAAGCCGTCCCAGAACTTGGGATAATGTTAGAAGAAGTATTGGAAGCCATGGTTGGACGAGTAGATGATTGTTCTTCTTGCACTTCTACTACATCATCATCATCATCTAGCTCAAGTGACTTGTTCCTCTTTCTACTATTCAAAGCCGCTTGCATCTCTCTCATAATTTCTATTGTTGTTTTGGGACACTTAGCTACATCTCCATAATTTTCGGCTAGATGTTGTTTGAGCCTTTTGATGCCCGAATGACATTTCTTCCTGCAAAGTATACATTGCACGACATCATTATTACTTAAATCCGGCCAATATCCATATTTCCAACCCGGATCGTTCGATTTAGCTTTTCTTTTAGGGTCTTTCGTTATATCATAATTGTCTGCCCCCGAACTTTCCGCCATTTTAATATCTACACAATACAATCAAATAAATTTTTTTAAGAAACATATAATATAATATTTATATAGAATTCACAATCTCATAATGCACCCACAAATATCTCAGATGTTGACATTATTAATACTATATAATATATATATAGTGATATCAAATAACTAATAATAGTTCAAAATAATAGTAGTAATAACTAATAATAGTAGTTAAGGTCAAAATTATTACTAACAGTCATGCATTATTACATTATAATTAATAGTACTAATTTATATATAATTAATAGTAGTCTTAATAATACGCATTATATTTATATTTATATGTATAATTATAATTTATAATATTACAAAGAACAACAAATATTATATATAATTTACACCCAACAACAAATATTATATATATGTATAACTATAATATATATAGAGACTAGAGAGACCGAACAGAACAGCATAAAAGCATAAAAGCTTAAAAAAAAAAACCCAACTGCCGACCAAAGGGAAGAGGCAGCGTATGTTTTAGTAAGAGGCAGCAAAAAACAAAAAAGGGAAGAGGAAAGAAGATCGGAAAAGGCGACTTACTGCGCCGACCGTCATTGCAAACGAACTCGCTTCCTTCTTCATCTCATTTGCCTCGCTTCGTCAGATTCGATAAGGTCTCATCTTAGCTCTACCGAAGTCGCCTCTCGGTCGATTGGTCGATGCTCTGACTTCTAATCGATCGATCGATCGACTAGGGCTTGTTTTATCATTTATGTTCCTTTTCCTCCGCGACGTCGTTTTTTATTTTAAGACCCAGTTCAGATTTTTCCATTTGGGTCGACCCATAAAGGTCAAGTCGTCGTCGTTCTGTCCAAGTCGATGAAGTCGTCGCCTTTCGGTTCAAGTCGACGCCTTTTTTCTCTAGCGCCGCCTTTCGCTCGCGTATCAAGTCGCCGTCGCTTTACCTGTTCACCACCGACTTGTCGACTAGCCGTCGCCTAGGCGACGACTTAACAACTATGGGAACGATGAACAAATCATAAGTAACGAAGTTATGCCGGAATTCACGCGATTAGACGATAATCGTCGAATTCGTAAAATTCTCGGAATGGAAGTCGGATTTTGATATTAAGCTCGAAAACGTTGGTTTTCAATGGGAACAAGTCTTATTTGGCATTATAGAGTTGCGGACTCGAGAATGACCGAATTCTGACTTAGAACGAAGAAACGAGCGTTGAACGTTCATGAACGTTTATCGTTTTCGTTAAAAATGAACCAATAGGTGGATTTTGAGTAAATGAAGTCGAAAATATAAAATGCTTGCATGAACATGTAGAGTAGGTGATTTGGGAGCTAACGGCTTTTGAACGAGCCAATTCGGACTTATAACGAAGAAGTTATGAGCCCAGGAATCTCACAAAAGAAAAAGTCGGTCAAATTTTTTCGAGAGACCGAGCCGTGTAGCCATGCTGCCATGACTAAAGATGAAAGGCGCCCTGGCAGTCAGTAGAAACCCATAGCCTATAGCATCAAGAATAGCCGCAGCCATGACGACATATAGAATCGGGACTCATGCCATAGTACCGAGTCCCAAGCATGCTACACTTCGTTAACTCACATACCGCAGTCACGACTTAAGTAAAGGAAGGCAGCCAAATGCCACAAATTTCTAGGTTTTGACAAAAAGAATGTTGTAAGTAGAGCATTAATGGTAATTTATTAACAATGAACTAAAGCTTAATTATAACATTGTAAAGGCATTGTTAAACCTTAAGTATGATAACTAAAGGTTGAAGATAGTCAATCAACCATAGTTGTTAAAAGGCGTCGCTTTAGCGCGACGCCAAGGCGCCCAGCGGTAAGTTTCGGTCCAAGCGAGCAACGACTTGACTCGATGATAATGGAAAGGCGACGACCATCAGAAAACAAAGGCGTCGCTTTGACGCCATGGCATGACGACTGACGACTCACAGGGAAATCGACCGACTTGGTTTCGACGGGTATGGATTGACCCAAAACTGTACTTGGGTTAAAAATAAAAAGACGTCGAAGGGATAGAAAACCAACCTAGTCGAACAGATCGGCAGCGAGAGAAAAGAGAGAAAACAGATCGATCCTGTCGAGCTCGAGAGAAAACAGAGAGAGGTGATCGGCAGAGAGTTGCGAGTCGCGACAGAGAAAGGATACGACAGAGTCGCCTAGCCCTATTTGAAGTGTCGAGCTGATTCAGTAGAAGAGAAGAATATCGAGCTTTAGCAGAAGAGAGAGTATCGCGATCGCCGACTTCGACTCGACCGAGAGAGAGAGTACCTCTTCGAGACTTCGACTCGACTGTCGACTCCGAAGTCCTTCTAGCAAGGCTGCGCTACTCCGATTGGCACCTTCGACAGGTATGGCTTGATTATTTCTTCTTTTCTTCCCGATCGGCAGTTTGGCAGTCGGCACTCGTGAGTTGTGAACTTTGCTTTATTTTTTTTAACCTCTTTCTACTGTGCCGAGTGTTATATAGCCAGACTCGAGTTTGTTTTCTGTTTAGTTTTTTTTCCCTTTATCTGACTGCTTGTTATGTGTGTGTATATATATATATATTATAAACTTATTACTTATCCTTTTGATTGTTATATATTACTCCTTTATGTTTATGTTGATAGCAGTTTGTTTACTGTTTAGTTTTTTTTTTCCTTATCTAATTGCTTGTTATCATGTTATGTATATATATATTATATAAACTTATTAGTTATTACTTATCCTTTTGATTGTTATATATTACTCCTTTATGTTTATGTTGACAGCACTCAGCAGTGGTTATATATAAATTTATATATAACAACTAATGTTATATTTTTTATTTGATTGTATTGTGTAGAAAGTAAAATGGCGGAAAGTTCGGGGGCCGATAATTATGATATAACGAAGGACCCTAAAAGAAAAGCTAAATCGAACGATCTGGGTTGGAAATATGGATATTGGCCGGATTTAAGTAATAAGGATGTCGTGCAATGTATACTTTGTGGGAAGAAATGTCATTCGGGCATCAAAAGGCTCAAACAACATCTAAAAAAATTATAGAGATGTAGCTAAGTGTCCCAAAACAACAACAAAAATTATGAGGGAGATCAAGCTGCTTTGAATAGTAGAAAGAGGAACAAGCCACTTGAGCTAGATGATGATGATGATGTAGTAGAAGTGCAAGAAGCGTAATCATCCGCAAATCAAGCACGGCTTCCAATACTTCTTCTAACACTATCCCAAGTTCGGGACGACTTCTAAAAGGAAGAATGTCAGATTTCATTACAAGTTCCACAACCAAAAGCTAAGACGGTTGAAGCACTTCTAAGGAAGACTCCAAGAAGTCAGTTGTAGAGAGAGATATAGTAAGCGTTTGAGCCAAACGAGTATTGAAAGTCGGTTGAGGACACTGGAGGAAAAGGAGAGAGTCCAAATGCACGTTGCCGATTTTTTGTACAAATGTGGCATACCATTCAATGCTGCAAATTCAAGGAGATTTGAAGTAATGGTCGAGTCCATAGGGCAATATGGGCCGGGTTTCAAGCCTCCAACGTATCACGAGTTGAGAGTTCCTTTACTTGAGAAGGCAAAGAAGAAAACCGATGACTTAAAGAAGAAACATGAAGTTGCTTGGAAGGAATACTGTACGCTCACTCATGCTTGATGGTTGATGATAATAGGGAAGACACTTATTGAATTTTCATGTTAATAGTCCCGAGGATTTATTTCATGGGTTCCATTGATGCCTCGATCGGTCTCAAGATGCCACAATGTTGGCAAATCTACTTGATAGCAAGATCGAGGAAATTGGCTCAAGTATGTTGTTGCTCGTGGTCATGAGACATAATGCCTCTAATTACAAGGCAAATGGGCATATACTAATGCAGAGAGGAGACCTATCTTCGTTTTTGGACACTTTGCGCATTTCATTGCCTGACCTTATGTTAGAGGACATAAGCAAGTTGAAGCAATTCCACCCACAATCACAAATGCAAGGAGAATTACAACATTCATTTATGTATACGGTCGCCTTCTTAGTGCGATGAGGGAGAAAATGAATGGGAGGGATCTTGTGAGACCCGCAGATTCTTAGATTTTCTGCGCAGCTTTCCTCGCCTTGCGAGGTTTGTACAAGAATAAAGATGTATTGAGGCATTTATTCATCAAATGAGGATTAATTCAAAATCAAAGTTATTTGGACATCAAGCGGGGAAGAAAATATGTGATACTATTATTTCAACAACATTTTGGCATCTTGTTGAGGATTGCATTAGGGCGTCCACATACCACTTCTTATAGTCTTGAGGATTGTTGATAGTGATGAGAAGCCCTGCTATCTTGGGAAGTTATTATTGCGATGGAATCTTGCGAAAAAAAAATCAAAGATGCATTTGATAACAAACAAAGACTGTATAAGAAGGTGATTGAAATTGTTAAGCGGCCATGGGAAAATCAAATGGAGCAAAAATTATATGGGGCTGCGTTGTTTCTCAATTCGGGCAAGTACTTTGATATCAAAGAGGAACGTCGGTTGTTTGTTAATGCTTTACGAGATGACTTCAATGACGTTCTTGCAAAGATGGTGCCAGGGTTAGATTTGCTAGACAAGATAAGTAATCTAGCCGACAACTATGATGCTTCTCGAGATACTTTTGCAAGAGAAATGGTGATTAGGCAACGGAAAATAAAAAATCCTCGTATGTATATTCAAATATATATAAATATATAAAAGCTAAATTATAATTTATATACATTCTTCCTTTCCTCCCTTGAAAAATATTTATATTTCTTTTAAATGTTTGCTAGTTGATTGGTGGAATGCTTTTGGAGCGCGGGCTATTGAGTTATCCTCGTTTGCAAAAAGAATTCTAGGCCTCTGTTGTTCTTCTTCCGTCATGGCCTTGATTGGAGTACATTTGAGTTTGTAAGTACTTTCTATCATAGTTCAAATTTCAAAAGTAATAAATCATTCATCATTATTAAAATTTTATCATTAATATTATTATTTTTGTTCTATTTATTTTAGATTCATACGAAGAAAAGGAATAGATTGAAACACAAACGATTGAGTGACTTGGTGTATGTCTAATCTGATCGAAAGATCGACTCGAGGTTCCAAAAGAGGCGTGAACTTGGCGTAATAATTTTGATCCATTAGTCATCATGACTTTGAATGGAGTAATGAATGGATCGATAATGATGCCGATGTTGTTCATCCCGGGGATCTTACATGGAATGATGTGGATCGAAAGCAACCTGCATCCAACACGCCGAGGGTCGCAAACTTTCAAGGAGTGCTCGTGCTAATACTAGTAATAATCTAATGACATACTCTCGACGTGGTGGTGGTTCAACTTCAAGAGAATCAAGGTTGATGGATTCCGACTCCGATAATGAAGTTGATGAAGAAGAGGGAATTCCAAATGATGATGAAGATGTAGAGGATGATTTTGGAGAAAGACCACCACCTACGCCTTTGAATGAGAGTAGTTCTCGTGGAAGAGATGAAGATGACCTTTTCTATGATAATTTTGATTGAATGATGTTTCTAGACTAGTGTAGAGAGTCTAAACATTATTTTGGCTTGCTATGGTGGTGTTTTATTAGTTAGTTTTTAGACTATATATTTGTGATGGTTGGTTGCAACTTTATTTTCTATGTAGTGTTTGTTGAATTCTTAATTTCTTTTACTAATTTTTAATATCAAGTGTGTTGTTTTTGGATTGTTATTGCTAAGTATTTACATAATTATGCCTTTAATGTTATTCCATAGTGTTATGTTTTGAGTTTTAATGTATATAAAATTTTATTGCCAATATATTTGTTAAGTAAAATAAATAATATATAAATTGCACATTATAAACGACTTGTCGTCTTACGGACGCCATGGCGGTCGCCTTGTCGCCTAGGCGTCCAGGCAGTCGGCTACCGCCATGACTCGTCGTGGCGCCGTAACAACTATGAATCAAACATGAATGAAATGATGATGTAACCTATAACGGTAAGTCGAAACCAATAATAAACAATCTAATACATAATTAGATTGAGAAGAAGGGTAAGATTGAAACCATGTATGTTATTCATGACCTAATGTGTTACGTTATGTGATTATCTACTGTAGAGACCTTAAAGACTTAAAGTGCACGTGTAATAACAGTTGCAGACGCTGAAGACAAGTGTTCTAACCCTTGGTTTAGTTCAATCTGAACAAGCTTTGTGATTCATGTATTCTTACGCATGAATTGATATATGATGAAGTCAAAGCCAATTCTTTCGGCTAGACTTATGATACGTTGGATTTTTTATAATCTGTTGAAGTATTGATGTTTTACCAAGCTATGTTGGTGTGGGTTTCAAATGAAAACTGAGTATGCTAAAATGTTTTGTCGTCAAATGACAGACACGTGAGGTTGCCACAATTTAAACGTACATACGTTTCGCAACTCTATCTTGTCTACTGCTGTTCCATCTGGCCAACTTGACATTATCCTATGGTCCTCTACCAATATTCTTTGCCTCAGGACTCGTCACATTTGGGACAACATCCGGTTTAGGCACGCTACTGTGGAGTGGCACCAAACTGTGTGGAACAAAATTCATGTTCCAAGGTTTTCTTTCATCCTTTGGATGGGGTTTTTGGGAAGAACTCAAACAAATGATATTACAAAATCCTATACTGGCCGGGTTTTCACTTGCCCCTTGTGCAACACTTGCCCCGAAACCTTTGCCCATCTTTTTTTCACATGCAGGTATTCTAGCGAAATCTTCAAAGCAGCTATCTCTTTGGCACATTGGAATTCCTTTCCATTGGACTGGATCAGCCTGGTCACCAAGATCATTTCCTACCAAGGCACGAAACTGTCAAAGAATATCACGGGGCTCTCTCTTGCTGTTGTCTACTACAAAATATGGGAAGCTCGAAACAAGAAGCTACACGGGCACCCTCATCCCACCAAAGTGCCTTGCAGCTGATGTTGTTAATATCATTAAATCTAGATTATCTACATGCACCTCCTTTAACAGAGCCACAACTTTTTGTCAATATTACTGTAATTGGCTAGCTTAACCTTAACTGTCTTTGTTTGATATCCTTGTATGCTCTCTGTCCTGAGACTTACCGTGTAGAGTGTGATCCACTATAGCCAGCTCCTCTGTGGGATGCCTTTAGATGATCTTGCTATAGCCTGGGGTATGCCCCTTAGCTTTTGTATCTTTTTGTTTCTTTATACAAAAACCAAATTAGCAAAAAAAAAATGAATGTAGTGTTGATCAACATAGAGTACTATAGGCTGATCACCTAGACGTGCTCGTAAGATATGCTGGACTTATGGACTTGGTGCCGGGTTGTCCTTTTCAAAGAAAGTATGAAATGTTCATGGTCTTGGACCGGAATTGATGTTTTACTGAATATTGTTATTGTAAAACGTTTTGAAGGAAAAGTGAAGTGCTATTTTGTATTACCAATAGTACTTCGTAACTATTGTTCAGTTATTGAAGATATACGATTCCTATGTTTCAAACATGCTATTTGATTGAAATTGTTGTACTTGTTGAGCTTGTTATACTCACTCTTGCTTGAACCATATGAATGCAGATAAGACCGAACGGACCGAAGGATCCGGTAAAGATAAGGGAAAAGCTAAGGCAGACCGTTGATATGTCTATTTAATAGTATAGGTTAATGTTGTAATGTATTTGATATTATGACAAAGAACTTATGTATTGGTTATAAAGAAACTGGGAAAGGAATATTGTTTTGGAATATATATAAGACATATTCGTTCTTTTGAGACATTTCAATTGAATGTATGTGTGATCAGAAAGTACCGCAGCACCATATATTAGGGTTGGAAGATACTAAGGATTTGAGGCGTCATGAGTTGATATCAAAGCATTAGGTTATAAAACTTATGGGGGATTTAAACCTTAAGTCATAACCTTAAGATGAGTAAAAGAAATAAAAGATGAAAATTAATCATATAAAAATGCATTATATATGTTATGTGTTTTTATTATTCTACTGATGTGTACTAATCAAACTATTTGTTTTGTTGTAGATGTCAGGAGGAAATGAAGTGTATAGAGATATACATGTAGTCAATGAAGGGTTGGTAAACCAAGTAGAGATCATACCGAATCCTATAGCAGCAGAATCTGAAGTGGTGATAGTAGAGTCTGGAGACTCAGAAAGCCTAGACCTGATGGCCATGTTCGATGGCATGTCTGAAGAGGAGGTGGAGGTGGTGTCTTTTGACCCCATAGCACCTGAGGAAGAGATGACTCCGGGGGAGTCAATGGGAGCACTGTTCATGGCAGTATTGGATAGAAACATCCAGTACTGTAAGGAAGTGAAGGAGCTGAAAGAACTTCATGCTGTCTTGGAGGATAAGACAGACGTGGAGTCTATGTGGGAGCATGAACACGATGATAGGGTTTTAGCCAAGGACAAGGTCCACGAGCTGAAACAAGAGGTCTTTGAGCTCAGACAGGAGCTAAATACCAAGAAACAGAAGTTAGGGAGGATGTCCTATATTTATAGGAGTTCTCATAAGGACTTCAATGACGGTAAATGGGTATCCTGTAGAGGTCAAGGCACTCTCGGATACGATCAGCCGTGATGTTATCGCCGGTCTTGCCACCGCGGATTTTAATAATGCCTTGAGGCAGATGTAATCTAGTAGTAGCTAGAGTAGTTTTAGATATGTAAATATTGTGTATCTAGTAGTGACGTAAAACCCTCTTTTGTATATCAAAGGATAGTCTTTTGTAAATCCCAAATTTTGGAAAGCAATTGCGGGATAGTAATGTAAGTAGCTTAGGCTGTGTAATGTAACCGATGTAGTATTATACTGTAATGAATCAATATAAGCCTTTTTCGGAAAATATTGAGTAATGGATGTTGAAGTTCTTGTTAAATCTTGAATAATAACTAACTAACAGGAAGCAAATAATAACGAAATGTGTTGTTTATTGTAACACGTAATGTAAATCAACTGGAGGGAGGTCCGGTTAACCCAATGCAGGAATTTGTTAACTTACTTACAGCCGCGTTTAATAGGAATGGGGCTAATGTCCCCGTAAATCCTGGAGTAGTACGAGCTACTATGTTTAAGGATTTCAAGAGTGTGGGTCCGTCGGAGTTCAAGGGAACTACGGACCCCATAGAAGCCCAAACTTGGGTAAAGGAAATTGAGAAGGCATTTGTCATAGCAAATGTCGATGGGGGTCAGAAGGTTGCCTTTGTAACCTATATGATGAAAGGAGATGCCAACTTTTGGTGGGAGGCCAACCAGGCTAGGGCCGGTACCGAGAACTTAATGTGGGTGAGGTTCAAGGAGATATTCTTCGAGAACTACTTTCCCACAAGTATGCAGGGAAGGATGGAGATGCGGTTTCTTGAATTGAAACAAGGGGAAATGACGGTTCCCCAATACGCTGCCAAGTTTAATGAACTGGCGAGGTTTGGTCCACACCAAGTGGACATCGAGGTTAGAAAAGCTCGACGGTTCGAGCAGAGCTTGAAACCCTAGCTTTATAACCGTATTTTTGTGTTCCAAAGTACTTCGTTTGGGACCATTTTAGAGAATGCGATAATTGCCGAAGGTGGTAGCGAGGCTCTAAGCTAGTACCACAAAGACAAGAAGAATAAGGGGAATGTTGATGGGGGAGTAAAGATTGAAGGGGCCAACGGGAGTGGCGAGGGACATAAGCGGAAAGTGTTTAACTCTGGGAATACCAGAGTGAAGCAAGGAGATCCGAAGAGGAGAATGGAGGCCTGCAAGACCTGTGGGAAGACTCACTTAGGAGTCTGTCTCAAAGGGGTTGGCCGTATGCTATAACTGTGGACAGGAGGGGCACATTTCGCCTAACTGTCCAAGTTTGAAGAAGAATCGCGGATGCTTTGTATGTGGGTCAACTGACCACATAGCAAAGAACTGCCCAAAGAAGGGGACGGATGAGAATAAGGGCGCTAATAGCGGTAAGTTAGCTATTGGTGGTCCAAATATAAGGGTAGTCGATGGCCCGTACCTTTTAACATACGACAATCAAGATGCGATGGCATCGGGGGACGTAGTCGCAGGTATTATTCCGATCAACGACCTAAATGCTTACGTGCTGTTTGATTCGGGTGCAACTTGTTCTTTCATAGCATGTGATTTTGCTAGACTATTAGGATTACTTCCCGAAAAGTTACCTATACCTTTAAATATTAAGGTAGCAAACGAAGAGATAATTCCTGTTGAAGATATTCATAGGAGTTGTTGCATAGACATACGAGGTTGTAAATTATCGGTAGATTTGATACCGATAAAATTAGGAGAATTCGATGTAATTCTCAGAATCGATTGGTTGTTTAACCATGGGGCAATTATAGATTGTCAGAAAAAATGTGTGAACATTAGAACGTTAAGACAACATCATGTAATATTTTACGGTAATAAATCGCCGGGACGTGTTGTCTGACCAAGACACAAACTAGGAAACTGTTGAGGAAGGGGTGTGTAGGTTATTAATGCCATGTTGTTGATACTCAGAGAGTGGGAACGACCATGGAACAAATACCTATAGTGAGAGAATTCATGGATGTATTTCCAAGTGAATTGCCAGGTCTTCCACCGGATAGGGAGACCGAGTTCGTAATAGACATTGTGCCAGGAGCGGCACCAGTTTCAAGGGCACCGTATCGTATGGCGCCTGTGGAGATGAAGGAATTAATGGTTCGATTCTGAACTGTTGATGTGAAAAGTACATTCAACCGAGTGTTTAAGCCGTGGGGAGCACCGCAGATCTTTTTTATCAAAAAGACGATCGTTAAGACTTTAGATCGACTACTGAGAGTCGAATAAGTTAACGATAAAGAATAAATACCCATTGCCCAGGATCGATGATCTTTTTGATCAGTTCAAAGGGGCAAAGTATTTTTCTAAAATAGATTTGCGGACGGGGTATCACCAGTTGAAGGTAAGAAAGGAGGATGTACCAAAGACCGCATTCAGGACTCGTTATGGTCATTAAGAGTTTCTGGTGATGTCATTTGGGTTGATTAATGCACTAGCTGCATTTATGGATATGATGAACAGAGTGTTCAAACAATATTTGGACAAGTTCGTCGTAGCGTTTATCGATGATATTCTAGTCTATTCTAAGATGCCAGAAGATCATGCTGAACACCTAAGAATAGTGTTGGAGACACCAAGGAAGGAGAAGTTATATGCGAAGTTCACTAAGTGTGAATTTTGGCTAGAAAGGGTACAATTTTTAGGTCATGTCATTGACCATGAAGGGATTTCAGTAGATCCAGCAAAGGTGGAAGCCGTGATGAATTGGGAACAACCGAAAACGCCGACTGAGGTGCGGAGTTTCCTAGGGTTAGCGGGATACTATCGGAGATTCATCCAGGATTTTTCGAAGATAGCTACTCCGTTGACTAACTTGACAAAGAAGACGGTGAAATACGCGTGGACTGAGAAATGCGAGGACAATTTTTAAGAACTGAAGAAGAGGTTAAGTGAAGCGCCTGTTTTGTCATTACCCGATGACAGGAAATTTTGTAGTATATAGCGATGCTTCGCATAGAGGACTTGGTTGCGTGCTCATGTATCATGGCAAGGTCATTGCGTATGCATCAAGGCAGTTGAAGGATTATGAGAAAGTTTACCCTACTCATGATCTGGAACTAGCCTCGGTAGTTTTTACCTTAAAGATATGGAGACATTATCTTTACGGAGAGAAATTTGAGATATACACGGACCATAAGAGTCTAAAATATATCTTCACACAGAAGGAGTTGAATATGAGACAGAGGAGATGGCTGGAGTTGATAAAAGATTACGATTGTGAAATCCTGTATCACCCTGGAAAAGCCAATGTAGTTGCCGATGCCTTAAGTAGAAAGGGTCGGGAGAAGTTGTCTATGTTAACGGCTTAAACTGAGTTAATAACATAGATGGCTAGGATGGAGATAGAGGTGAAATTGCCAAGTGAATCGGGACAGAGACTGTTTGCGACGGAGATCCAATCTACCATCGTAGAGAGAGTCAAGGAGGTGCAGCTCAAAACTGATGAGTGTGACTAGAGGAAGAAGCGGTTAACCAATGAAAAAGATTTAAAGTACAGTCTTGATAATGAAGGATTATTAAGATTTGAAGGAAGAATTTGGGTTCCAAATGAGACGGAATTAAAAGAGCAAGTATTACAAGAGGCTCATAATTCGAGGTACTCGATTCATCCTGGTAGCACTAAAATGTATCAAGACCTTCGACGGAGTTTTTGGTGGCTGAACATGAAGAGAGAAATAGCCGAGTATGTGAGTAGGTGCTTGACTTGTCAGAAAGTTAAGGCCGAACATCAACGACCAAGTGGCTTGTTACAGTCATTGGAAATTTCGGAGTGGAAGTGGGAGCATATCACGATGGACTTTGTGGTGGGACTTCCGATTACTCAGAAAGGGTATGATGCGATTTGGGTAATAGTGAACCGGTTGACGAAGTCGGCTCACTTCTTGCCAATTAGGGTCAAGTATAACTTAGACCAGTTAGCTAAACTTTATGTTAAGGAAATAATTTCCAGACATGGAGTACCAGTTTCGATTGTGTCGATCGTGACCCACGATTCACGCCGAACTTTTGAGGAGTCTGCAGAGCGATTGGGGACGAATCAAAATTGAAAGTCGACTTATCATCCACAAACCGATGGACAGAGCGAGAGGACAATTCAGACGTTAGAAGATATGTTGAGATCTTGCGTCATGGATTTTAAGGGTAGTTGGGATGATGATCTACCATTAGTAGAGTTTGCGTATAACAATAGTTATCATGCAAGCATAGGCATGCTGCCTTATGAAGCTTTGTACGGAAGGAAGTGCAGAACACCGTTGTGTTGGAACGAAGTGGGAGAACGCTGAATACTAGGACCTGAGTTGGTGCAGCAAATAGCGGATGTAGTGAAGTTAATACGGATGCGTCTCGTAGCAGCTCAAGACAGACAGAAGAAGTATGCGGACTCGCATCGAGAAAATAGGGAGTTTGAGGTAGGCTCGTATGTATTTCTAAAGGTATCTCCCTGAAAAGGAAAGATACGCTTTGAAAAGAAGGGGAAGTTAAGTCCAAGGTTTATAGGACCTTTTGAAGTATTAAAACGGGTAGGCGAGGTAGTTTATATGGTAGCATTACCTCTAGACCTAGAACAAATACATAACGTGTTTCATGTATCGGTGTTACGTCCTTACAAGTCGGATTTTAAGCACGTAATTGAGTATGAGCCTATTCATGTCGAGAAGGACTTAACATATGAAGAGACGCCGATCCAAATCATCGATATAAAAGAGCAAGTTCTGCGGAACAAAGTTATACCTTCAGTAAAGGTGTTATGGAAGAACGAAGAAGCAACGTGGGAATTGGAAGAAAAGATAAGAAAGAATTACCCTCAGTTGTTTGCGTAATGTGAGACGAGATTCTGGGGACATAATCTTTATAAGGGGGGAAGATTGTAACGACCGAGAAATTTGGATCCATTGTAAAATAATTTTATTTAATTAAATAATGAATAAAATTATATTATTTGTTTTTATTATGTGTTAGTAAGATGAATGTCGTTCTATAACCTAGAAACGTCGGAAAGTCGTAGTATTTTGACTACGTGAAGGAATTAAAGTGTTTGAATTTTCAAGACGAAAATAAAAGTTTTTCGTAAAATTTTTCGGAAAAAACTATTCATCGATTTTTGCTCGGGAATTTATTTGAATTTTCGAGAAATACGTAACGATAGAATATCGAGGTGAAATGGATTATGTAATAATAATTCAAGTATGGAAAACGTAATTTTTCGCATGCGGACTTAATTCGAGAAAGTTAGAAAAGTAAAGCGTAAGAAGCTAATGTGATGATCGTGTAATACGTAAGTATTATACGAGGCACCGAATACGAGTATGATTTGAAGTATTATACGAGTATGTACGAATAATGGAATATCGTATATTATGAATTAGTATACGAGTTAGAATACGAGAATAATACGTAAACAATACGTTATAAGGCTTTAAGCCAAATGTAATGAACTTGTTGGATTACGTAGGAAGTGCAAGTCCAATGGGAATTAATAGGCAAGCCCAAGATTATGTAATGTGCAAGCCCAAGTGTGTGTAATATAAAGTCCAAAGTAACTTAATAAAAGCCCAAAGGAATAAGCTAAGCTAATTAAACCTAAGCTCAAGTTATGATCCAATGGGTTAGGGTGATCCATGGGGCAACCCATGATAATGTGGGTGAACTTGGTGACCAAGAACTTTGTGTGATGACCAAGAAAAAGTGTAGGGACCAAGTTTACTTGGTGCATAAGTAATGAATAGTAAGGAGGTGCTTAAGGAGGTGGGATGACCTAATGACCTTTATGCCCTAACTTAGGAAATCCTATAAATAGAGGACTTGTTAGCTCATTTGTTGTTTGTTAATTTCACCAACAAGACAAGTGCTCAAGTGTTAGAGAGAATAAGCAATTATAAGTTAGACTTCCAATTGTTTCAAGAAGAAGAAAAGCTTGATCATCAAGGGTAAGCCTTCTATATAATAATCTTCCAACTCTTCCATAGTATCTTGATAGAGAAGGGATGAATGATGGTTCATGTATGTTAAGAAGTTAAGAAGTAAAGAAATTGGATAATCAATGAACTTAAGCCATATAAGTCATGAATAAGTAATTCCAAACTTAAATAAGTTATGAACTTATGATGAACTTATATGAACTTGTCATATGTTTACATGAATGAAGTTAGTATGTTAAAGGATGTAAGAATGTTGGTTAAGAGATATAACTACCATAAGTTATGAGAAATGAAATTATATGTATTTTATACTTTAATAAGTTATAAACTCACGAAGAACACGTAATGACTTATCATGAAAAGAGGTTGATGTAATGTGTAGGTTAAGATGCCAATTTGATGGATAGAATCAATTTGGAATGATGAACAAATCATATGTAACGACGTTATGGCGGAATTCACGCGATTGGACGATAATCGTCGAATTCGTAAAATTCTCGGAATGGAAGTCGGATTTTGATATTAAGCTCGAAAACGTTGGTTTCCAATGGGAACAAGTCTTATTTGGCATTATAGAGTTGCGGACTCGAGAATGACCGAATTCCGACTTGGAACGAAGAAACGAGCGTTGAACGTTCACGAACGTTTATTGTTTTTATTAAAAATGAACCAATAGGTGGATTTTGAGTAAATGAAGTCAAAAATATAAAATGCTTGCATGAACATGTAGAGTAGGTGATTTGGGAGCTAACGGCTTCTGAACGAGCCAATTCGGATTTATAACGAAGAAGTTATGTGCCCAGGAATCTCACAAAAGAAAAAGTCGGTCAAATTTTTCTGAGGCACAGAGTCCACGCCGCGGCGTGACTCAAAGAAGAAAGGCCAAGCACATGACAGAAGAGGAGGCCGTAGTCTGCATCGTTAGTTGGCGCCACAACGCGACATATAGAATCGGGACTTATGCCATAGCGATCGAAGTCCCAAGCATGACATCGTTAACTCATAATGGCAAGCTTAAGTAAAGGAAGTCAGCCATAACCGCACAAATTTTGTGGTTTTCGACGAAGAAAGAATGTTGTAAATAGAGCGTGAATGGTAATTTATTAACAATGAACTAAGGCTTAATTATAACATTGTAAATGCATTGTTAAACCTTAAGTATGATAACTAAAGGTTGAAGATAGTCAATCAAACATGAATGAAATGATGATGTAACTTATAACGGTAAGCCGGAACCAATAATAAACAATCTAATACATAATTAGATTGAGAAGAAAGGTAAGATTCGTTAGAAACCATGTATGTTATTCATGACCTAATGTGTTACGTTATGTGATCATCTACTGTAGAGACCTTAAAGACTTAAAGTGCACGTGTAATAACAGTTGCAGACGCTGAAGGCAAGTGTTCTAACCTTTGTTTCAGTTCAATCTGAACATGCTTTGTGATTCATGTATTCTTACGCATGAATTGATATATGATGAAGTTAAAGCCAACTCTTTCGGCTAGACTTACGATACATTGGATTTCTTATAATCTATTGAAGTATTGTCGATGTTTTACCAAGCTGTGTTGGTGTGGGTTTCAAATGAAAACTGAGTATGCTAAAATGTTTTGTCGTCAAACGACAGGCACGTGAGGTTGCCACAACTTAAACGTACATACGTTTAATGAATGTAGTGTTGATCAACATAAAGTACTATAGGCTGATCACCTAGACGTGCTCGTAAAATGTCGGACTTACGGACTTGGGTGGTGTTTGATAAAACTGAGTGTTAAGACCTGAACAGTTTAGACGTCTGAATAGTATAAAACATCTAAATAGAATTGTATTTGAATGAAAAAATGTTGTTTGATAATTAAATTTTTCAGAATGTCTGAATAACGGTATTTTACTATTTTAACCCTCTGAACAGTTTAAACAAAACCTGTTTGATAATCAGAAGGTCTGAATAGTATTTTAAATACATATTTATAATATTTTGACCACAATATGATAAAATAAAATAAAAAAAGCGTCTGAAATTAAATTAACTTCAAACATAGTATCATGTCCCAAAAATATCAACATAGCATAATAATTCAATCATACAAATTAAATTAACTTCAAACAGTTGTTAAGAGTTGAAGTGCAATTTGTTCACGTAGATTAACCATAAATTCTACGCCTTGATCACCCCATTGTGGTTCATCTTGTCCCTCTTCTTCGTTTCCTTCATTTTGCTCCGCTTCATCGTTAAACATGTTATCTCGATCATATTGAGCAAACAATTCATCCTCAATGTTATGCTTCCTTATGAAATTATGGACTGCGAAGCAAGCGATAACTATATCCCTTTGTATTGTAAAAGGGTAAGGAGCCATTCGTTTCAAAATTGGGAATCTTGCTTTCAACACACCATAAGCACGCTCCATAATTTAACAGAGTAATGACCAAAGAAAACAGAGTATACAGAGTTATAGCAAATATCACATCCATAATTTAACTTAAGAAGTTCAAAGTCATCTACAACAAATATTACATCCATAATTAGTAATAGCAAAAATATCAAATTAGCCCCAACATATACAAGAGTTTATATCCCCAAAATATCAAATTAGCTAGCCCCAAAGATAAGAAGTTTGTACCCAAAAATATCAAATTAACTAGCCCCAAAGATAAGAACTTTGTACCCAAAAATATCAAATTAGCTAGTCGCAAATATACCCACCAACATAATACCAACAACTAAACAATATATCCCAACTTGCATGAAACCATCATAACCCAATTTTCAACCTCATTTTCTTTTAAAATCATCCATGCTTCTATATAGCTTGGTTTCTCACAAAATATTCCAAGAGCCATCTTGTGTAGTGGATTTTCTGCTCCCCAGCCAAGTTCTTCCAACTTATCTTTGCATTCTTTCACGGAAGGTCCACTATTCTTTTCAACAATGAGTTTTAAGGCCTTGGACATCTCTTCATCTAGGTTAGTGTTGTAGGTTTGTTTAGATGAACGCTTAGCTTTTTTCTTTGGTCTTTCTCCCTCAAAGCTAGGAGCGGAAGCATGAGATTGCATACCGGGAGTTGATGCATTGGGAGAAGGAATAGAAGTCCCTTGACCTTGGGTGCTAAAAGGAATGTCCTCAAGATTAACAACCTCCAAGTCCAAAGGCGTTTCGTTAGTCCTACCTCTTCCACAACTAGGACCCCAACTATCAAGTCCCGTTGCCGCAGTTCCATCAAATAATGCAATACAAAGATCGGGGAAGATTAGAGGTGAGGTCTTCAATGTTTCTACCATTTTATTTGCTTGTATTCAAACAATAAGTTCAACATGTTATAATATATTTTTAAGGACTATTACTAATTAACTTAAAATGTAAAAATATTAAAAATGCACCTTTATCTCTTGTGTCCATTCCTCATCAGAAAGGTTGAACCTATTCGTTGACGGGTCATATACATTTCCCGTCTTACTTTTGAGTTTGCACCATGCACCATATTTTCCTCGCAAGTAGTCAAAATGATTCTTCATTTGTTTTTGATCCACAATCATGTTGTAGGTATCTTTTAGTATTTCTCCTACCTTTCTCCATGATTGTGGCTTGAGGCTTGCACCTTCCCTACCATTTTCCACAACTTCACGAATACATGCTTCTAAAAAAGTTTTCACTAGTGATTCATTCCTCCAACTCACTCTAATCCTTTTTGGTTTTTGAGTTTCACTGGTTTGTTCCATACCTAAAGTACATAGATTATAAAAGGTTTAAACAATAAAAAACAAACATTTAAATAGGAATTTAACATCTCCTAATTTTAGATTTTTAGGCAAAATCTCTCTTTTAGGAATTTAATCGAACATAATGCGAGCGCCCATTTCAAGGACTGATTTCATAGCCAATTAGTTAAATTTTCATCAATGTTTTTCCTCCTTATAGCACCGCACGGCACATACTAGCTCCATATTTCTAATTCAGTCCATAGCAACCAATTACATGTACAACCAAATCCAATATATATATATATATATATATATATATATATATATACACACACAATTAGTTTATAACTAGTTAGTTTACTAACTTTACAAATTCTTCAAAGTTCCATATTTTCCTTGGTTCATACCCATAATTCAATTACCCAAGGTTTCATATGCCAAATCCAGTCAAGCTAATTCATACACAGTGAATTCATATGTAATTTAGCAATTTACCAACTAAATCACATACTAACTTCATATAAACTAATAAAAACATACATAATTCAATGCATACCTTTTTATTAGCTTGATTCTAGTCTCCATAAGTAAAGCCAAAAAAATAGAGAGCAGGTACTTCTTTATATTATTGTACAATACAACTAAACAACTGTTTTTATACATACCCCAATTTTTTTTTTTTAAAAAAAGTCTTTATCCACAAATTTTTCCATTTCTGTCTGCCAAAGAGTTACTTCACAGAAAGAGGTAAATTGAATCCAAGGTAACAAACACCAACATGATTAGTTCCACCAAGTGTGTATAGATTCCAAGTACACCAAGACTAGTTCCACTGGGTGTATTGACTACAAGTACAAAAACTAAATAGAAACTCCTCAATTGATTATACACAACTATTTACCTTGCTTTCATTTAATTACTCCCGACAGAAATCAGAAGGGCAAAAAAAAATCAGATGAACTCTGTGCAAAGTTAAAATCATGGTGGGAATTGATAATAACGAACAATAGATGAAGAAGGGAGAGAAGATTACCGGCGAAAGAAGATGAAAAGGAGCAAGGCCAAGGAGGAGAGAGCAGCAGCGCGAAGTGAAGGAGAGAAGAGCAGCAGCAGCGATCTAGGTTTGATTTGGGATAAAAGGTTATCATTGTCCCGAATTTTTTTTTCTCACTCAGATGTTCCTCTGAATGCTATAGATTTATTTTTATGTCTAACCGATTAAGAGCCATTAAGAGGGAAATTTTTTTTTGCCAAACAAGATTTGCCTCTGACCGAATCAGAGGCACCATTAAGAGGCAATAAGAGGCAATCAAACACAGCCTTAGTGCCGGGTTGTCCTTTTCAAAGAAAGTATGAAATGCTCATGTTCTTGGACCAGAATTGATGTTTTACTTAATATTGTCATTGTAAAACGTTTTGAAGGAAAAGTGAAGTGCTATTTTGTATTACCAATAGTACTTCGTAACTATTGTTCAGTTATTGAAGATATACAATTCCTATGTTTCAAGTATGCTATTTTGTATTACCAATACTTGCTGAGCTTGTTATGCTCACTCTTGCTTGAACCATATGAATGCAGCTAAGACCGAACGGACCGAAGGATCCGGTAAAGATAAGGGAAAAGCTAAGGCAGACCGTTGATCTGTCTATATAATAGTATAGGTTAATGTTGTAATGTATTTGATATTATGACAAAGAACTTATGTATTGGTTATAAAGAACCTGAGAAGGGAATATTGTTTTGGAATATATATAAGACATATTCGTTCTTTTGAGACATTTCAATTGAATGTATGTGTGAACTGTAGCACCGTGTAGCACCATATGCCGGGTCGGAAGATACCCGGATTTGGGGGCGTTACACTTAGATTTGTTGTTAAACTTCTTAGTCTTACATCTTTCAATAGTTTTTGGATTCTACACATTTTTCAAACTTAAATGTTAGGATTTTGCTTAATACAAAATGTAAGCCCACCAAATTTCCATTTTATCAATGATCAAGGGTTACTCCGCCATCTATATAGTGCTTGAAATTATCAGAGAATAATAGTAAAACAATTTGAACTTATTACAATAATTTTGTTTCAATATCATTCTAAATCTGATTGGGTTTCTATTTGGCGAGTATAGTGCTAACGAGATGAGCAATCAATGCAGCAATTGGTCTGACAGGTTATGAGTCACACATAAATTGTTACTCAGGTGCAAGTATAAAAAGTTATACACAGATGCAAGCGAATCCACCCCCGTGACCAAATATTTAATTTATATTCTAAAGTTATTTATCTCATTATCTGTTGCTGCAAATGAAACAGCCTAGCCAAGCTCTCAGCTCCCCTTTCTTCATAGTTTTTCGATTCTACATATTGATCACTCAGAACTTAAAGATTTTTTTGGCTCATTTATTGAACTTGCCTATAAATTATATGTTTAAGCCCAGTTCCTTTATAAATGAACAAGGCTGAGCTGAGCTTGCCACTAGCCCAAGCCAAGATTGAGATGTTTACTAGCTTCACTTTGTAAAATTTTAAAAATTATGAATAGCATAAAATTCTGATAAACACATTTCTTGACATAAATTTTCTAAATTGAGTGTCATCTTTAAAACCAGGATTTCTTCATATATGTTTTAGGCATTCTAACAAGCATTTAAATGTATATTCTAGATATTTGTCAATCATTTTGAAGCATTTAAAGTAAAATTTTGCAAGAAAAACATGAAGGTTAAAAGGCATGTTTTGCATATGAGCATCCTTCATCATCCTTTAGGATGTCTCAAGTACAGTTTTTTTTTTGTCCATCAAAGAATGGCTTAATGTCATAAAGTACGATGTCAAATGTACTATAAAGACTTGTTTACCCTCAAAGTGACCCCATGTTTGAAGAAAGAGAATAATTATAATATTTATTAGTGTGCTTATGTGGGGTTCAAATACTAGGATATAATTGAAACTTATCATACACTCTTCTCTAATTTGATCATCTTAATTAGTGTTAAATCGTACTCTTAAGACATACATTGGATGACCGAGGGATTATATAATTATTATATATTTTCTGATAACTTTTTATCATTCTATAAGTAATTTTGTTATACAAATTATGGTGGTGTGAAATTTAAGATGTGAAAACACATATGTATGTTATAGTTTTTTATTAATTTCTTAATAACTATTTTGAATGTAAATGATAATATAACGTAAAATACCTTGAGAATATAAAATATAATGTATAAATGTTCTCTACCCCTTAAAATCCGTGACAGAAAATGGGGAAAAAAACTGTATCTTTTCTTGACAGAGAGAGCATATAAGGAGAGTATCATAATATATCTACATGTTGAAAATAAACTTATCAGTGCCAAATTCTAACATCTTGTTAATTATACATACTCTAAATTTGTATTTGAACTTTGTTCAATTGTTTAAGTACATAATGAACTAGTTCGAGCAAGCCCCCAAGTGAAGCAAAAAAGTGTTCAGGGTTTATCACATAGTTCAATTGCTTCCCTAAAAATTTTCAGTAACATTATTCTTATTGTTACCAGCATCAAACATGGTTTGGTGCTTTATTTTTCATCTGGGTATTGTTAGCTTGAGTTTTGTTTGACTTTGATCTGTAAGATTGGTAGATCCAGTTCTTTCTTCTCCTTATTGAAAATCCATTTAATGACCTACTATTGATGTTTTAGCTACATGCTTGTCTAATTCTTTATATTTTCACAGGTCTTGTTGGATAAATTGGTTAAACCGTCAAACCCTATTACTGATTACAACACGAGGTATATATGCGTGGGTATTATTCTTTTATTTATTTTGTCTATTTCTGCTTGAGCAGTACCTACATCATTTAGTTTGATTATTTCAATGCTGTTCTGGAATGTCTGGACCAGTCATTGGTCAGTGTTAAACTTCATCTTATGTCGAATATGATGTAAACATTTTCAACCTTTGATATGCAGATGCTGCTCTCTCTCTCTCTCTCCCGAGGGAAAAAATTGTAGTGGGCCAGGACCTTTCCCTCTTTCTTCTGTCATCTTTCTTTCGGAAAAAAACTCGACTAAAAACACGCGACATGTTTCACAAGGAACTGTTGCATTTAATGGGGTTGTGGAGTTTTTATAACTTAAGGGCTTGTCGTTTTTTTTGCGTTTTAAGCTTTTTATCTAGATTATAGGGGCCGCTATCAACTTTATTTTTGCGATATTAGCAGATTGGCAATTAAACTTAAAAACATTTTCATTGAGTTTTCTTTGAGCGTCAACTATTCTTGGTTGTTAAATTTTGTTATAAATAGTTATAAACGATCTGTTTTATAAAACGTTACACAACAATTTACTTAAATGGTGAAAGGGAGAGAGAATTGTTGCAAGATCTCAAATTACGTCAATGATGAGTAGTGAGAAACTGCTGTTAGATTGGCTAATTATAGGCTACTATGGTAAACATGAATTATGATAATCCCCGTTTCTGGATAATTTAGATGTGTTAGATATGAGAAGTACCCTAGCTTTAGCTAGTTGGTTTCAATACTGTGATGCTGAAGCCAGACATCAAGGGTATTACTTGATAAAGAAAAGCTTAAGCAAACTATGACCAAGCTGCCATTTTTTAAAATTGTGTACTGCATTGTGGATAAAAAGTTTCTAAGCTAAAGGTTGTGAAGTACAAGAAAAATGACCATTACATCTGACTCCTTTAGGAAAAGGATTAGTTGCTGGAATTATACAAGAAATCTTCAAATATTGCCTAATTAGAAGGTATTTATTTTGGGAATTTCATGGGCCAACTGGTAGAGGAATATGATACGTTTGCTATGTGCATGGGAGGATAGAGCTTGGGGAGTAATTGTGTGATGCAAATAGATTAACTGGTGATAGTAGTGTTTAGTGAGAAGAAAAGGAGAAGAGGTGGTAAATATCATTTGGTAAAGTGAGCTTCAGTTTGCTCTCCTATACAGTTAAGGGGACTGGTCATTAGGGACTCTTAAAGATTCAATCTAGCTCTCCGTGGAAAGTAGCTGGTGTTTTGTGATGGAGGAAGATGATAAATTGCGAAAGAAGGTGCTGGTGGGTAGGTTTGGGAGGTGCCTAGGTATATTTGTTCGCAAAGTTTGGTGAGCTTTCAGGTAGCAAGCATATTCTGAGAGAATGTATAATTTCTGTAGGTGTTTTTTTATTATTACTCCCTCTGTTCTACAGAAAGAGTCCTTTGCTTGCAAAGTTGAAGGATGTTTTGTTCCATATTTACCACTAAAATTAAAATTTGTTTGTTTAGTAGTGATGACATGATAATGAAATAATGATGATAAACTTGAGGACATGCACCATTTTATACTACCATGTAAAGAAATGGGACTTTTTTTGTGGAACAAAAAAAATTGGAAAATCTAATGGGACTCTTTGTGGAAATGGAGTATTATTTGTGTGCGAGTTCCCACCAACTTTTTTTTTACATGAATATATATTATATTTGGATTTAATTTCTGTATGTTAATGTCCGATATGCTGGTTGAGTTGTTCAGACATTTAGTAAAAGTTTTACAACTCTGGTTGGCTTGGCAACGAAGAGTATGCATCGATATTGATTAGGTATAAACACTTAATACGGAAAACCCAAATGATATAGCTTGATCACAATAATCTGGACTTTTTAATTTGTCCACTAACTATGATTCTCTTGAACAAATTGTAGTACACTAATCCAACTTCTAAACAAATTGCCTATTTCATACACATTCCCCTGGTCAGTCGCAACAGCATGGGAAAGCCAATTGTAGTACACTTTCTGAAATTAACTACTTGATTATGCAGGTACAGTGGAATCACATGTGAGATGTTGGATGGGGTGACCACAACCCTAAAAGATATTCAGGTTACACGGAACATCCGCTGTTATTACTCTTTTAATTAGTCTTGTGTTAAGTTTGCTATATTGAGTCACCTATGTACCTCTGTTGCATACTGTATTCAGGAAGATTTTCTGCAACTGGTTCACAAAGAAACCATTTTGGTTGGACATTCATTGGAGAATGATTTGTTAGCATTAAAGATATCTCATGATCTGGTGATTGATACGGCAGTTTTGTATAAGCACTCACGTGGTGGGACTTACAAAATAGCTCTTCGAGTGCTGACTAGGAAATTTCTTTCCAGAGAGATACAAGACTCAGGAAACGGACATGATAGTGTTGAAGATGCAAGAGCTACTATGGAACTGGCATTACTAAAAATAAGACATGGCAAGTGATTATCTTCTTTATACATTTACAGTGGCATTTGCAATCAATACTGTTGAAGAGTTTGGACTTGAAGATATACTTGCATGGATTTAAAAAAATAATATTAGGTTATCTTTTTTTCCTTTTTTTTTGTGTCAATTGTGGTTTGCGTCGGACAAAGATGAGCTGCACTAACATACAACTAGTTTGGTACTTGAAAAATATGAGATTATTTTGTGATATGTGCTTTTGAATGCAATCAAGAATGAATTTAAAACTGAAATCATCGTAGGCTAGTCTACACTTGAGCACGCCTACAGTTTTTTGTTCTTCAAGCATGCCCATGATGCATCTGTTCAAAGTCCACAAAAATCTATCCACCATGTGTACCTATAATGCATCTGTTTAAGGTCTTGTATCATCAAAGTTGGGTCATCGGCATTATCATGGATACCATATTGACTATTACTGATATTCTGGTTTTTCTAAATCAGATAGCATGTGGTTCATATTTAGATAAAGCTTTTAGAGACATCCATTCATGCTACTCTTTTGTAGTTATTATTTTTCCATAAATGGTCTTAGTTTTTTATATTACTCAAGTATTGCATTTTTCATTGGTTCTTGGAGTTTCATGTTTTATTATATTTACATGATCAGCATGTCTGTGTATTTGTCTTCTCTTTCATAAAGTTGCGGGGGTTCAAAATCTCCATGACCATTATTTTCTGCTTATAATTGACAAAGTTGGAATTTAGTTTACCGTCAATTTTGGAGAAAGGACTTTTCTGTTGTGTGTCCAGTTGTACATGATACCTTTTATTTAAAGGAAAAGATAGTTGCCAAGATTGATAGATATATGGATGCCAATTAAATGTATATTAGATGAATGCTACTTCATGTTGAAGTCATAAATGATGAATCCTTCAATGTGTAAGTTGTAACACATGTAATAACTAGTGGTAACACATGTAATGAAGACGAGAGAGAAGGAGATAGAGAAAGCCTATGAATGAAATAAATGGCTGCTAGAAACACATTAAAGGATGCGGATGCATGTACTATTACAAAAACAAAGAATAATAACAACCCCCCCAAAAAAAAGGAAATGTAGGCAGGCTGGAGAAGTCATTTATATTATATTCAGACCTGCTTGTTCTATATTCCAAAATTGTTCATTGGGTATGAAATAGCATTAAATTGATCGTGCCTTTTTCTTTGTTTCTTTGGAATTAGGACCCGACTTTGGTGCACCCCCGTCGTTCATGCGAAAGAAGCTCCTTTCAGTTTTGGGCGAATGTGGTAAAGTCTCCTCTTTAATTGATAATATATCCGTTGTGAAGCGATATGCGTCCGAGTCATCCCATGCAATTCTAGTTTCTTCTGATGATCAAGCTCTTTTAAAGGCCAGGAAAGAGGTAAGAGTTCATATTAGAAAGTTCCTTTTGAAAAAACTAGAGAAAGGTAGTGGTGGGCCGGGGGTTTATGGACAAAGTATATCTCACACAAATCTCAATCAATTGAATAATAAGTCATTTAGTTCTGCAGACCAACATAGATCCATAGTTATTGAATTCTGTATCTAGAAACTTTCTTTTAATTTGACTTTTGCTTCTTGGGGTCTTTGGTATGGGCATGGGTCTCCCAAAGCCTTTTATATTGATCCAACCAAGTCTTGCGGCGTTATCCTACATCAGGTAGTAGGCTGAAATATTGAACTTTTAACTGTTTTATATAACTTTCTTTTCATTGTGTAGGTGCACAATGAAAAGGTACATTTCATCTGGACCCAATTCTCAGAATTAAGTTCCTTCTATAAAAAGCAAGCAGAGGATGCTGAGAAGTTAAATACGAAGCTTGCAGAAATGACATCATTGCTTACTTGTACCAAGAAGTATACAGGCAAAAAATGCATTAAGTACAACATTACCTCCGAATTAAAGGACGTTCTTAGTCAGCTAAATGCTCGAGTCAAAACTCTCTACTCCAGTTTACCTACTAATACCATGCTTATTATTTGCACCGGTCATGGGGACACTGCAGTTGTTCACAGGTACACATATTACACAACCTTCATGTTCTTTCAAACAAACCGTAAATTTCTTGTTTGCATACAAGTGGATGGCCAAAAGTAGCTTTATAGATCTCTCAAGTTCACATTAAGATAATTGAATAAATAAGTCAATTTAAGTACCTGGATGTGCCATATAAGTTAACTCTCAATCCGCATTCAGTTTGGAGACTTGACCAAATAGTAAGATTTTGTAGTAAAGAAATCATTAGTTTAGAGGCTCTGGCTGAGTTTGGAAGAATTGCTTGTAGTCATTATCCTGGACTGTAGTGCAAATTTAAAACACTTGATTCATGATGGAATTTAGACATGTAAACTTAAACAATTAACCACAATATTAACCTTGGATCAGATTAAAACAAGTTTTTTTTTCCTTATGTCTTTTTGGGTGAAAGCCAAAGAAATCTGTGAAATCAAGCAAGTCCAATTCTGCAATGTTTTATATAATCGCTTTATGCAGTTCAAGGATCTGTAATTCTGCATATTATTGGTCAATCAAGGTTAAGCTAAACTATTCCAGAATATAGAACTATTATTGGGACTTTGGCTGGTCCTGCAATCAACAAAGTGTATCCGACCTACGGTCATGATTAGTGGTTGCACTGGTCTCTGATCAATCAGAAAATGATCTAGAATTAGGACTATGTTTTGGAGCAAAAACTAATCTGAAGTTTCAAACACTACGCATGAGTACCTCAATGTCCAATTAATGGGGAGAGGTTTCTTTAATTTTCAAAGAATCATTAATATAAAATATATTCTGCTCATTTCTTGTCTGCTGGTCATTCACCATACTGATGTATCAAAGCAGACTAGTTGGAATTTAGATACCTCCTATGCACTCTAACCTCCATATTTACTTTTCTGAATATGATAACTATGAAATCTGTTAAAATTGATATTTATCAAAATGTTACATATTAAATTGATTTTCCCACCTATTCAATTTACTTTACCAAACTTAAATTAGCCACATTATGATTACTCTCTTTATGTGAAGATTGAGGAAAATGCTGGCGGAGCAAGTTGAAAACGGAATAATAAGCCGT
>CM035169.1:66063073-66148787 GCA_020205615.1 Panax quinquefolius
GTTATAAAATAGCTTCATTATCTATAGTTTCAAACATTGTTTTAAAAATCGGATCGGATGGCCAGTTCGACCTGTAAAAATCGGAACTGGTTGGCACTCCGGTCTTGGTTGAACTAAAAAACCATTTTTTGTCAAAACCTGGTTAACCCACCGATTATTGACCAAGTGACCTGATTATTTTGTACCAATTTTTTTAATATTAAAATTAACTACTTTTAGTAATATATTAACTCAATTTTATTATGTTTTAGTTCATAAAAAAATGAGATTTTTTAAAATTTTATTAATTACTAATAATATATATTTTTATATATTAATGATGTCACTGGGTAATAACGATTCGACCACTGGGTGGACCAGTGACTGTAAGACCCCAACTTTTTATAAATAAAATTAAATTTCCTCTATTTATTATTGTGAATAATAAGGTGTTAATTTGATATAATACTTTGGTTATGGGTGAAATGTGCAAATTTTGCAAAATAAGCAAGTGGTTATAAAATATTCATTTTTATCGGAGAATATTCGTTTGGTCGTGGAATATTCTTTCTGTCTGGGAATATTTGTACGAAGGCGCAGCCATTTGTGGGCCCCATAACGGAAAACGGTCGGATGAAGAAAATGACAAGTTTGAGTTTTTATAAATAATTACAGAATTGTTACCGTTAACAACATTTGGAATACCCGGTGGTTAAATACGATGAATACACGTGGTTGCACAAAGAATAACACCAGTATTTACCGCGATTTTTGAATTATTGATTCTTACGTAAGAAGGCACTACTCAATAATTGTTACAGTAATTACTGTTCAATATTTTATTTTATTGATTCAATAATTACTTCGTTGATATTTTATATTATTGTTGTTTCAATAATTGTCACTGCACATTATTTCCCATTATCAGACCAATAATTCATATTATTTGAATAATATTATTAGATAACATTATTGGCAATGTCTAAGGAAGTTCTGTCTAGGAAAGGAGTTTGGTCACCTAATTGCGCGCCAATAAGGAGAAATCCTTATCGGAAAGCCCCTTCTTTCTTGGGAACGACCTGGTTGTCATAATTGTGATTCTATAATATTATTTGTGAATAATTAATTTTTGATTTATATGATAAGGAAATATTTATTTTATGTGGATATAAATGATGGATATATTTATTGTGGTTATAAATGAAGAAATTAATGCTGAGGTATTTTATCAGTATTGTGTCGGAATGGAAGTTTTGAAAATCGTCCGTATGTGAATTTTGATCATTTTTCGTTTGGAATTTGGAAAAACTTAAACTTACAAAGTTGTAGAGAATTTAATTTCCTATGGAATAGACATGAGATTCGAATTTTTCTGATAAAAGGACTATTTATTATGAATTATTGAAGTTTTGAAAATAAATATTTTTATTAAAAATATGGTGGGCCCCACTTTTGGTTGGTGATAAATGAAATGTGCTGAAATTTATTTTTAAAAGTGGTGGGCTTGAATAGTAGCAGGTAAAGCCATCAGGTAGCAAGTTAGTCTACTATGGCGTTCTAAGCATTTTCCTATAAATATGGTGCTTAGTTAGAATTGAAAATCACACCAGAAACAAGTTTTCTCTCTTTCTCTCTCTATATTATCGAGCGTATTTTGTGAGTATTTAGATACTTTGTGAGTTGCTATTCATCAGTGCAAGTTTCCTTCAGCCTTATACCGATATTCCGATCAGAAGTACTGTTATTTTGAGGTAAGGGATATTATTTCTTCATAATGATATTATTCTTTCAATATCATTATACCGAAATATTAGTATGAATTTTATTGTGGAATTTCTACCTTTTTGTGTCGGGGTTATTATTCACGTATACGACACTATTCACGAATACAACACTATTCATAGAAAAAATAAAATTTTCTTTTCTTTGTCTAAGTTCTCTATTATGGTTACTATCTTTGATTGTATCCATGTGTTGATCTTTATTCTTGAATTTTGCTCCACAATTGATTATTATAAGGTATTTTTGAACTTGGATAAACTAAAGTACGAATCCCTAATCTTTGATCTTTTATCTCACCGGATTCGTTTTCTTTAAGATATTTTTCATCATCCTTAGTCCTAAATGATGATATTACTGAATATCTTTGGCCTGTAGTGCAAAGATGAATGATTAACTGTTGAATAAAGATGAATGATTAACTGATGAATATCTTTGGCCCGTAGTGCAAAAATGAACAGATGTTGAGATGAACATGACCAACTGGTGATTCAAATGAATATCTTTGGCCTATAGTGCAAAGATGAATATTTGATTCAAGATGTATATTGATTGATGTTATAGGGATAAAATATTGATGATGGACTTTTAAATCTTAGAAGATAGTAGAATTCATTATCTACTTGACTCTTCTAATGGATTGTTGTTTCCGCTACAGTTGTTGATCTAAAACTTGTTGTCTATTAGATTTTATCAGATTTTTCCCTGTTGAAGACTAATGATAAATTGTTGTATATTATCTTAGTCATAATATTCTTTACTGGGCTAGTTGAGCTCTCCCTTTTCCTTTTTGTTCCATTTTCTTCTCAGTAGGTGAGAACATAGCAGGAACTAGCCGGGGTATGGAGTGATGGTTCAGGATAGTTGTATTAGTAATCCTCACTATTTTGTAAAATAGTGTATCAATAATTGTAATGATGACTCCTTTTGAGTTTGTATACTCTTTATTATACAATAGTTGTATTCAAACTCACAATATATGTGTCGTATTTTTTGCGACAATTGTATTCTCGAAGTTATATTTGTTTCTGCATTACCATGTATTTGGCGACTCAAAATGGGTGATGTATACCTATTTTGGGGCGCCATAGTTAGTATCGAGCTTAGGATATGATCCCAGGCTGAGATGTGAGACAAGAACTAGGAGGGGAGAGACGGGGAATTCCTTTGCTAGTATGATCTGACTAAGTTTATTTGGTATTTATTTGGTCGGTAAGAGTATAGGGATAATATGTGACATGTCAATTAACCCTTGTTTTGTGGCAGTATTTGAGAATGGCAGCTAGAAATATTAGCAATGGAGTGAATCAGACTGTGGAGACACCTTTAATCACCTCCCAGGGGAACGTGCAACAGGAAGACAATATTCCTCCTGTAAACAACACTACCGAACAAATGATGAATGATGGAATGTTTAGAAGCTTTTTGTAGTTCATGCAAAATCAGACGAGGGAGACTCGTGCACAAAATACGGGTGGAAATGATAGCAATGCGCGGCTTGTCACAGCCAAGCAGTTCAAGGAGTTGGGACCACTAGAATTTGTGGGAAAGCCGGATCCGATTAAGGCGGAAACGTGGTTAAAGCAAATTACCAAGATATTCGATGTCTTGGAATGCACGGAGGAACAGAAGGTTCCTTTCGCCACCTTTATGTTCCGTGGTGAGGCGTACTCACGGTGGGAGTCTCAGTGAAGCGTATCCACTTCGCCGCACTCAAAGATATATCTTGGGAAACATTTCAGAAACTGTTTAATGACAAGTACTCTCCTGAAAGTATTCGTCATATGAAGGAGGTGGAGTTTATCAGACTGGAACAAAACAACATGACGGTGTCCCAATACGAGGCAAAGTTTGCAGAGTTATCCAGGTTTGCACCTCATTTGGTCGAGAATGAGGAACGAATGACGAAGATGTTTCTGAGAGGTCTAAAACCCGAGATTCGGCAATATCTTATCTCTCATAAATTTTCTTTATATTCATATGTTGTAAACACGGCTCAATTATTAGAGTGAGATAATGAGTATGTTAAACCGAGGGACCACAACCAAGGTCATATCGGTGGCAGCGGTCATCGGAGCAATGGCAACCAGCAGGGAGGAAAACATTTGGACAAAAGCAGTAACCACTCTGGTGGTAATCGTGGCCTTGAAAATAAAAGAAGCGAGTCGGGAGGAGATTTCAAGAAGAGAAGGTACAACAATGATAACATGAAGACGTCAGCACAAACATCAACTATTTTTAGGGGAGGAGAACGAGCACCTGTCGTTTGTTACAAATGCGGGAAAGAGGGACACATCAGCCCAAACTGTCCACAACAATCCAAGGTGTGTTATAACTGTGGAAAGGAAGGTCATATAGCTAGAGATTGTCTAGTTGCGAAACCAAGTTCAACAGGGATGGTGACTCCAAAGGCTATCCCAGACAAGTCAAAGTCGGTGGTTCCTGGAAGGGCGTTTGTCGTGACTGCCCAAAATACGAGGAACCCCAACGAGGTGATCACGAGAGTTAAAGGTCCAACTACAGGAGTTGTTGGACATCAATTTTATTCATCCTAGTACATCTCCTTGGGGTGCTCCTGTGTTATTCATAAAGAAGAAAGATGGGAGTATGTGACTTTGTATTGACTACCGAGAATTGAACCATGTCACCATCAAGAATACGTATCCGTTACCTCGCATTGACGACATGTTTGACCAGTTGCAAGGAGCACAATTCTTTTCAAAGATCGATCTTCATTCTGGATATCATCAGCTGAAGATTAAAACTGAGGATATTCCAAAGACTGCCTTCAGAACTTGGTTCGGGCATTATGAATTCTTAGTCATGTCTTTTAGATTGACTAATGCTCCTGCTGCTTTTATGGATATGATGAACTGTGTGTTCAAAGATTATTTGGATCAGTTCGTTATTGTCTTTATTGATGACATCCTCATCTATTCCAAAAGCCGTGAAGATTATGAGCACCATTTGAAGCTGGTACTGCAAAGACTTCGCGATAACAAGCTATATGCCAAGCTGAAGAAATGCGAGTTCTGACTTGAGGAAGTAGCATTCCTTGTGCATGTGGTGTCAAAAAATGGAGTATCTGTCGACCCAGCAAAGATTGAAGCCATACAAAGTTGGGAGCAACCAAAGTCGGTGACCGAAGTACGTAGCTTTTTGGGCTTAGCTGGTTACTATCAGAGATTCGTGGAAGGATTTTCTCGAATCGCTACTCCGTTAACTCAGCTGACTCAGAAAGATACAAAATTCGGTTGGAGCGAGGATTGTGAGAAGAGTTTTCAAGAACTCAAGAGGAGACTCATTTCAGCACCTGTTCTGACAATACCATCTGGTTCGAATGGATTTGTTATCTACAACGATGCTTCAGGCAAAGGGTTAGGATGTGTTCTTATGCAACATGGGAAAGTCATAGCCTATGCCTCACGATAACTCAAGGAATATGAGAGGAATTATCCTACTCATGATTTGGAGTTGGCAGCAGTCATTTTCGCATTGAAGATCTGGAGACACTACCTGTATGGGGGAGAAAGTAGAGATCTATACAGATCATAAAAGCCTCAAATATTTCTTCACCCAAAAGGAACTCAACATGCGGCAACGACGTTGGCTCGAGCTATTGAAAGATTACGATCACACCATCCAATATCATCATGGAAAAGCAAACGTGGTAGCTGACGCATTGAGTAGAAGATCATATGCGGGTCCGAGTGCAATGGTGTTAACATAAAGGTCCATTTTGTATGACTTGCAAAGGATGGAGATAGAGGTAAAGGCTCCAAGTACCCACGTGATGATATCAAATATACGAGTAGAACCGACTTTAATCGATAAAGTTAAAGCCGCTCAAGCTACGGACCTGGAGCTGATGCGTATGAAGAAGAAAGTGCAAGAAAGTGCTATTCCAGAAGCAAGAATCGATGAAGAAGGAATACTTTGAGTCAACTCCAGACTTTGTGTTCCTAACGATTCTGACTTTAAGCATAGAATCATGATGGAGACACATAATACACCGTTTGCAATCCATCATGGGAGTACCAAAATGTATCATGATCTTCGACATACATTTTGGTGGAGCAATATGAAGAGAGAGATCGCGGAGTTTATCTCGAGGTGTTTAACTTGTCAACGTGTAAAGGCGGAGCATCAAGTACCAAAGGGTCCATTGCAACCACTTGAGATTCTGAAATGGAAGTGGGAACACATTACTATGGATTTCGTTACTGGTCTTCCCAAGGTTTCTCAAGGCATAGATGCGATTTGGGTAATTGTTGATAGATTAACCAAGTTTGCCCATTTCTTGCCTATACGGGAGACTTATTCCCTTGAACGTCTTACTCATATGTACGTGAATGAGATTGTGAGATTGCATGGCATGCCAGTATCCATAGTTTCCGATCATGACCCAAGATTCACTTCACGATTTTGGGTTAGCTTGCAGAAAACTATGGGCACAGATTTACGATTCAGTTCGGCATACCATCCTTAAACGGACGGACAATCAGAGAGGACTATTCAAACTCTTGAAGATCTATTAAGACCCTGTGTCCTAGATTTCAAAGGTAGTTGGGATAAGTACCTACCATTGGTGGAATTCTCCTACAACAACAGTTATCAGGCAAGTATAGGTGTGGCTCCATTTAAAGCATTGTATGGAAGAAAGTGTCTCTCTTCAGTATGCTGGGATGAGGTGGGAGAAACAACATTGTTGGGATCGGATTTGGTACGTATAACTACAGAAAAGATCCAAACGATTCGACAACGTATACAAACGGCACAGGATCGACAAAAGAGTTATGTGGATCTTCATCGAAAGGACGTGGAATTTAATATTGGGGATCATGTATTGTTACGTATTGCTCTATGGAAGGGAGTTACAAGATTTGGGAAGAGGGGAAAGCTCAATCCAAGATTTGTTGGTCCATTTGAGATTCTTGACCGAATAGAAAATGTGGTATATAGACTCGTATTACCTCCAAGCATGTCTCGTGTTCATAATATTTTTCACATATCTATGTTTCGTAAATATGTGAAAGACCCGAACCACATTATTAAGTTAGAACCGGACGAGATAGCCAAAGATTTAACGTCTAAGTAGTAGGTTTTGTTAAGATATTGGATAGGAAAGAGTATGTCCTACGCACCAAGGTTATACCACAAGTTAAGGTTTTGTGGAGAAACCATGCTATTGAAGAAATGACCTGAGAGTTGGAATCAGAAATAAAAGCAAAGTATCCTCACCTTTTCAAAACACCAGGTATGTACGTCAATTTCGAGGATGAAATTTCATAAAAAGGGAAGGTTGTAAGACCCCAACTTTTTATAAATAAAATCAAATTTCCTCTATTTATTATTGTGAATAATAAGGTGTTAATTTGATATAATACTTTGGTTATGGGTGAAATGTGCAAATTTTGCAAAATAAACAAGTGGTTATAAAATATTCATTTTTGTTGGGAAATATTCGTTTGGTCGTGAAATATTCTTTCTGTCGGGGAATATTCGTACGACGGTGCAACCACTTGTGGGCCCCATAACAGAAAACTGTCAGATGAAGAAAACGACAAGTTTGAGTTTTTATAAATAACGGCGTAATTGTTACCATTAACACTGTTGGAATACCCAGTGGTTAAAATACGATAATATCGCGGGTTGCATGATAGCATTACGGTATTACCGCATGTATTTTTGAATTATTAATTCTTACGTAAGAAGGCACTACTCAATAATTGTTACAGTAATTACTGTTCAATATTTTATTTTATTGATTCAATAATTGCTTCGTTGATATTTTATAGTATTGTTGTTTCAATAATTGTCTCTGCACAGTATTTCCCATTATCAGATCAATAATTCATATTATTTGAATAATATTATTAGATAGCATTATTGGCAATGTCTAAGGAAGTTCTGTCTAGGAAAGGAGTTTGGTCACCTAATTGCGCGCCAATAAGAAGAAATCCTTATCGGAAAGCCCCCTCTTTCTTGGGAACGACCTGGTTGTCATAATTGTGATTCTGTAATATTATTTGTGAATAATTAATTATTGATTTATATGATAAGGAAATATTTATTTTATGTGGATATAAATGATGGATATATTTATTATGGTTATAAATGAAGGAATTAATGCAGAGGTGTTTTATTAGTATTGTGTCGGAATGAAAGTTTTGAAAAATCGTCCGTATGTGGATTTCGGTCATTTTTCGTTTGGAATTTGGAAAAACTTAAACTTACAAAGTTGTAGAGAATTTAATTTCCTATAGAATAGACATGTGATTCGAATTTTTCTGATAAAAGGCTATTTATTATGAATTATTGAAGTTTCAAAAATAAATATTTTTATTTAAAATATGGTGGGCCCCACTTTTGGTTGGTGATAAATGAAATGTGCTGGAATTTATTTTCAAAAGTGGTGGACTTGAATAATGTGAGTAAAAGCCATCGTGTGAGTTGTTAGTCTACTATGGCGTTCTAAGCATTTTCTTCTAAATAGGGAGCTTAGTTAGAATTGAAAATCACACCAGAAACAAGTTTTCTCAATATACATATCAAATTAAAATAATTAATAATTTGTATAAAGGTTTGGCTCTGATACCACTGTTAGGTTTGTAATATTCATGAACGCAATCAAATTGCAAAATAATGCTAAACGTGTAAAATCGAGTTTAAAATTTTACAAACCATATACGGATCACCCTTTATGCACAATTATTAATTAAACGAAAAGATAAAGAATAAAATCATACCCTCGAAGATCGAGCTTCCTCGGTACAAGTTCACCTCCAAATCCTTTCGCTCAACTTGAATCCACCGGGTTTGGTTCCTTCCTTTGATCAACGTTAGCCACCCATATGTTTGGCCTCTGAGGGTGATCCACCAAGGAAAAATAAAGATTCAAGAAGAAGGGTATTGGCTCAAACCCTAGTTTTTCCTATCTCTATATAGAAAAGGCGTACTCTCCAACAAATTGGAATTATGTCAGTATGTTGTAAAAAAGTCAACAACCCCTCACCCATAATAAGACTCCTCTTATTTATAGATTTGGGCAACCCACCTTAACAATTAAGGAATTAGATTTTATTTAATTAATTAAATTCTTTTAATTAATTAAGCTCCCTAATCTTATTAGGGATAATTAATTAAACTCCTTTAATTAATTTTCCTTCCTAATCCAATTAGGAATAAATGAGAGTACTTATATTAAATTAATTCCTAAACTCTTTTAGAAATTAAAATAATAATAATTGTAATAATATTAATAAGACTCCTCTTATTAATTTATATTTAATATTTCTAAAATATTAAATAATAAATATTAAGCTATTTAATTTATTCTATCACCATAGATTAAATTAAATATACTTAACATATTATTACGATTATGCTATTAACTTCTTAAATAATTATTCTTCCTTTTATGGTGTGACCCATTAGGTTCTCCATATTAAACCTTGTGAATAAATCAATTAGAACAATTCTAATCTTATTTAAATAAATAAATTAAACAATTAATTTATTTAAATAAATAATATTTATTCTACAATAGGGATAAGCCTCCCTAGCGATTAACGACTTTCCAGATAATATAGATTTCAACATTAATCATAAAAGAACCTTTGAGTAAATAGTTACCGTACAATTCAATCCTTCCACCATACAATGTCCCAATTAAATATAAGACATGGAATTACTGTCAAGTCTTATTTTATTTAATTATATGTATTTCGATCCTTAAATGCACAACTCCAAATAATGCAGATTAGAAACTCCTTTCTAATTTCATTCTGCCTTGGCCAAGGACTACTGAGTTGTCATTTATCGAATCACATAAGATATTTCTCTTCTTTTATTAGAAGTGGTAGATTCTTTATTGATCATACATTATCTCCATGTACAACTTATTATACCCAAGCATACCCTTTGATATACCCTAAGGGTCTTAAGGAATAAGTCAAAGTATAACTCATCATACACAAGATACTATGATGATCTCAAGTCCAAGGATCACTTGTACTACTATCACTACAGAATTCCCATTGACAGCAAATAAAACTCCATTAGGTTCCTCCTTAGCGAGCCACGCTTCGGTGAACTTATTCTCTAATAAGCACCTACATACTTGCTTTAGTGTCTCCACACAAATGATCATGAGATCAATCATCCACATCCAATGAAAGAAGCAACGTATGTACCAATCTATCCGGATTCACTAATCCCCAATTTAGTAATCCAATGATTGGGAACTATTTTAGTTTTAAGCTTTCTAAAATTTAGATTTCATTAGAATGATCATCATCATTATTCTAAAAGCATTGCTTAAAACTATGGGTTTATCACATATTATAAAAACAAAGATCATGTAGATAATTAAAAGCCTTTAATAAATTAATACTTTTATTAATAAATGAATAAGATTGTTACAAAGTATATGCTTTATCATCAAACATGATTGGCTTGTGTGCATACTACTTTCATAAAGATAATTAAATTATCAATAGCCTTCATCAGTAATAAATCAGAGATTTAGAACATATGGTAGATGATAAAACTTTTCAACCATAGTTGCAGTGGAACAAGCAATCCATTAGAAGAGTCAAATAGACCATAAAGTCTATTATCTTCTCCACATTAAAAGTCCACCAACAATGTTTTATCCCTGTAACATCAATCAACAGTTCTTTTCCACAATTATATGAATAACTCATAATCATAATTGTGATTCTAAATTCCTCTTCGCACCCAGGACGAAGATAATTTTTATCACCTATCTTTACCTGAAACATCAAAGATCATGGTTATACCAAATCACAGTTCCTGTTTGTAATCATACTAATAAATTTATCTTTGCACTACGGCCAAAGATATTCATTATCATTTCATCTTTGCACTACAGGCCAAAGATATTCAACAACATGTCATCTTTGCACTACAGGCCAAATATATTCAACAATAATTCATCTTTGCACTACAGGCTAAAGATATTCATCAATAATTCATCTTTGCACCATAGGCCAAAGATATTCATCAATAATTTATCTTTGCACTACAGGCCAAAGATATTAATATCTCAAAGAAATACATAATCATTTCAGAATTTCTATACACAAAAATTATAACCATGTTGATCAATTCACCTTTGCACTTAAGCTAAAAATATTCAATTGTAAATTCAATGGTCATGATCATACCTGTCAACGATTCAACTTTGCACTACTGGCCAAAGAGAACCCATAGTCATGATCATACCAATAATCTACCCATTTTTACTCTCAAGTCAAAGAGAAATATCATCCTTAGGGTTATAAAAATGTTATATATGATAATAAAAACAATATAATCAAAATATAGATTTAATCTCAAGAGTAAGATTCATAAATAAACGATAATTTGGTCAGAAAAAGAAACTAATTTTGTTGTGAATAGTACCCGTAAATAGTAACTCGTGAATAGTAACTTATGAATAGTAACTCGTGAATAGTAACTCATGAATAGTAACTCGTAAATAGTAATCCCGACATGAAAAAGGTAGAAATTCCACAATAAAATCCATACCATTATTTCGATGCAATGATATTGAAAGAATAACATTTCTTAAACTTATAAAAAATTTATTTTAATTGTTTACACTTTACTAAATAATGCATTTAATCATCCTAAAATGCCAAACCCGTAAGATTTCATTACCAATAACCAAAACCCTCATAAAAAATCTGCATATACCTCATATAGGATTCTCAAGCCATAAAATCCTATTTTCCCAATTTTCTTACTTCACATAACATATTTAATTCATTTACTCATAACTATTCTATTTTCATGAAAAATACCAAATTAGTCCCAAAAATATTTCTTTTCTGGAATTTAGCAGAATATAGTCCCATATTGAACATATATTTTTCTCAGAATTTTTAAAATTCATTTACTATTTTTCATATGGCCAAACCTGTCGAATATTTAGATATTTATCATACATTGTACTTTTGTCTAAAAATTCCAAAATTTACAGAGTATACTTCTATCATATGCATGTACTCTCAATAAAAATTTCATCAATTTTGAAGTTAACCACAAGGAGTTATAAGGGTTTACTTTTAAAATAGTTTTTTCCCATAAAATTCATAACTCTTAATCTATACGTCTAAAAATCGCCATTTTTGGACACAATCTAGAAAACTCATCAAATTATCATTTCAAATTTTTCCAGAATTTTTGAGAGTCAGAAAAATTACGAAACCGAAAAATATAATAACCCTTACAATCCCTTACCTCAAAAAAGCAAGATTTACGATCGGAATATCGGATGTAAAGTCAAGGAAACTTACCTTGAATAGCAACTCTCCAAGTATCTAAATACTTACAAAAATACGCTCGATAATATAGGGAGAGAAAACTTATGTTTCTGGTGTGATTTTCAATTCTAACTTAAGCGCCTATTTATAGGAAAATGCTAGAACGCCAAAGGAGACTAAAATAATAAAATATTATTATTATTTCTTTTCTTCCTATGCATGCTTCTTGACAAAAATTAGCACCTCAATTCTGAAAAAATATAGCAACCCATGTTCATTCAACACCAACCAAAAAGTGGGTCCCACCCATAATTTAATAAAAATTATTTTATTTTCTCAAACTTAAGTAATTCATAGAAAATAGCTCGTTTATCAGAAAAATACAAATGTTATGTCCATTCCACACGAAATCAAATTCTCTACAACTTTGTAGCTTTGAGTTTTTCCAAATTCCAGACAAAAAATATCTGAAATCCACAAACGGACGATTTTCAACATCTTTTAAAATTCATAACAAATCATTCGTTCATTTTTAACGGTTCAAAATTTGTGGACATATACTCAACTTATATATGTATAGCATATCCAAAAATCACAACGATCCAACGGTCGGATTAAAATTATAACTCACGCAATAGAGCTTTAAGAACACCGATTTGATCTTTTAATACCTCTAATCCGACAAAATACTGATAAAACACCTCAACATTAATTCCTTCATTTATAACCACATAAATAAATCCATCATTTATATCCACATCAAATAAATATTTCCTTATCATATAAATCAATAATTAATTATTCACAAATAATATTACAAAATCACAATAATGACAACCAGGCAGTTCCCAGGAAAGAGGGGGCTTTCCGATAAGGATTTCTCCTTACTGGCGCGCAATTAGGTGATCAAACCTCTCCTTGACAAAACTTTCTAGACATTGCCAATAATGTTATCTAATAATGTTATTCAAATAATATGAATTATTAATCTGATAATGGAAAATACTGTGCAGTGACAATTATTGAACAAAAATAATATAAAATATCAACGTAGCAATTATTGAATCAATAAAAATAAAATATTGAACAGTAATTACTGTAACAATTATTGAGTAGTGCCTTCTTACGTAAGAATCAATAATTCAACAATACTTTATGCATCGCATGTACTCTTTCTGCAACCACGTGTATTACTGTATTTTAACCACTGAGTATTCCAACAGTGTTAACGGTAACAATTACGTCGTTATTTATAAAAACTCAAACTTTGTCGTTTTCTTCATCTGACAATTATTCCGTTATGGGGCCCACAAATGACTGCGGCGTCGTACGGATATTCCCGATAAAAAGAATATTCCATGACCAAACGAATATTCCCCGACAACAATGAGTATATTATAACCACTTGTTTATTTTAAAAAAATTTCACATATCACCCTTAACTTTAAGTTTTTATCAATTTAACTATTTACTAAATAGAAAAATTGAATACTTTTATTTCATAAAATTCGGGGTCTTACATTATTTAAATAATATAAAAATCATATTTTCTTAAAAATTAAATAATAAAGACATTTCTATTATAAAATTAATTATTATAAGTATATATCTGATAATGAGCAATAATCCTAAAATAAAATTATTTGAAATTATTCATGTAATAAATAAATTTTATTTATCAAATATATACATACACATTACTTTGATTCCGTAATTATTTATATAAAATATCGGGTTATTACATACACCCTCCCTTATAAGGATTCTGTTCCCGGAATCACCGTTTTAAAACTCATACTTACAAGGATACATAGCATACATAGTCATTTCAAATAGATCTCGATCAGATTTGATCGAACTGATCTTTAACTATTCAACATTATAGCTTGTCTATCTGATTAAACGGAAGTTCGATTCCTAAAAGAACTCAAATTCTTCCTTCAAAATTTCTTTATAAAATAATTTATTATATATTGAAAAATCATGTATATAAAAATATACAAGTTATACGAATAATACCTGAAGTTGCATTCTCAGTTGCCACCGTATACTAGACCGTCATATTGAAGACTCTTGAGGTTGATTCTTTTAGCTTGTTTGTTGAAGTTGGTTTCGCTATCAATAGAGTCCCGCTGCCTTTTCCTTTATTCACACTCCCTGTACCCCCTCCCTTTTTCGGACAGTCCTTCACCTTATGCGTCGTTGATCCACACATGAAACACCCTCTGTTCATCCTTGAATTGGGGCAGTTGGGAGAGATATGTCCCTCCTGCCCACACTTGTAACACGCAGACTTACCCTTAAAACATTTTCCCGAGTGATTCTTTCCGCAATTTCCACACTGCGCAACTTGTTTCTTTCCACCTCCTGGCCTACTTCTGGTATTCCCGAAATTATCTCCTTTTCTTTTCCCAGTCTTACTCTGCCACTGTTTTCTTCTCCGGCTCTAGCTTGATTTGCTTCCCACCAAAAATTCGCCTCCCCTTTCATCGTATAGGTGACAAAAGTTGTCTTTTGCCCATCCGTTACTCTAGCTGTCATAAACATCTCTACAAGGTCAGTTGATCCTCTAAATCCTGGCGGTTTGATTGCCTTGAAGTCTTTGAAGTTTGTCGATTGATTATTTGGCTGATTTCCCACGGCTGGTAATCCATTCTGCATAGCTTGAGCGTCCATATTTACCAAATTTTGTGTCGGGTCTGGTTGTCCTCCAGCTTTGTTGACAGGTTCTTCTGCCTTTTGGCTTTGATTACGTCTTGGCGGCATTATCTGATTAAATAAGATCATGTTCATCTAACTAATTCATCGTACTTTTCATAGCATAACACATATACCGCTTTAAAGATTCGTTATCTCTTTGTGAAACAAAAGTTGGGAATCGTTGCCACAACTTATACAGAAGTTGATAATATTACTTTACACCTATATACTTATCATATAAATATCATAGAATCATACACATTAAAGTAACACTAATACTACTTATTTTTTACGCCTTCACTAAGGATCATATGCTTAGTAATCTATATATTCCTATTATCCTCAATAATCCATTCTCACTTAACTATACCTAGTTCGTCAAACCTTCCACACATTATGAGTTTAAGAACTCACCACAAACATATGAGTTCAAGAACTCGAGCTTGATCTTATATCCTCTACCTATCAGTTATACTATCATTTTTGGATCCGGTACAACACTTTTCCAGTAGAATTGCCTCATTAGGGTTGCTTTCAAATTGAGTCTCTAATTCAGTTATTTACTTTGATATTGGCTCGGATATGGAGGTTGACTCCTTCTTTATGATCTGAGGTATCCTAATTCTTTCTATCTGACATTTACACCAAACTATCTTGATTAACAGGTAGTATATACATACAACAATTAATAATTTAATACAAGTTATTTTTTTATTTTGTTTAACGATGAATTTATTCAATTCATCTCCTTTTAAACTCTAAATGAGTTATTTATATTTTCAACGTTTCCCTCTATTCTAAGGTTATAGCCTAAGGTCTGTCCCACCTAAGGTTTCTAACCCTAAAGCTTTGATACCAACTTGTAACGCCCCCAAACTCGGGTACTTGAAACCCGAACTCGATGCTTTACGATACCATTTCTATGAGCGGAATAATACTAATAATAATATAAATATCAAACTTAATTTACATATATCAAAGTCTAATCCCAAGTACGCAACCTTTACTACAATACATTACATGATAGATAATAAATATCATTTTCTTAATATTGTCTACCTATTACAAAAGATAACATAGAATTATTCTGATTGCTTTCCTTTTCCCTTGTTCTGGCCTGAACATTCTGGTTGATCATGTTTAGCTGAAAACATTTAAATTTAAAGCAATGATGAGTATTTGATTGCCCATCAAGTAATAGCAACAATAAATATAAGCTGACAAGATAAAATGTTTTCTTTGAATAACTCTTCTACAACGAATCAACAGTTGTGAAGTAAGCTGAACCAATAATAGCAACATACCAAATCTATCTCAAATTTTTGAAACTATGTACTGAATATAACTGGAGAGCATTTGACAGACTATGAACATTATTTTTAATTTTCGCTAAGGTTTAGCAGAACTTCATCCGCAAACCGTCATAACTTACGGGCACGAGGGTGATCATCCCAATGCACCCTGTATTAATCAATACTACATACAAGAATGATATCATCGTTCACTCTATCCACCTTAGGTGCACAAAAGTTTTCCAATGTTCGGGATGTTCATACTTAGTCGGGAATCCGAACCAAAACAATCTGGTTGGATACAATAACGTTCTATCTTGTTCAACAATATTTTTATGTCTAGCTGAATCAAATAGCTTAGACAACTTTTAAGTCAACATATACATACTCGAAATCAATAAGTATGTATCAACATATGATTAAATACAATGGTTATCCAAGTGGGGACAGTTGTCTAACCCTATATACGAATTAATGAACAGAATAAATATCTGAATTATACAATAATACAATGATCGGATAATGTAAGAACTTGTATGAATACAAAGATTGGATACATAATCAATAATAATAGATTTAATAATCTGGCACAATAATATGATTCTGAAACTTTCTTACTCATGTCTATTGCATAAAGAAAATACAAAGGTAGGATACTTGCACAATGTAAATGATAGTTCAGATACTTGGTCAATAATAATTGGAGTAAGTTTAGGAAACTTGCATAACATGATATACCTGTTTGCATGAAATAAAAGTAGTACATAAGGTTTAGATACTTGCCTGAGCTGCTGCTTACAATAACGCAACTTAGTTCTATCTTTTATATCAAAACCTATCATTAATAAGATCATTCGTTCGATTAGAATAATATATCATATCACATAAATCTTTGCTAATTGCGATTGAAGACATAACCTAATCACATTGTCACATATGTTTAATGATCGTTACATCATAAACAAACACGTATCCATTCAAATTATCTAAGTCCAAATCAATTTACAAACATGCCGATTGTCTTAAACGGCTTTATCGAATAATTATCGAATCCTAGACTCTATCGTGTAGTTCAATAGCCGTTTAGATATTTTAAATATCGATCGTATTATTTTTCAAAGCCTTATAATAATTTTTAAATAATTATTATAATTTATCATGAATTTTCAAACACTAAAATCATTATTAAATGATTTAAATATTAACTAATTCTATTATCATTAATATTTAATTAATATTAAATTATTAATGAAACCATTGCCAAAATATTAAAGTTATTTATAATAACTCAAAGTATTTTTAGAATATTAATATTACTTTTAAATGATCTTTAAAATATTCAAAATCATTTTTAAATATTTACCATTAGTATTAGAATATTAATTTATTATTTATCAAAATATTAAAAGTCATTAGTGATAACTTAAAATATTTTTAATTTATTTATTTCCTTTTAAATGATTTTAATTCAATAAAACCATTTTTAAACTATTTATTTAATATAATTATTAAATAAACTTAATATCATTAATATTAAATTATTAATAAAATTTACCTTTAAATATCAAAAGTTATATTTTATAACTTAAAATATTTTTAAACTATTTATTTTCATTTAAAATAATTTTTATAATATTAAAATCATTTTTAATTAATTTATTTAATATAATTACTAAATAAATCTAATATCATTAATATTTAATAATTAATGAAAATTATCTTAAAATATTAAAAGTTATGTTTTATAACTTAAAATATTATTAAATACCTTATTATTATTTAAAATGATTTTAATACAATAAAATCATTTTAATTAATTTATTTAATGCATTTATTAAATAATTTAAATACCAATAATATCCAAATAAATATTAATATTTATGAAAAATATGTCAAATTATTAAAAGTTAATTTTTATAACTTAAAATAATTTTTAAAACTATTTTTGTAATTTTAAGAATTTATTTACTATTTTTAAATGATTTTTAGAAATTAATTTAATTAATTTTGATATGTCTGTCGCTAAAGCCCTTTGGTGACTGTAAGTGTCGCCTTAGGTGTTCTTGATACTCAAGAACATTCATAGACAGTGATCGCGTGGTATACTTTGACCAAGCTTAATTCCCCATCTGTAATGTTTCTAGACTAGTTGTTGATCAGAGGTTATAGTACTCATGTAGTACTACAAGATATAACAACAACTGTGGTCATAACATACATCATCTACTAGATCTAAGCTCAAGAACAAGCTATCAGAGCTGTTCTTGACGTTTCTTGGCTGCCCAGAAATTCCAGTCATGGCCAGTCAATGGTATTGATGTCCTTATAAAATTAATTCTGTTCAAGGTAAATGTTTTCTGCTCGTCGGACTGTCTAGACAAACTATCAGAGAACATGTTTCAATCCATGGTCAAGTCTAAGTACAATTAATCAAACCGATATCGACTCAACAAGTTCTTGTCAGAACATTTTGGGTTTTTCCAAAAACCCAGCAGTTCATCCTATCACTTTCATGCTCAATTTCCTTTAGGTTCCAGCCTTGCTTCATGTGGTATAATGGTTCATACGTATAGAATACATGCCAAGGAAAAATATTATATCATGATATCAGCATAACATCAATACAATAAAGATAAATGGGTCGGTCAAAGTACCCTCCCGGAACTGTTCTTGAACATTTCTCTAGATTTGATTATGTTAAGGATATATGTGATATAAAGGCTTTATCATGTAGTTTGCATGTCAGTATACAACGTCAAAATAACAACATGGAAAAACAACTTAAACCTAGCAAGATCCAAGCTCTGCAAAACACTATCAGAGGTTTTTGGACAGAATCTGGGTTTCAAGAACAGCCGGTCAATGTCGGTCAACCCACTTTGACCTTAAATAACTTTTAATATACAACGGATATGGACCTGATTGAAGTTTCATATTAAAGATCTCCTGACAGAGTACAAGAACAAAGTTTCAAAACACAAAAAAATATAACAGATCGAGATCTGTGGGACCTGACATTCACTGTCAAACCCTTATTTTCAAAAATTTCCAGATTTGGAAAATCATCAAATCTAAGCCTCTAGATGTTATGGGTTTAACATCTAGCAACCCAGATCATTGATTAACACCCCATACAACATATTTAACACACAAAAATTTACATCTAATATAAGATCAAAAGTCAACTTTATAGATTAGGGTTTACCTCTTTATGCTCCAATTCTGATTTCTATGCCTCTGATTTGATGATGGTGTTCACGGGGCTTGATTTGTGACTGATCTAACACTAGAATTTCGTGGGTTTGAGCTTGAGAGAGAATGGCCAGGAGTGGGTTGCACAATTGAGTAAATAATGCACTTTCTCTCTCTTGAATTCTATATAAACAACATGTATGCAATATATTGGATGATCACATGGCTGAGATTTGTAGCTTGTAGGTTCATAGCTAGGTAGACTAGGGTGGCTAGCAAGATTGGATAAGATTTGTCTAGCAATAATACACCAAATGGGACAAAAAAGGCACTTTGGTAATTTTATTTTAATTTTAACGGCATTCTTGTCCAAGGTGCTTGAATCTAGGATTTATTCACTGGATTTTACATCTTAAAGTTCCCAAATAATTACTAGGGTTTGAAAAATAAAAATTAAAGGGTAATAAAATTTTAATTTTAAACACACTAATTAAATTAGTGTTTTTAATAGAAATTAGGGTTTTTTAATTGAAAATTAGGGTTTAAATAATTAGGGTTCCTTAATTATCATTAGGGTTCCCAAATTAACAATTCAATTTACTAAAATAATAATTAGGGTTTCTAATTTTAGCAATTAGGGTTCGTAATTAGCAAATTAGGGTTTTTAATTTTTAATTTGGGTTTTCAAATATTAATTAGGGTTTTCTCTAATTAACATTAAATCTAATAATACACGACATAAATCCTATAACACCAATACTGCACAGTGTTGAACTCGTAATTGAGTTTCAAAATAGGTTTTAACAAATTGATATAAGGTTTTGACATTAAGCACCATAATTGACCAACACGTACAATATATATTTATAACACTGAAAATAATATTATATTTTATATAATATTATTATTCTCATTCATTGCTCAAAATCCAAAATTAGGATTTGGATTCCATATCTGATTTATCTTTCATATATAGCATTATTAATTAAGTTAAAATTGTTAACTTAATAATCAACTAAAATTCATATAATAAAATATTAATTATAATAATTCCATTAATCATCTCATATATTATTTAAATAATATAAAAATTATATTTTCTTAGAAATTAAATAATAAAGACATTTCTATTATAAAATTAATTATTATAAGTATAGATCCGATAATGAGCAATAATCCTAAAATAAAATTATTTGAAATTATTCATGTAATAAATAAGTTTTATTTATCACATATATACATACATATTACTTGGCACATATTCTTATCTTTAAAATAAATAAATAAATTATATGCAAAATTTCTTAATTATTTATATAAAAATATCGGGTTATTACATTTGCAATATTAACAATGTCTAGAAGTTCTGTCAAGGAGAAGTTTGGTCACCTAATTGTGTGCCAATAAGGAGAAATCTTTATCGGAAAACCCCTTCTTTCCTGGGAACGACCTGGTTGTTAAATATTGTGAATTATAATATTAATGATGAATAAGTTCGTGTTGATTAAAGATGAAATTGATAGTTCCATTGTGTTGGAATTATTAGTGTTAGTGAAAATCGACAATTATTTCGATAATAATTGATGTCTGAAAGTTATCGGGTAATTAGCCAGATAAATGAGCAATTAACTGCTATTAATTCACATGCTTATAACTATGTGTTCACATGTGTGTACTATTGATTCACATGATTTACTATTTGGGGAATTGGTGCAAGATTGATAATACTTGCATGACTAAATTAGAAATGGAGGTATAGTTGAAGGGACTATACTATAATTAATTTTTTTAAATGTTTAGAATTATTGAGTCACATGATTTACTATTGATTCACATGATTTACTATTAGGGGAGGTGGTGCAAGTTTGATAATACATGCAGGACTAAATTAAAAATGAAGAAAAAGAGGAAGGTATTATACTGTAATATTTCGAGCCCCAAAACGTGCAATTATCGAAACTACATTTTCCTATAAATAGAAGCTCATTCTTCCTTCATTTCTCACCAATTCACTGAAGCTATAGAGCAATTACTATAGAGAGAAATTATAGAGAGAAAGAAGAAGAGAAATTTGCTACCTCACTATTCCAGTATCCAGTCTTCTTTTGAGGTAAGGGGTATTATTCTTTCGTATTCATGAAGAGAGTTATTTTCTTTCAATACTCGTAAGGTTTGTTATTCCATTCTTTATTATTATGTTAGAATAACTTGTCTGTGCGAAGCACCACATACATGGTGAAATTCTTCTATTATTCCATTCTTTATTATTTTGTTGGAATAACCTGTCTATGCGGTCTATCGCATGCCTGGTGAATTCTGTTGTTATTCCATTCTTTATTATTCTGTTGGAATATCATGTCTGTGAGAGTTACGCATGACCTAGTTCCATTCTTTTTTATTACATTGGAATAACTCATTCTGCATGTATGGATTACGTGCGCTTTGGTGAATTCTTCTGTTATTCCACTCTTTATTATTCTGTTGGAATAACCTGTCTATGCGGATTACCGCATGCATGCTGAATGATCCTTCAAATTCATTCTTTATTAAATTATGGAAATGATCTGTCTACATGGATTATCGCATGGGGGTGAAAATCCATTTGCAGTTTCGTATATTCTATTATACTAGTATGAGATATCATTTCTTTTGTACTCATCATGAAATATCATTTTCTTTGATATTTTTTTTCTTTTACGAGTTAATATTCATGGGTTACTATTCACCCGATTACTATTCACTCTAGTATTATTCACTCGGGTATTCGGGGCACTTTTCGTGCCGAAGTACTATTCACGAGTTACTATTCACAGGTTAACATTCACCCCATAACTATTCACTCTAGTATTATTCACTCGGGTATTCGGGACACTTTTCATGTCGGGGTACTATTCACGGGGTACGATTCACCCGAAAATTATAATTCTTTTCTATCTAAATTATTTTTGGTACATGAATATTATTCTTGAATTTTACTCTACAAAGCAGTATTATGTTGACAATTTGAATGTTTTTGAATTCTGGATAAATTAAATTATAAATCTTTAAAATTTATCCTTGAACTTGTTTTATTGAATTATTATGTCATTGTCATCATCCGCGTGCTTATATTGTGATGAAAGTCATCTTTGGCTTACGTGCATAGATGAACTTGGTATGATTATGACCAGGGGTTATTCGGTATAATCATGACTGTAATGTGATGAATGATGTGGTGAAAGTCCTTATTGGCCTTTAGTTCATTGATGGACTGTTGTTGTATGATTATGACCAGGGATTATTCGGTATAATCATTACCATAGATGATTACATGAATATCCTTGGTCGTGATGCAGGGATTATTTGATTTTATTTGTTAAGCTGAGTCTCAGCGATAAAGTTGATGAAAAACTTCTTAAATCATAGAAGATAGTAGATTTTTTGCTCTACTTAACCCTTCTAATGAATGCTTATTCCGTTGCAGTTGTTGATCTAAAACTTATTGTTTATTATATTCTATAAGTTGTTATACTGTTGAAGGCTAAGGATAATTTATTCTGCATTATCTTAGTCTTACTGGTCTAGTTGAGCTCACCCTTTCTTTCACTCTTCTCTTCAGGAAATGAGAATATAGCTGGGACGAGTCGGGGAACGGATTGACGGTCCAGATGATAGCATTAGTAGTCCTCACTATTCTATTAAATAGTGTGATAATAAATGTAATGATGACTCCATTTGAGTTTGGATACTGTCTAGAAGACAATATTCGTATTAAAACTCTCAGTTATGTTTTGTCATATTTTACACGACAGATGTATTATTAAGTTGTATTTGAATTTTGTACCATGTTTTTGGTGACTCAAGATGGGTGATGTATACCTATTTTGGGGGCGTCACAATATCAAAGTCCAATCTTTGATAATTACTCGAGAAGAGAAGTTCCAGATCCAACGGATCGCTCAACATAAATCTGGAAAACATTCCACTTTGTTATTGCGTAGAATTGATTCTTGATTATTCAATAGAATATCGTAGAAACTTAGAAAGCATTGTACTCTTTCATTATCAAATTATTGTGTTGCATAGATTGCGAGAAAACTGGTTATTGATTAGAGATTTGTTCAGCTATTTCAAAGTTCCCCGAACTTTGGTATCATTCTATCCAAATAGATAGTCTATTATTCTTGATTATTATTAACTTATTGTATGTCTTAACTTGCAGGGCAAATCAGTTGCTCACCCTTGCTAAATAAAGCATTTCAACTAGGGAAGAAGAGGCCAACGGGTCTAAGAAGAACAAAGGCAAAGGCAAAATGTTGGATTAGTTGTGATGAACATTATTATTATTATTATTATGTTGTATTTGTAAACTCTTTTTGTATAACTAAAGGGTATGTTTATAATGTTAAGGTTAGAGAACCTGAGGTAATGTATTGACTATATCAGTTAATGAAGTGTATGTTCCTATTTATAATTAAATGGGTAGTTAAATGTTATTTATATTGTGGATCGTGAGCACCAAACTCGGGGGTCAGGTAACCCGGATTTGGGGGTATCACAGGTTGGTATCAAAGCTGTATGTTATATACCTTAAGTGGGGTAGGGAAAAACCCTAGGATTATAACCAAAAGCGAAATCTAGAATACTCATGTAGAGTACTAAGTGACGGATTGCCGAAGTGTATCGATAGTGAGATATGTGGACATATAGTGTGCGAAGTTTGTACTAATGAAGTACTAATCAAGTTATTTAAATTGATTGTAGGATGTCTGGAGAAGATGAAACGCGTGCGGAGATGCTAGCGGCTGTTGCACCAATGCCAGAAGTCGAGGTGCCAGCGCAAAGCGAATCAGTTGAGAAGGTGGGAGAAGATGAGCCTATGATTAATCTGGGGAGCAATCATGGGGATTATCCTGAGATGTATCTGAGTGGAGATGAGGAGGCAGAGTCTGAGTAAGCTAGGGTGGAGAAAAAGAATAAGACCAAAGTGTTAGGTTTGTAATATTCATGAACGCAATCAAATTGCACAAAATAAGCGGAAGCATGGAAAATCAGAGTTTTATAAAATTTTACAAACCATATGCCCGGATCATCCTTTATGCACAATTATTAATTAAACGAAAAGATAAAGAACAAGAATCATACCCTTGAAGATTCGAGCTTCCTCAGGTACAAGTTCACCTCTAAATTCTTTCGTGTCTAACTTGAATCTATCGGGTTTGGTTCCTTCCTTTGATCAACGTTAGCCACCCAAGCGTTTGTCCTCTAGAGGTGATCCACCAAGGAAGAAGAAAGATTCAAGAATATGGATGTTTGGCAAAACCCTAATTTTCTATCTCTATAGAAAAAGGTGTACTCTCCAACAATTGGAATCACCTATATTGATAGCTGATATAAGACTCCTGTTGTAAAGATATCAATTAACTCTTCTAATCTAATTAGAAAATAGGATATTATTTAATTAATTAAATTCCTTTAATTAATTAAGCTCCCTAATATTATTAGGGATAATTAATTTAACCTCCTAATCTTATTAGGAATATATGAGAGTACTTTTATTAATTAATTCCCAAACTCCTTTAGGAATTAAATAATAATAATAGTAATAATAATAATAAGGCTCCTCTTATTAATTTATATTTAATATTTCCAAAATATTAAATAATAAATATTACGCTATTTAATTTATTCTATCACTATAGATTAAATTAAATATACTTAACTTATTATTACGATCGTGCCATTAACTTCTTAAATAATTATTCTTCCTGTTATGGTATGACCCTTTAGGTTCTCCATATTAAACCGGTTGTGAATAAATCAATTAGAATAATTCTAATCTTATTTAAATAAATAAATTAAACTATTAATTTATTTAAATAAATAATATTTATTCTATAATAAGGATAAGCCTCCCTAGTGATTAACGACTTTCCAGATAATATAGATTTCAACATTAATCATAAAAGAACATTTGAGTAAATAGTTACCGTACAATTCAATCCTTCCACCATACAATGTCCCAATTAAATATAAGACATTGAATTACTGGAAAGTCTTATTTTATTTAATAATATGTATTTCGACTCTTAAATGCACAACTCCAAATAATGCAAATTAGAACCTCTTTTCTAATTTCATTCTGCCTTGGCCAAGGACTACTGGGTTGTCATTTATCGAATCACATAGGACATTTCTCTTCTTTTACTAGAAGTGGTAGATTCTTTATTGATCATACATTATCTCCATGTACAACTTATTATACCCAAGTGATAAGTGGTTTTATAGCTACTTATCGGATATCAATTCATGCGAACTACGCCTATCTTAAGTACATTTTAGTGTATTTTTAGTTGCATTTTGTTTATTTTGCATTGCATGTACTTAGAACTCCCTTTGGTGCAAAAGTGCAGAATATGGCATAATTTGGTGATATTAGATGGCATGAGGCTAATGGACGCATAACGCAGGGAACAAATGGAAATATGCAACTGAGAATGGATGAAGGAAGAGTGACATGACAAAGATGCAATGGCCAGCAGACAAAGCGATGTGCAAAGCAGAACCGTAATCCAATTACGAAGTCGCGCAGCACATCATGACTACTATTGTCAATACTGCGCATACCTACGCGATCACTTGGCTTAGCCAGACTTTACACCCGCGCGCCCGCACAAAGAATACAAAGGAGGAGCGTGCGCCCGCGTATGATGCCTGAAGTTGCTGATCTGTTTTATTTTATTTTTTAATTTGGAAGAGTTGTAATTTGTTAAAACAATTCTGGCTGGTGCCAGACGTATTATTCAGTAGTTTTTATGTGTTTTTCATGTTGGAACTAGGGTTTTACAGTTTGAGAGAGTTCCAACATAGAACTAAGCCTAAACTTTATATTTTCTACTTCTTCTTTGGATTTTCAATCAGTGTGGAAGACTACTATTTCTTTGCTGGATTTTAATGCAGAATTAAATGTTACTATTGGATTGTAATCAGCAATTGGGTTTGATCGATTCTATCCTCTCTCTTTCAATTGTTCGTTTATTATCCATGTTTTGCTTTGATCCCATGATGGCTTTTGGTTCAGTCATGAACTAAACTCCATTATGGGATTCTAACGGATTTTAATATGTAGTTTAATTGCATGCTTGACTGCTGAACTATTTTGCATATCATAAGGAATTTCTATCATGGTTGATTTGCATGCATGAATGATTGATCACCATTCGTTTTAGTTACTTATATGGAATTGAAAAATAACATGCGAGTATGGATTGTAATCATGATAGCATGCGTATATGGGGCTGTTTTGCTTAACATTGTATTTTGTGAATCAAATAGATATATACTATTTCACCATATGAGTTAAATAAGGGCTTGTGCTTAAATTCAATATGGTTGCAATTTCACATAGACATATAGTGATTTTGGTTATATTGATGATTACATGGTGTTTATTTGATAAGTGGATTTTATACCTACTTATACGGTATCTATTACTTGAATTATTTGCTTAATCTCATGTTTCTTAGTTACTTTTCATGCATTTTGTGTTCGTTTTGTAGATTATATGCTTGGGAGTTGAAATCGCAAAGAATTGGTATGAAAATGCAAAGAAAAGCAATTCGGACATCGTTTGGGCTTTTAGGTTTATTTCATGTTCTTGGTTTAGAACTTTTATTACATTGTAGAGCTTCTTCTTAGATTTTTGGAACATCTTGAATCGTCAAAATCAGTGTTCGGATGCAAGAGTTATGACATTTGTATCAACGGACGTCAAACGTCATTGTTTTGGGTGGCCATTTGCATAGCAGTCACTTCCAGCCCAATTTCGACCTTCATCCGTTTATTATTTCTGAAATCTTAAAGAATGAAAGTTGTAGATCTTGTCGATATCTTCGATTTGATAGGTGGCAGTCCTCGTAAATCTTCTCGGATCAAAAGTTATGGACATTTTCCCAAGGGACGTTAGAGCAGAAAGGTTTTTGTCACAAAACCGCCGCCGGGGTGGCACGTACCAGACACAAGTCAGAACCCTAGCCCGCCGGGGCGGGCCCAAAACAAGAATAGACCCCCGCCGGGGTGGGGGTAGGCCAGAAAATGAGCGAAAAGTGCAAATTTTGGTCCAATTTGAGTCCGGGAAGGATTGTTTCGATCCGATTTACACAAGGACTTCTAAGAGAACTTCCAAGAGGACTTAAAGACATATGAAGAGACTTATAAAAGGAGGAGAATCACAAGGATTAGGAGAGATTAGAGACTAGAGAAAGGATTCCATTAGATTAGATTAGAGTAAATTAGATCAAAACACTAGTTCTAAATAGTTTTGGAGATTGAAGCAACTTGAAGACCATTGAAGATCAATAGCAAGAGCTTGAGGAAGATGGAGATTTGGTGTCAGCAGATTTATTCTCTACTCTACTCTTATTTTTATCTTTTAATGTGTATTCAATTGTGGATTCTTAGTTTTAATTCAATAATCATGAACTAATTCTTTGTTTGAGATTACAATGGATCTTATTGTGTAGTTTATTTTAATATGCTTCACTATCAATTATTATGTTCTATTGTGAGGATTGTCTATTGTGATTTGGACTTAATTGTTTAATTGATTGGCCATCAATTACCGTGATAATCTATATAAACTCGAGAGATGAAGTATTGATTTAGATCTTATCATGATAGCATGTGTCGTGAATTTTGTCGATAGCATTTTTTTATTATTGTTAAGGTAGAGATACGCTTGACATCGCATGTAATCGGATAGAGAACTTATTCTTCAACCTTCTTCAATTGTAATTCACATAGAGATATAGTGGGTTAGTTGATTAAGGTGTTTAAATGATTTCTATCTTAATTGTGGATTGACGTTAATATGGGTATTATGCATTGAGAGGTGGTTTTATCTGCTTTAGTGTTCTTGATTAACAATTCAGAATAGAGAATAATTGATGAGAAATGTGTTTACTTAAATGAAGCAATAAGTGAAGTTGTGATCTTAAATCTCCGTTATCTTAATTTAACTAGTGGTAATTAGAATTAGTTTACTTATAAATTGAAATTCCTTCGTTTAAATAAGATTGAGTTGGTTACGGGTTAGTACTTGGTGATTTTTATTAAACAATTCCTCGTGGGAACGATACTCTACTTTTACTTTATTACTTGTTGACCACGTATACTTGCGTGTTGTGCATAATTAGATTTTTACCCAACAAGTTTTTGACTATTGCATGTAGATGTTGTGTAAGTAGGTCATGGTGCATTAAAAAATGGTTATGTCTACATGAGTGCTCTTGGCTACTTTACTGTGATATGTGAACAATCTTGCCTGATTGTGGCAATTAGATGAATTATTAAATGAAGTTAGGATCCCATTATTTTTAGATTTGATTTATTTCATTATTATTATTCTTTTAGTTATTATTTGATTCTAAGGTAATTTTCAATCACAATCATAATTATTAGTTTAAGCATATAAATTTATTGATAAAGTTGATGCATAATAATTTAATTTAGCAATTTTCCCTGTGGATCGATACTCGACTTACTCTGTATTGCTTGTTGACACATGTATACTTGCATGAGTTAAAGCTCTTTTGTTAGAACTAAAAAAGAGGCAACAAGTTTTTGGCGCCGTTGCCGGGGAGAGGCATTTAAATTTTTATTATTATCATTAGTTTTAAGCTATATTGTATGACTTAGACAAATATAAACTTATCTCATTTCCATTTTTTTTGTTTCAGGAACTTGTATAAATTTTTATGCACACGCGGTCATCCAACCCCGACTTAACACCTGCTCAGGACAACATAAACGGGAGAGGTTAGAAAGCAAGTGTTCATAGAAATTTACAAGCACGGTTAGAGGGTACTACATCTAATATGGAAGCCGAGGGACAAGGAGAAGAACAAAGAGAGGAGCATAGGGCTCTGAGAGAATATTCCATGCCTAATATTAATGGATTATAGTCTAGCATAGTCAGACTAGCGATAGCAGCTAATACATTCGAGATAAAAATAGGCACTATTCAGATGGTGCAGAATACGGTTCAGTTTGGGGATGCCTCTACAGATGATCCGAATGAACACTTGTTGAGTTTTATTGCGATATGTGACACGTTCAGATATACTGGGGTGACAGAGGATGCTATCAGACTTAGGCTGTTTCTGTTCTCATTGAGGGATAAAGCGAGAAGTTGGCTTCATTCTTTGCCAGCAGGATCTATAACTACATGGGAGGACTTAGCACAGAAGTTCTTAGCCAAGTTTTTCCCAATGGCTAAGACGATGAAAATGAGGACAGCAATCTCTCAGTTTGAGCAACAACAGGGTGAATCCTTATATGAAGCATGGAAGAGATACAAAGAGATGCTACGGAAGTGTCCGCACCATGGTATGCCAGATTGGATGGTGATCAACACATTCTATAATGGATTGGGATGGCAGTCAAGACCGATTGTAGATGCAGCTGCAGGAGGGGCATTATGGGCAAATAGCTATGAGGAAGCCTATAACCTTATCGAGACGATGGCAGCAAATGATTTTCAAAATCCTACATCTCGGATGCCACAGCCCAAAGTTGCAGGTTTGTTGGAAGTGGATGCTATTACTCAGTTGTCGGCACAGATGGAAGCTATGACGAAGAAAATAGATTCAATAGCCAAGAGCAAAATAAAAATAGTTGCCCTCGTTTGTGAAATTTGTGCAGGGTCACACTCGACAGATTAATGTGCTATCAGCTCAGAGTCGGTATAGTATGTGGGAAATTACAGGAAAGACCAAGGACAGTTTCAGAACACATACAACCCCAACAATCGTAATCATCCAAACTTTAGTTGGTCTAATAATCAAGGAAATCGAGAATCGGTTTGGTTGAGACTAATCGGTTTGATCCATAGCCAACAGCGACCACGCAGTTTACTCCTAGACCACCTTTTCCGCCGGGATTTTCTCAACAACAACAACATCACACTCCAGCTACACCTCAGCAAGAAAAGAAATCAGAAATGGAGGAGATGATGATGAAGTACATGGCAAACACGGAGGTCATGATCAAAAGCCAAGTAGTGGCTATTAAAAATCTAGAAACTCAGATGGGGCAAATGGTGAGCATGCTTAACAATAGGCCCCAGGGTTCATTGCCAAGTAATACAAAGGCAAATCCTAGAAGAGATGGGAAGGAACAGTGTCAAGTGATCACATTGAGGTCAGGGAAAAAGACTGCAGAAACTGAGAGTTGCGCGCCCGCGTCTTATTGTACTGAGGAAGCCTCGTGGCCGCGCGAGGTAGAACAGTTGACTGAGTAGGAAGAAATTCTTAAGAAATCTAAGTCGCAGCGAAGAGAGAAGGGTAAAGCAGGTTCAGATGAGAAGCCTAAGGATACAGTACCAATAGTTCACCCTCAGGATCCGTATCCGTAGAGACTGAATAAACAGAGGGAAGATAAACAGTTCAGTAAGTTCTCGGAGGTATTTAAAAAGCTGCAAATCAACATACCTTTCGCTGAGGCATTGGAACAGATGCCAAGTTATGCAAAGTTCATGAAGGGTATATTGTCAAGGAAGAGGAGATTAGACGAGTTTGAAACAGTGGCCTTGACAGAGGAATGTAGTGCAGTGCTTCAGCGCAAATTACCTCCAAAGCTGAAGGATCCGGGCAGTTTCACAATTCCATGCACGATCGAAAAGATGAGTTTCAGTAAGTGTTTATGTGATCTCGGGGCAAGTATCAATTTGATGCCCTTGTCAGTATTCAATTAGTTGGGATTGCCGGATCCGAAGCTGACGAACATTTCTTTCCAGATAGCTAACAGATCCATCACATATCTATGAGGCATAGTTGAGGATGTATTGGTGAAAGTAGAAAAAATTATCTTTCCGGCTGACTTCATCATCTTAGATTATGAGGAAGATAAGAGTATACCAATCATACTGGGGAGACCATTCTTAGCCACAGGAAGAACTTTGATAGACGTGCAGAAACGGGAACTCACTATACGTGTATATGATCAGGAGGTTACTTTTAACGTCTTTAAGGCAATGAAGTTCTCAACAGATGAAGAAGAATGCTTCCAGGTTGATTTGATAGATCGGGTTCTAAATGATGAAGTACAGAGTCTAGTAGATTATGAACCTTTAGGAAATATCATTGCTAAAAATTCAGATTTGGAGGATGAGGAACTTAACGAACTTGTGCAATATCTGGATACCACTCCACAATTCAGAAAATTCAGAACACCTGTCAAGCCATTGACAAAAGCTGGAGAGACATCGGTAAAATTAAAGCCATCTCTTGAAACCTCCAAAACATGAATTGAAACCACTTCTGGATCATCTCAGGTACGCATTTTTAAATAAAGATTCAAAGCTACCTTTGATTATTTCTTCTGCACTAACATCTTTTCACGAAGAAAAATTGCTAAGAGTGCTTAGAGACTTCAAATCAGCTATTAGATGAACCATAGCAGATATCAAAGGGATCAACCTTCTTTTTAAATGCATAAGATCCTGTTAGAAGATGTTAGTAAGCCGTCAGTGGAACATCAAAGAAGGCTTAATCCGATAATGAAAGAAGTGGTCAAGAAAGAGGTATTAAAATGGCTGGATGCAGGCATAATCTATCCGATTTCAGACAGCTCATGGGTGAGCCCAGTGCAGTGTGTACCGAAAAAAGGTGGCATGTCCGTAGTGACTAATGAGAATAACAAGTTAATTACTACACGAAAAGTGACGGGGTGGAGAATCTGCATGGACTACCTCAGGCTCAACAAAGCTACGAGGAAAGATCATTTCCCACTACCATTCATTGATCAAATGTTGTACAGATTAGCAGATCATGAGTATTATTTCCTTCTGGACGGTTATTCAGGCTACATTCAGATTATGATAGCTCCAGAAGACCAGGAAAAGACTACCTTCACATGTCCATATGGCACTTTTACTTTCAGAAGGATGTCTTTCAGGTTGTGCAATGCTCCAGCCACCTTTCAGAGATGCATTATGGCTATATTCTCAGACATGGTGGAATAGAATTTGGAGGTATTTATGGATGACTTTTCAGTCTTCGGGGACTCGTTTGATTTATGCCTTGAGAATTTGGTTATGGTTTTGAAGAGATGTGCTGAGACGAACTTAGTGCTGAACTGGGAAAAGTGCCATTTCATGGTACAAGAAGGAATCATACTGGGACACAAGGTTTCGAAGAAGGGACTTGAGGTGGATAGGGCGAAGCTAGAATCTATTGACAACTTGCCAAAGACCTACTTGAAAAAAAGGTGTTCGCAGCTTTTACGGGACATCTGCGTGTTTTTTTACCGCAGATTCATCAAGGACTTCTCCAAGATAACTAAACCCCTATTCATTTTATTGGAGAAGAATGCACAGTATAATTTTGATGAGGCTTGCGTGTCGGCATTTGAGCACTTAAAGGGGAAACTAAATTCAGCACCAGTGATTACTGCACCGAATTGGGATTTACCATTCGAGCTGATGTGTGATGCCAGTGATTACACCGTAGAGGCTGCTTTGGGGCAGATGAAAGAGAAGATGTTTCATGTGATTTATTATGCCAGCAATACCCTTACAGACGCACAGTTGAACTACACCACCACAGAGAAAGAGTTATTGGCAGTGGTGTACGCCTTTGATAAATTTCGAGTATATCTGATTGGCACAAAGGTGCTAGTGTATACGGATCATGCGACAATTCGTCATTTAGTGGCAATGAAGGATGCAAAGCCCCGGTTGATCAAATGGATTTTATTACTGCAGGAATTTGATTTGGAGATCAAGGACAGAAAGGGCACTTAAAACCAAGTGGCGGACCACTTATCTCGACTTGAGAATCTGGAAAGGGAGGCAGACGACAAGGTTTTAATCAATGAATCCTTTCCAGATGAGCAGTTGTTTGTGGTGAAAGGGGAAGTGCCATGGTTTGCAGACTACGCAAACTTCTTGGTGAGTAAGATGGTACCTCCTGACTTGGTGGGTTATCAAAAGAAGAAATTCCTACATGATGTCAAATGGTACATATGGGATGAGCCTTATTTCTTTAAACAATGTGCTGATCAAATGATAAGAAGGTGTATCCCGTATAGCGACACCGAGGGAATTTTGCTGGATTGTCATTCTTCGGTGTATGGTGGTCACTATGGAGGAGAAAGAACAGCAGCTAGAGTGCTACAAGCAGGATTCTACTGGCCAACAATTTTCAAGGATGCCTACAGTTTTGTCTAGCGGTGAGATAGATGTCAAAGAAACATCTTAAAAAGAAATGAAATGCCGTTAAATACGATCCTCGAAGTAGAAATTTTTGATGTGTGGGGGATTGATTTTATGGGACCTTTTGTTTCTTCCTGCGAAAATCTCTACATCTTGCTCACAGTGGATTATGTCTCGAAATGGGTAGAAGTGGCAGCTCTTCCGACAAATGATGCCAAGGTAGTCCTCAGGTTTTTACACAGGAGTATTTTCACTAGGTTTGGGACTCCTAGGGCCATCACTAGTGATGAAGGCAGGCATTTCTGCAATAGGCAGTTTACAACTTTGTTGGCCAAGTATGGGGTGAACCATCAAATTGCTACAGCTTATCACCCACAAACGAATGGCCAAGTTGAAGTGTCGAATCGAGAAGTGAAAAGAATCCTTGAAAAAGTTGTAAATCCCACGAGCAAAAACTGGTCGTTAAAATTGGATGATGCAGTATGGGCATATAGGACTGTATACAAAACTTCGTTGGGCATGTCACCTTTTCAGCTCGTGTATGGAAAAGCCTGTCACCTTCCTATGGAGCTAGAGCACAAGGCATATTGGGATATTCAAAAGCTCAATTTTGATTTAAAAGCTGCAGGGGAGAAACGCCTAATCAAACTCAATGAGTTGGATGAATTCAGATTACAGGCATATGAGAATTCAAAGCTGTACAAGGAGAAGGTGAAGAAATGACATGACCTAAAGATCATTGATAGAACATTCGAACCGGGATAAAGGGTTTTGCTTTATAACTCCAGACTTAAACTTTTTCCCGGGAAGCTGAAATCGAGATGGTCAGGGCCATTTATAGTGAAGACTATATTTCCACATGGTGCAATTGAAGTATTTGACAAGTTTTTGGACAAGCCTTTTAAGGTGAATGAATAGAGATTGAAGCACTATTTTGGTGGTGAGGTGGACAGACAGTAAGTCATCTCAATTCTTTCTTCAACATGAGATTCAGAGACAGTCAAGCTAATTGACTATAACTTAGCGCTTAATGGGAGGCAACCCATTATTTCTATCTCTATTGTTTTTTATTTATTTAGTTTAGGTTGTTGTTATTAGTTCATCTTCATTTTCAGTGTGATAGATTATTGTGTTTTGCATAATTGAGTGTGTAGCTGAATTTGCATTGAGAGGTGTTAGATGTAGTATAGAGTTTATTTGGTCATTCATGCTTACTCAATAATTCATATTTTAACAGTGTGTATTGATGTCTATGTAGGTATCCTGGACTAAATTCAACAAGGATCTGCAATACTGGAGATGAAAGTTAGCGATCTGCAGCGGTGTCGCTGTAGCAAAGATAATAAAGAAAGATGCATCGCCCATACGCATTATACATGTCGGACCAGAATGCCACTCGCCGCACGCATGGCGCATTATTCCCTTTGATAAGTCGCGCGCGACACCGGATAGTGAATTTTTTTTTTAAGTTTTAAAAGCGTGTTGGGAATTATTTGATCTCTCACTTCACATAACCGAAGGCACAATCACTTACTCCCCTCCACACGCACGTCTCTTCCTCTCCATCAGTTACCAAAATTGAAGTTGTGTATATATCCTCCGCCACGTGATCATCCACGATTTCTCCCACGTTCAACTTCTACTCAATCTCTGCACTGCATTATAAAACTAGGGTTTCCAATCGAGTTGTGTAGCAATCAGTTTGGGGGTTATTCAAACCGGTCAAAAATCTCTATCAGGCAAACAAATCTTCATTTTCAACATTCAAAATAATGGGTCCAAAGAGAGCACGATCTTCTTCATCATCATCCTCCTCTAGCAGTCAAGGGGAGGATGTTGTAGATCACACCAAGTTCGTCGATTTAGACGCCCAAATGGAATATTACAGAATCGTGGTGAAAACTTTTGTGAAGGAGAGGGGTTTCAAACCTGAAGGGCAAGATGGTCAGCTATGTGACATGATTCGCGAAAGAGGATGGCTTGGATTGACTGCCATGCCCATGCATGTCCCAATAGGTATTGTTAGAGAATTCTATGCGAATATAAAGGCGACGATGAATGGGTTATCAGTGGTGCGCGGCATTCAAGTGGATTTCAGACCACCAGCCATCAGAGCCATTTTCAGAATTACTGATACACCACCGACTGGGTCTGCTAATTGGGTAGCAGGTGCACATATAGAAACAGACTTGGAATTGGTTATTGATGAATTGTGCGTACCAGGCACAAAGTGGACGTACAAATCCGGCACAAATCAGCCTCGCATATTCCCAGCCGCCGCCCTGAATCGATATGCAAAGGTGTGGAATCTGTTCATATGTGCCAAGCTAGTTCCTTCATCTCATTAGCATGAGATCACAGCGGAAAGGGCAATCATTTTGTGGGGCATAATCACCGGCAAATACATTGATGTGGCCATCTTATCCATCAAAATATGTTGCGGTATCTACGGGGAAGCGCTACAGGGAGAATTCCACACGCGTCAGTTGTAGCTATGTTGTGTGCTCATCAGGGTTGCCACTAGGATAATGAACAAATGCAAAACCCAAGCCAGGATATCACCCATGCTACCATCACTAAATTCGAGGATTGGGTAGGAGGTGTACTGCATTCGAGAGGATTAGGTTTTATCATTTAGCCCACATTCCCAGAGCCACCACAGCAACCATCTCGGACAGATGAGGCAGGCCCATCAACCCAAGCTACCACTGTTCCTGGCGATCGATAGCTCCACAGGTTGGAGCGCAAGGTCGACGCCATGTACGATAACTTTGCAGCGTTTGCAACGGGATTGACAAGGTCACTTGCAGAGGCATTTGCGCAGCAGGGAACGATGCTAGAGTGGCCTCAATTTAGAACAGCAGTGCCATATCCACCACCAGATTCACCACCCGCAGAGGGTGGTGCAGCTGATCATTAGGGGAGTGTTCTTTAACCCTTTACCTTCATTCATTGGGACATGAATATTATAAGTTTGGGGGTATTGGGGTAATAGTATAGTTGCACATAGTATCTGCATGTTAGTTTAGTATTTGCATATTTAGTTTAAAGTTTCATGTTTAGTTTAAAAGTTTGCATGTGTATGTGTTAGATAAAATTTGTTGAATTTTTTTTTTAGTTTTTAGTCATTATTACTTGTGTCAGTATATTTTTAGTTTGCATGTCTCACAGTTCTAGCTTTATGGAAATTTTATCTAGCCGATGATGATAATGACTTTTGAAGGATTTTTGAGTATTTTGGATAACATGAACCTAGTTATAATGTTTTACACGATGAAATTCATGTTGCTGTTTAGATGCTTTCGGTTTGCACTGCCGTGTTCACAATCACTTGTAGGTATAAGAATTATGTGTTGCATTGCTTGATAGAAAATGTAGTTTTAAAAAAGAGAAATATGTGGAAAGTGAACTTAGACTGTATAAAACATTGATATTCAAACTTTGGGAAAACTTGGGTATGCTATATATAAAAAAAAATAACAAATAACAAATAACAATAACATGGCTAGTCTTATTTCAGGGCCCTGGCTACTTGAGTAAGTACGCCCGTAGGGGTGTCTTAACACCTAGGGCCCTAAGGTCTTTCATGGTCTAGGAGTCGTTGGTTGAAAGCTCGCTAAGGGGTAGCATCATTTCCTAATGGAATAAGGCATTGCATAGTCATGTGAAAAAAAATTATAGCAATAAACACCTCGGGAAAGAGCAATAATCGCCCTCGTGAGTGGCAATAAAGCAGTTTAGCCCATTGTTGAACCTTAGTTTGTTTTGATATGTTGGAACCGTCTTTGTTGAATAAGTATACATGAGTCTTGATTTAGACTATAATTTTCTGTTGTGAGCAGTTTAGCATGTGTATTCTTTGCTTAAATCAAGTTTTGGTGAACACAACACACACACAGCATCTCTATAGCATATGAGAATTATCTGAGTGTATAATATTATGCCTATAGTTCAGTTTGAATTTGTATTCTTGAATCTGGATAATTTGCTGAGGCATTTTGGACTAAAATTATGTTATGGCTGGAACAATGTGAGACTCGTTTGTATCACGATTTAGTTGCATAGCATGTAGTTGCATTTTTAGTGTTTTATGCGTATGCATTGCTTGAGGGCAAGCAAAAGTTCAAGTTTGGGGGTATTTGATAAGTGGGTTTTATACCTACTTATCGGATATCAATTCACGCGAACTACGCCTATCTTAAGTACATTTAAGTGTGTTTTTAGTTGCATTTTGTTTATTTTTCATTGCATGTACTTAGAACTCCCTTTGGTGCAAAAGTACAGGATATGGCATAATTTGGTGATGTTAGATGGCATGAGGCTAATGGACGCATGACGCAAGGAACAAGTGGAAATATGCAACTGAGAATGGATGAAGGAAGAGTGACATAACAAAGATGCAATGGCAGCAGGACAAAGCGAAGAGCAAAGAGCAGTAACCGTAATCCAAATCGCAAGAAGTCGCGGCTATTGTAGTCAATACTACTCGCTCATGCGATCACTTGGTTTAGCCAGACTTTACACACACCGCCCATGCGCCGATGCTGAAGTTCAAGTCATTGATCTGTTTTATTTTATTTTTTAATTTGGAAGAGTTGTAATTTGTTAAAATAATTCTGGCTGGTGTCAGACGTATTATTCAGTAGTTTTTACGTGTTTTTCATATTGGAACTAGGGTTTTACACTTTGAGAGAGTTGCAACGTAGAACTAAGCCTAAACTTTATATTTTCTACTTCTTCTTTGGATTTTCAATTAGTGTGGAAGACTACTGTTTCTTTGCTGGATTTTAATGCAGAATTGAACGTTACTATTGGATTATAATCAGCAATTGGGTTTGATCGATTCTATCCTCTCTCTTTCAATTGTTTGTTTATTATCCATGTTTTGTTTTGATCCAATGATGGCTTTTGGTTCAGTCATGAACTCAACTCCATTATGGGATTTAACGGATTTTAATATGTAGTTTAATTGCATGCTTGACTGCTGGACTATTTTGCATATCATAAGGAATTTCTATCATGGTTGATTTGCATGCATGAATGATTGAACACCATTCGTTTTAGTTACTTGTATGGAATTGAAAAATAACATGCAAGTATGGATTGTAATCATGATAGCATGCGTATATGGGGCTATTTTACTTAACTTTGTATTTTGTGAATCAAATAGATATATACTGTTTCACCGTATGAGTTAAATAAGGGTTTGTGCTTAAATTCAATATGGTTGCAATTTCACATAGACATATAGTGATTTTGGTTATATTGATGATTACATGGTGTCTATTGCATGTAGATGCTGTGTAAATAGGTCATAGTGCATTGAAAAATGGTTATATCTACATGAGTGCTCTTGGCTACTTTACTGTCATATTTGAACAATCTTGCCTGATTGTGGCAATTAGATGAATTATTAAATGAAGTTAGGATCCCATTATTTTCAGATTTGATTTATTTCATTATTATTCTTCTTTTAGTTATTATTTGATTCTAAGGTAATTTTCAATCACAATCATAATTATTAGTTTAAGCATATAAATTTAGTGATAGAGTTGACGCATAATAATTTAATTTAGCAAATTTTCCATGTGGATCGATACTCGACTTACACTGTATTGCTTGTTGACACATGTATACTTGCATAAGTTAGAGCTCTTTTGTTATAACTAAAAAAGAGGCAACACCAAGCATACCCGTTGATATACCCTAAGGGTCTTAAGGAATAAGTGAAAGTATAACTAATCATACACAAGATACTATGATAATCTCAAGTCCAAGGATCACTTGTACTACTATCACTATAGGAATTCCTATTGATAGACAAGTAAAACTCCATTAGGTATTCCTTAGCGAGCCACGTTCAGTGAACTTATTCTCTAATAAGCACCTAAATACTTGCTTTAGTGTCTCCACACAACTTATCATGAGATCAATCATACTCATCTAATGAGCAAGCAACGTATGTACCAATCTATCCGGATTCACTAATCCCCAATTTAGTAATCCAATGATTGGGAACTATTTTAGTTTTAAGCTTTCTAAGAATTTAGATCTCATTAGAATGATCATCATCATTATTCTAAAAGCATTGCTTAAAACTATGGGTTTATCACATATTATAAAACAACATCATATAGATAATTAAAAGCCTTTAATAAATTAATATTTGTTTTATTAATTAATGAATAAGATTGTTACAAAGTATATGTTTTATCATCAAACATGATTGGCTTGTGTACATACTACTTTCATTCTCCCACTTGCACTAAAGTCAATCATCATGGTATCTCATACCCTTCTTCTCTAAGTGACGATTATCCTACTGTTGGATAATCTTTAGTTAATGGATATGTAACATTGTTCTTGAGAGTCCACTATATCTATAGTGATTTCCTATCTTTCAATGATTCCTATAATCAAATGAAAGTGCCACAACACATGTTTAGATCCCAGATGAGACTTAGGAACTATTCCTAGTTTTGTAATGAACTTTTCATCCAAACAATCAACTTGCAGCTTCATTTACAGCTATATAATTTGTCTTTATCACTAAACCAGCAACTCTTTGTTGTTTGGAACCTTTCCAATTTAAGTTCACCACCGTTCAAGGTAACCATTTACCTTAAAGTGGATTTTCTATCGTCTTGGTATGTCTAAATAACTTGAGTCTGTTAAGCCCTCTAGTTTTAATTTAGACCTACCATAAATTTTAATCACATCCTTAGTGCCGGTTAAGTACTTTAAGATGTTTTTCACTGTCTTACAGTGATCTTCTCTAGAATATGACCGATCATCATCAGGTCTCGTATATTTCATTTTATATATGATTGTCACTCATGCGATCTCTCTTTTCAGGAGTCTATGGGGACTATTAAGAGAGATACACTCCATGGCTCATCAACATGAGACATCTCTTGGAGTTTGTCAAGCTAAACGACTTTAGCATCAAATGAATATACGTTTCTTGGGTTAAGTCGAGCATCCTCTTAAATCTATCTATATAGATTTTTATCCCCAATTACGATACTCTTCCCAAATCATTCATGGAGGAATGTTTCGACAACTTTATCTTTACTAATTCTAGCATTGGCATGTCATTCCATATCCATAGTATATCAATATATAATACTAGGAATGTCACGACGCTCCCACTAACCCTTTTGTACACACTTGGTTCATTCTTGTTTTTGATAAAATTAAACTCTTTTGATTGTCTCATCAAAACAAATGTTCCATTTTTGAGAAGCTTGCTTCAATCTATTTCTCTGAATGTCTATAACTCTTACCTCATCATATGTAACTGGATCATCATCTTCTATGATGTGTACCTCATCATCATCATCTATGATGAATCCATACCTCCTAGATATCTTCGGTACTATTCGAGATTTACGATTTGGTTATGGTACAATAGGTTTATCTACAAGTTCCTCTTATTTGACTTATAGTATTTTGTGGTTCTTAAACTCTTCAAGATTCTATTATCTTCACACTAGCCATTTCAATGATAAACACCTTTATCTTAGAAGGCAACATGTTTCGCAACAAACACCTTTTGCTAAGTAGGATTATAGAACATATACCCTAAACTTACTTTAGGATATCCCACAAATCTACACTTGTCAAATCTTGTCCCAAGCTTATCCTTTGAAACCTTTTCACATAAGCTGGACAACCCCTTATCTTAATATACTTAACATTAGGAATCCTCCCTGTTAATAACTTTTATGGAGTCTTGGGGCCGAATTTTGAGGTTACCTTTTTTTTTTGTAGATATACAACCATATCTAGGACATTATCCCAGAAGGATACTGGAATGTCGGTAAAATCATTATGGACTGCACCATGTCCAACAAGGTACGATTTTTCCTTTCAGATACATTAATTAATTATTGCGTATCAGGAGGTGTCCATTGTGAGAAAATCATTTGAGATAATCTAGAAACTTATTGCACATGTATTTATTCCTTGATCTAATCAATGAATCTTAATACTTTGCCAATTTGTTTCACTTCTGAATTCTTTGAACCTTTCAAATAATTCATACTTGTATTTCATCAAATACAAACATTCAACTCTTTGAATGATCATCTCCTTTTCTTATACTAGTTTGTTCAATTTACAAAATAGTTTTTCACGCAAGTCAAGTATACAAAATCCATTAAGTAATATCTCAGTTCTATAAAAACATTATTATTATAAATAGAACAAAAATTGTTCTTAAATATAATACCAAAGATTTCATTGTCCAACAACAAAATGAAAATAATGTTTCTAACGAGAACTGGAATACAATAACAACTTATTGACTTAATAGATTTTCCCGTAGGCAATGCTAAACTATAAGTTTCTATGGTTAATGCAGTAACCTTTGCTTAATTTTCCACACATAGGATTATTTATCTTTGTTTAGTTTTCTACTTCTGTTTGGTCCCTTCATAAATCTATATTTATGATAACCAAAGTCGGTATCCAATACCCAAGTACAACCTTGACTTAAAGAAAAAATTATTTCATTCATGAACAAAACTATATTTGTAATCGAAGATTCATTAAGCTTCTTCTGGTTAGCCTCTGCAAGATACTTCTCGTAGTTTCTTTTCAGTGTCAAGGCTTATTGCAGTGGAAGCAAACTCATTTGCTATCTTGATCAATTTTGTTCTTATTATCCTTTGTTTTTGCCTTTTTTTTATTTACCTTCTTAGAATCGTTCTTCTTTTAGAAGATCCTTTGACCCCTACCAGTAAGACTTGATCTTTCTTGATTGGAAAGTGACTCTCAATATTTTTCAACATGTTAAACAAAGTAGCGAAGTTGATATTTAGTTTGTTCATATGAAAAATTCACAACAATTATGAAAGGAGTCTGGGAGTGAGTGCAAGATCAAATCTTGGCTCAACTCTCCATTTATGACAAAACCTGTTGTCCTAATTATTCAATCAAATTGATCATGTTAAGGACTTGTGTTTATACTGTAGTGTCGTTTGTTATTCTAGATCGGAATCGCTCTTTAGATATCTGATATCTATTAGTCCTACTTTCCTCACCATCAACTACTTGACGTGCAGGAGTATAGTAGGAGCATCCATAGTTTCATGCTAACGCTGAAGCTCGTTACTCATGGATACGAGCATGATGCAATGAGGCAACTGTGCATCATCTTGCCACTTTCTAAAAATAGCAATCTCTTCCTCAGAGGCATTGTCTACAACCATTTCAGGGATAGGCGTATTAAGGACATAAGATAGCTTTTCATCTATGAGAACTATTCTCAATTTCCTTAACCAATCCGTTTAATTCGGTCCGATTAATTTAGCATCTAATATGCTACGCAGTGATAGTAATTTAGACATTGTAAAATTCTGTAAATAAATTTGTAATTAATAACATTTTAGCATACATTCTTTTATTAATTACCAAAATAATTTAGGTTTTGTTTTAAATTGGTATCTCTCACTATTTTCTTCAAACTATATTACCCTCAATATATATAGTTTAGCAATATCTAATTAAAGATATGCTAGTGAGAATAAGGATCTCATTTCAAATTTATATAGCCTTGTGTGTGCACAACAAACTATATATAAATAAATAGGTAGACAACTCTTGTCAATTACATCAATTATGCAACTCCTTGTATTTTGCCTCTTAGATCATAATGGTCAAGTGTGTGCACATCCGAACTAAAATGATCTAAGTTAATTCATACCTAGCACTTCCATATATTCAAAAGAAAAACACTGTTCTTGTGTGTGCACAACAAAACAGCATTGTTAAGTCTATTTATAAGCATTAAATGTGATAAAATAACATCTTAAATATTTAATACTGGCCTTGTATGTGCACAATAAACTTATATTAAATATTCAATACTCTATTATTTTTATCATGCTAGAAGGCGACATTCGATATTCCAAATATCTTTGAACGTTACAACTTAATATAAAATATTTGAGGGGTTTGTTATTAATTTGTCTCATCTTATTTAACGCGTATGCAGATATATATATATATATATATATATATATATATATATATATAGTATAAGCATGCACATATAGAATATTATATTCTACCCGGATTGATTATGGACTTTTATTCTAGTTTGGTTCACTAGAGACACCAAGTAAACCAAACGGTCAAACCCTAGGGAAGTAAGAATTAATATTTAAATATAACTATTACATTTAAACTCGGGCTCCATTATAAACGGATCTTCAAACGCTCAATGCTCCTTGATCTCCAATTCTTCAAAATTAATTCTAACTATTCCTACTACAAAACTATTTAAAATAAATAGAAACATTGATCAGCAGTCAAATGGAAGTACATAGGAGGGAGATAAAATTTACATTAAGGAAAAATTAGAGAAGACGAGGTACGCATGCCCTATTTAATAAAACTCATACATTCATGCATCCAACTAAAATAAAATTCAATCACATTTATCAATAGTCCATAATCAATCTCATTTATTATCATACACATCTACATATGTATAATAAATAACATTCATCTCATGAATAATAAACATTCAATATATATATTGATATCATTTAATGGGTAAATTTAGTTTGCATAAAATCTAATTTTGAATGAAAATAACTCCTTTATTTTAATCCAAATTTAAATCAAAATAAACCTCTTTTATTTTAATTTATCCTATTTTGAATAAAATAAACTATTTTATTTTAATCAAATTCTTTAATAAAAATAAACTCCTTTATTTTAATTAATTATGGAATCCAATTCCAAGTTTAAAAAAACTTTAATTAAAAGAAACACGGATTCTATTTCCTATTCACAAATAAACTCCTTTATTTTGAATAATATGAAATCTTATTCCATATCTAAATAAACTTCTTTATTTAAGGAAATACAAATTCTCTTTCTTATTCACAAATAAACTCTTTTATTTTTATAGAATCCAATTTCAACTTTCTAATTAGTTATCATGGAATCCAATTCTAACTATAATTAGTTAGCATGAAATCCAATTTTAAAATTAAAATAAACTTTTTTATTTTAAGATTAAAATAATCTGTTTATTTTAAAAGTAAAATAAATTTTTATTTTAATAATAAAATAATTAAAAACATATTATATATATATATAATATAAGTAATCATAAAATTACTTTACAGGAAACATGGTCCTATATATTATTCATGATCACGTGCTTAATTTTGCATATCTGAATCACATTCCTTATTAAGAATCAAGATATATAGAATATAGATATCAAGTAATCTGCTGCATGTAAAGAATCACATGAATAACCGAACTTCTTACCTGCTTTGTGATCCGCGCGGTTTACATATATATTAAATTAAACCGAAATAATCAGGCTTTATAAACCAAACCGTGAACACCGTAACAAAATCAGTTCGCAATTCACGTGATTCGCGAAATCTCAATCCGTTTTTTTTTAAAAAAAATTATACAACAAAATTATATCATATGAAAATATTCTAAACACATATCAATATACACATCAAATTAAAATAATTAATAATTCGCATAAAAGTTTGGCTCTGATGTCACTGTTAGGTTTGTAATATTCATGAACGCAATCAAATTGCACAAAATAAGCGGAAGCATGAAAAATCAGAGTTTTATAAAATTTTACAAACCATATACACGTATCATCCTTTATCCACAATTATTAATTAAACGAAAAGATAAAGAACAAGAATCATACCTTTGAAGATTCGAACTTCCTCAGGTACAAGTTCACCCCCAAATCTTTTCGCGTCCAACTTGAATCCACCGGATTTGGTTCCTTCCTTTTATTAACGTTAGCCACCCAAGTATTTGGCCTCTAGAGGTGATCCACCAAGGAAGAAGAAAGATTCAAGAAGATGGATGTTTGGCAAAACCCTAATTTTCCATCTCTATAGAAAAAGGTGTACTCTCAAACAATTAGAATCACCTATATTGATATCTGATATAAGACTACTCTTATAAAGATATCAGTTAACCTTTCTAATCTAATTAGAAAATAGGATATTTAAGCTCCCTAATTTTATTAGGGATAATTAATTTAACCTCCTAATCTTATTAGGAATATATGAGAATACTTTTATTAATTAATTCACAAACTCATTTAGGAATTAAATAATAATAATAGTAATAATAATAATAAGACTCTCTTATTAATTTATATTTAATATTTCCAAAATATTAAATAATAAATATTAAGCTATTTAATCTATTCTATCACTATAGATTGAATTAAATATACTTAACTTATTATTACGAATATGTCATTAACTTCTTAAATAATTATTCTTCTTATGGTGTGACCCTTTAGATTCTCCATATTAAACCGGTTGTGAATAAATCAATTAGAACAATTCTAATCTTATTTAAATAAATAAATTAAACTATTAATTTATTTAAATAAATAATATTTATTCTACAATAAGGATAAGCTTCCCTAGTGATTAACGACTTTCCAGATAATATAGATTTCAACATTAATCATAAAAGAACCTTTGAGTAAATAGTTACCGTACAATTCAATCCTTCCACCAAACAATGTAAGAACCAACTTTTATGAATAAAGATTAATTTTTCTCAAATATTATTTTTGAATATTATAGTGTGAATTTGATATAATGTTATAGTTGTGGGTAATATTTATAAATTTTGTAAAGTTAGCAAGTTGTCATAAAATATTCGATTGGTCGGAGAATATTCATTTTATCAGGGAATATTCGTACGATGACACAATTATTGGTGGACCCCACAACAAAATTATTGTCGGAGTTAGAAAACATTATAAATGTCTTTTTATAAAAATAACGACGAAATTTTACCGTTAACTGTTGAAATACCCGGTGATAAAAGTACAGTAATACGCATGGTTGCATAGTAGCACACGGTATTGTACAATATCTTTAATTATTGGTGCTTACGTGAGAAGTCACTCAGTTTTAATCAATAATCGCCACAGTAATTGTTGCACAATTTCTTATATTATTGATTCAATTATTGTCACAGTATCATCTGCATAATATTTTATATTATTAAATCAATAATTGACGCGACACAATTATTCATATTATTAGTTAACATTATTGATAATGTCTAGAAAATTCTGTCGAGGAAAGGGGTTTGGTAATCTAATTGCGCTCCAATAAGCACTACACCAAAAATGACCTCTAGCGAAGAAAATTTTGTGAATGAATTTATTCCTTCACGTAAGGAGTTGTTTAGCGAAGGAACAGGGAAGGAAAAAAATATAGTGACAATATAGTTATTAGCGAAAGAAACATCCTTCACAATTTATATTTTTTTCCTCACAAAATTGGGGCGATAGAAAGATTTTTGGAGCCAATTTATGATGAAAATTTGCGAGAAAAAAATGTATTTTGTGAAGGAATTATTACTCACTATATATCATTAATCAGAAGTTTTTTGCGAGGGATAAAATTGGTCGCTATCTTATTCTAAATAATTTTTTTTGAATTAATTATGGTGAATATAAATACCTTAAATTTTTTACAATAGTAAATTTAATTTTAATAACACTATTTAAGTAAATTACAATATCAACTATTTACAATAGTAAATTTAATTTTAATAACACTTCTACCCCTAGTCCTCTTACCTCTACCCAACCCAACTGAAGTGAAAATTCCTATTGGTATACTCGGCCGCGCCACGATGTCATTAATAAGTCATCCGTCGTATGATCCATATAGTTACGCCAACGCTGTACCGGAGGACTACGGATTCTTGGATGACGGGAACGACATAAACACATTGTTCGTGTCAGTGACAAAGATCATGAGCAACACTTGAGGCTGATACTCCAAAAGTTTCGTGAGAACAAGCTATATGCCAAATTGAAGAAATGCGAGTTCTGGCTTGAGGAAGTAGAATTCCTTGGGCATGTGATATCAAATCATGAAATATCTGTTAACCCGACAAAGATTGAAGTAATTCAAAGCTGGGAACAACCTAAGTCAGTGACCGAAGTACATAGCTTTCTCGGCTTAGCTGGTTATTACCGGAGATTCGTAGAAGGGTTTTCTCGAATCGCTACACCATTTACTCAGCTGACTCGGAGATTTGTACTAAAACTCTCAGCTTATGTTTTGTCGTATTTTACACGACTATTGTATAATTAATTTGTATTTGAATTTATGTACCATGTATCTGGCGACTCAAGATGGGTGATGTATACCTGTTTTGGGGGCATCACAGTTGGTATCAAAGCTTAGGGATATAATCCCTGGCTGAGATGTGAGACAAGAACTAGGAGGGGAGAGACGGGGAATTCTTTCGCTAGTACGACCTACCTAAGTTTATTTGGTATTTAATTGGTCGGTCAGAGTATAGGGATAATATGTGATATGTCAATTAACCCTTATTTTGAAAATATATTCTAGAATGATATCTGAAATACAGGAGATGAGAAATGGGAAAATCATGATAGAGAAGATATAACCGGGAAGGTACAATCCGAAAAGAAAGCAAGGTATTCTCATCTCTTCGAACTACCAGGTACGTAAATTTCGAGGGCGAAATTTCATAAGGAGGGGAGATTGTGAGACCCCGAATTTTATGAAATAAAAGTATTCAATTTTCTTATAATTATTCAATTTAATAAATGGTTAAATTGATAAAAGGTTAAAGTTAAGGGTGATATGTGAAAATTTTTCAAAGTAAACAAGTTGTCATAAAATAATCGGTAATAAAAGTATAGTAATATGTATGGTTGCATGGTAGCACACGGTATTGATTATTGATGCTTATGTAAGAAGTCACTCAGTTATACTCAATTATTGCTACAGTAATTGATGCATCATATCTCTCATATTATTGATTCAATTATTGTCACAGTATCATCTTCATAATATGTTATATTATTAAATCAATAATTTAGACGACAAAGTTATTCATATTATTATTTGCAATATTGACAATGTCTAGAAGTTCTGTCAAGGAGAGGTTAGATAATCTAATTGTGCGCCAATAGGGAGAAATCCTTATCGAAAAGCCCCCTATATCCTAGGAACGACCTGATTGTTAAATATTGTGAGTTATAATATTAATGATGAATAAGTTCGTGTTGATTAAAGATGAAATTGATAGTTCCATTGTGTTGGGATTATTAGTGTTAGTGGAAATCGACATTTATTTCGATAGTAATTGATGTCTTGAAGTTATATTGACCAATTGGGTAATTAATTGGGTAAATGAGTAATTAATTGATATTAATTCACATGCTTATAACTATTTGTTCACATGTGTGTACTATTGATGTGACACCCCCAAAATTAGGTATACGTCACCCATCTTGGGTCGCCACTTACATGGTACATAAATTCAAATACAAACTTAATTATACATCTATCGTGTAACATACGACAATACATAAACTGAGAGTTTTAATAGGAATATTGTCATTTAGACAATATCCATACTCAAGGAGTCCTCATTACAATTATTATCACACTATTTCATAGAATAGTGAGGACTACTAATGCTATCTTCAGGACCATCACTCGTTTCCCCAACTCGTCCCGAAATTTATATTCTCATTTCAAGAGAATAAAGAAAAAAGGGTGAGCTCAACTAGCCCAAAGAAGAAATATTATGACTAAGATAATACGTAATAAATTATCAATAGTCTTCAACAATTTTAAACCGATAAAATACAATAGACAACCAGTTTAATCTGCAATTGAATATGCAATCCATTAAAAGAGTCAAGTAGAAAATAAAGTCTACTATCATTTAGGTTTTAAAAGGTTTTCATCAATTTTTATCACTAAGACTCGGTTTAATGAATAAACCACAATATCTAATCATCCTCGTACCACGGTCCAAGGATTTTCATCAAATTATCAATGGTCATGACTATACGCATCACCCCTGGTCATAATCATACCAAAACTATCCATCATCGCATTACAGAGCCACCGAGGACTTTTGTTACATCATTTATATCAAGCCATGATTATACCGAATGATCCTCGGTCATAATCATACTAAGTTCATCTATGCACGTAAGCCAAAGATAACATAATATAACGTGAGGATGATGACAATGACATAATAATTCAATAAAACAAGTTCAAGAATTATTTAATCCAAGAATTATTAACGTCCAAATTGTCAACATGATACTGTTTTGTAAAGTAAAATTCAAGAATAGTCAGAAGAATATTTCCATGAAAAGATACTGGATGAAACGCAAATATCAAAGATATTCTACTAATTTCATAGAGTATAGAAGTCAAAGTTTTAACCAACTGGGTATAATAAAGAATGGAATAACAAAAGAAAATCACCATGCATGCGGTACTTCGCATAGAAAGGTTATTCCAATAGAATAATAATAACGGAACCAAATTCGTGAAATTCACAATCCACAAGATGATCCAATGAATAATAAATGCTGAATAATAAACAATGGAACCAGTGTCCGTGTAAAACACACATGCATGGATATTCCAACGTAATAATAAATGCGGAATAATAAACAATGGAACCCGGTCCTGTAAAAACACACGACGTGATATTCCAACAGAATAATAAAGAATGGAATAACAGAAGAAGATCACCAAGTATAGGGGATTCCGCGTATACAGGTTATTCCAACAGAATAAATAAGAATGGAATAACATAAGGATTTCACCAAGTATAGGGTATGCCGCATATACAAGTTATGTATAGGGTATACCACTTTTACAGGTTATTCCAACAGAATAATAATGAATGGAATAACAGAAGTTCTCTTCATGAATAAGAAAGAATAACACCCCTTACGGGTACAACAAATAATACCCCTTACCGTAAAAGACACTTGGATATCAAAGTAATGAAGTACCGTATACTCTTCTTCTTTCTCTCTATATAGATTTTCTCTCTATAGCTTCTCTCTATAATTTCTCTCTCTAGTTTCAATGAATTAAAAGAAAATAATGAAGGAATGAGCTTCTATTTATAGGAAAATAGAATGCATAGTAATTAATCCATGAATCAGGTCAGTTTGATTTACTTTAATCGGACGGTCCATATTTAAAGCAAAATCTTTTAAATAAAATATCATATATTCTATTTATATAAAAACATTTTACTATGCAAATACTATGCAACACTATGCAAAACACTATGCAACACTATGCATAATAAAATATAATATATTCTATTTATAGAATAACTTTAATAAAGTATTCGCTTTTATATAAAAGATGTTTCGCTTTTATTATGTTAATAATACTAATAAAACAAAACGTCATTATCGCTATAATAATTCATATTATTAATCGACAATAATGGAATCAAACCGGTGACTTCTCACATAAGCATCAATAATCAATACTGGTGTACTACTATGCAACCACACGTATTCATCGTACTTTTTACTACCGAGTAGTTCAACAAAGATCAACGGTAAAACTTCCGCCGTTATTTCAATAAAATATTTTTATCGTTTTCTCAATTCGACAATAATTACATTGTGCTAGGTCCACCAATGATTGAGTAGTTGTACGAATATTCCCTCTTCTAAACCTAATATTCCCCACCAATCGAATATAATATAACCACTTGCATACTTTGCAAAATTTATAAATACTACCCACAACTATAATATTATCTCAAATTCACACCATAATATTAAAAATTATTTCGACAAAATTTAAATCTTTATTGATAAAATCTGGGTCTCACAATCTCCCTCCTTATGGAATTTTGCACTCGAAATTAGGGTACGTACCTGGTATGATAAAGAGGTGAGGATACCTTGAATACCTTTATCGTTGAAAACATTAAATTCATCTTTGCAATCCGGCCAAAGATATTCATTAACAATTCATCTTTGCACTACAGGCCAAAGATATTTATTAACAATTCATCTTTGCACTACAGGCCAAAGATATACAACTGTAAAACCAATAATGCTGAGACGCAGCTTAATAGTATCACGACCACGAATTATCCATGCACTTTCATCGCCAAGGATATTCGTGTTTTTCAATTACTGGCCATGATTATACCGAATAATCCGTGGTCATAATCATACCAAGTCTATCAATGCACTACTACCAAAGATGACTTTTACCACATCCATGAATTAATATTTCATTCACGAGACTCAAATTTCTCAATAATTAATCCATATCATCGAATCATCCCTGCACTACAGGCCAAGGATATTCATTAGTATCACGACCACGAATTATCCATGCACTACGGCCAAAGATAATCGTGTATTCATTAGTATCACGACCACAAATTATCCATGCACTACGACCAAAGATAATCGTGTATTCATTAGTATCACGACCACGAATTATCCATGCACTACTACCAAAGATAATCGTGTATTCATTAGTATCACGACCACAATTATCCATGCACTACGTGCAAAGATAATCATGTATTCATTAGTATCACGACCACAAATTATCCATGCACTACGTACAAAGATAATCGTGTATTCATTAGTATCACGACCACAATTATCCATGCACTACGGCCAAAGATAATCGTGTATTCATTAGTATCACGACCACAAATTATCCATGCACTACGTGCCAAAGATAATCGTGTATTCATTAGTATAACGACCACAAATTATCCATGCACTACGTGCCAAAGATAATCGTGTTTTCAATTACGGTCATGATTATTATACCGAAAAATCCTCGGTCATAATCATACCAAGTCCATCTATGCACGTGAGCCATGAGATGACTTTCAACATAATATAAGCATGAGGATCATGTCAAATGATATAAAGAATCAATCAAATGAGATAAAGGATAAATATTAAACATTTATAATATAATTTATCCAGGATTCAAGAATATCCCCATGTTATCAATCACTTAATAATCTCATAATCTAATATCATTAATATTATAACAATATTTTAATCACTTCTTAAATTTATAAACAATTTATTTCAATTGTTTACGCTTTACCATATAATGCATTTAATCATTAAAAAATGCCATACTCATAAGATATCATCACCAATTATCAAATCCCTCATCAAAAAAAATATGCATATACTCTATATAGGATTCTCTAGCCATAAAATCCTATTTTCAACTTTGTTACTTCACATAACATATTTAACTCATATGTTCGTAACTAAACTATTTTCATGAAAAATATCAAATCAGTCCCAAAAATATTTCTTTTCTGAGATTTAGCATAATATAGTCCCATAATGAAAATATATTTTTCTCGGAATTTTTAAAATTCATTTACTATTTTTCAAAAATCAATTTCTAATTAATTCCTTAAGAAATTTGCTACCTCAAGTTTAACTCCAGAAATTCCCAAATCTTGGCAGGACCTTACACATGTTAATGTGAGCCTCCAGTTTAAATTTCATGGTCATCGAGTTATAGAACTCCTAAGTTATAAGCGTTTTTTTCTGGAAAACCTAAATATTGAAATAGTCATAACTTGCTCATTTTAAGTCAGAATGAGCTCATTTTTGGACAGGAGGTACTTTATACCATATACCTTCATGTCCCAAAAGGCCAAAATTTGTCTCATAATTTAAGTGGCCGAAACAGCCCCTCTAAAATAATGGCAGCAGCTTTTTCGGTTTTTGCAGCTTTGCACTTCTTTGCTAAAATCAGTCCACACAAAAATCTACAACACCTTTTCTAGTAATTCCACTTGGATTAGTTAGGTAACTCATAGATCTAACTCTAGGACTTGACCACACTCAAAAATTCAAAATATAATAGGAGATATGGTCAATTGAATTTCATGTTACGTTTTCACCAAAATCGATTTTCAACTCTTTGTGATTTCTAAGAAACTTTCATGTTTTCACATAATAACCAACATAACTCATCATAACACTTACTAATACTTTATATACCCATGATTTTCATTAGTCCAATGCTTTTATTATGACTTTCATCATAATCCTCGTAAATGATCCTTTTAGTTGAAGAAATATTTGAGGTTTAAGAAATGTGTTTTTTGTCTTTGGGGTAAATACAAAATTCGATTTCACGCTTCTAGGGTAGGCTAGGAAGTCTTCAAGAATACGCCAAGAAATTTATTAATGATAGAAATATCATTCAAAACATTACTCTCATCCAAGACTTGGATAAGTCGTCACATTAATATCAATCGTGACTTCTATCCCTTAACCTGATAGCACCTCACAATGATACCTATCAACTTGCCATCTTGATCCACGACATCGCCTCTGAAAAGTCCGGCTTGATTGCATTCCACACAAGGAAGTCAACAACAAAAGGATCGGGGCTCTTTACTTATGGCTTGATATGACAATAATTGACTTTAGTAGTTTGGTTACTTGAATTCGCACAACAAGTTGGTTATGAATATAAAAGCTAACAACCTTACGAAAAGCATGATGAGTAGTTAACCAATTGATTCCTAAAATCACATCAAAGGCAAATATTTTCAAAAAGATAAGATCGACGTGAAAATGTTTATTTGAACCAAACAGATTTAAAAATAGTAAGCGATAACGAAGGCTCCTACTAACGAAGTTTCAACCAATAAGTCAAAGTCTAACTTCTTGAGTCAAATTTAAACGCGTTGAACGCAAGCAAGAGAGATAAAAAATAAAGGGTAGAACCGGTATCTTATAAGGTATAGACTTTGCAATTTATAATTAACTAACCCGTACTAACTTCGTTCGGTTTACTACTTTTTGAGAAGTCGTGAAAATGCACTTCCTAAAACCAACGACTTTGTTTTGTCCATATCCATCTTTGGTGCCACCGTCCCAACTAGACTTGACTTTGGTGCACAAACAAAATTGAGCTAAATGATCTTCTCTTCTTGCAATTTCCACTTCTATTATCTTTGCCATGATTACCAATCAAGTGGTTACCATTCTTAGCATGATAATTTCCCCACGATGGTTATCATTGTTCGATAGCCGTTGCCACCAGTATGATTATTATCGTATTGTTGGTCGTTACCTTTTGTTTGAGCTTTAATCAACACTCTCATGTGCTTCATTGCTTATCTCAATTTTTCGGATACCATTCTCAAACACTTTGTCACAAAACAAGGGTTAATTAACATATCACATATTATCCCTATACTCTGACCAACCAATTAAATACCAAATAAATTTAGGTAGGTCATACTAGCGAAGGAATTCCCCGCCTCCCTCCTAGTTCTTATCTCACATCTCACCAGGGATCATATCCCTAAGCTCTGATACCAACTGTGACGCCCCCAAAATTAGGTATACGTCACCCATCTTGTGTCGCCACTTACATGGCACATAAATTCAAATACAAACTTAATTATACATCTATCGTGTAACATACGATAATACATAAACTGAGAGTTCTAATAGGAATATTGTCATTTAGACAATATCCATACTCAAGGAGTCCTCATTACAATTATTATCACACTATTTCACGAATGGTGAGGACTACTAATGCTATCTTCAGACCATCACTCAAGCTTCCCCAACTCGTCCCATTATATTCTCATTTCAAGAAGAACGGTGAAAAGAAAGGGTGAGCTCAACTAGCCCAAGAAGAAATATTATGACTAAGATAATACGAAATAAATTATCAATAGTCTTCAATAATTTTAAACGATAAAATACAATAGACAACCGGTTTAACTGCAATGAATATGCAATCCATTAAAAGAGTCAAGTAGAAAATAAAGTCTACTATCTTTTAGGTTTTAAAAGGTTTTCATCAATTTTTATCACTAAGACTCGGTTTAATGAATAAACCACAATATCTAATCATCCACTCGTACCAGGTCAAGGATTTTCATCAAATTATCAATGGTCATGACTATACCGAATCACCCCGGTCATAATCATACCAAAAACTATCCATCATCGCATTACAGGCCACTGAGGACTTTTGTTACATCATTTATATCAAGCCATGATTATACCGAATGATCCCTGGTCATAATCATACTAAGTTCATCTATGCACGTAAACCAAAGATAACATAATATAACGTGAGGATGATGACAATGACATAATAATTCAATAAAACAAGTTCAAGAATTATTTAATCCAGGAATTATTAACGTCCAAATTGTCAACATGATACTGTTTTGTAAAGTAAAATTCAAGAATAGTCAGAAGAATATTTCCATGAAAAGATACTGGATGAAACGCAAATATCAAAGATATTCTACTAATTTCATGGAGTATAGAAGTCAAAGTTTTAACTAACTGGGTATAATAAAGAATGGAATAACAAAAGAAAATCACCATGCATGCGGTACTTCGCATAGACAGGTTATTCCAATAGAATAATAATAATGGAACCAGGTCAGGTGAAATTCACACCGACAAGATGATCCAACAGAATAATAAATGCTGAATAATAAACAATGGAACCAGGTCTGGTGTAAAACACACAGACAGGATATTCCAACAGAATAATAAATGCGGAATAATAAACAATGGAACCAGTCCGGTAAAAAACACGCATGAGCGATATATTCCAATGAATAATAATAAAGAATGGAATAATGTAAGAAGATCACCAAGTATAGGGGATTCCGCGTATCAAAGTTATTCCAATGTAATAAATAAGAATGGAATAACATAAGGATTTCACCAAGTATAGGGTATGCTGCATATACAAGTTATGTATAGGGTATACCACTTTTTACAAAGTTATTCCAATAGAATAATAATGAATGGAATAATGTAAGTTCTCTTCATGAATAAGAAAGAATAACACTTTTTACGTATTACAACAAATAATACCCCTACCGTAAAAGACACTAGATATCAAAGTAATGAAGTACCGTAATACTCTTCTTCTTTCTCTCTATAGATTTTCTCTCTATAGCTTCTCTCTATAATTTCTCTCTCTAGAGTTTTAGTGAATTAAATAAGAAAATAATGAAGGAATGAGCTTCTATTTATAGGAAAATAGAATGCATAGTAATTAATCCATGAATGGTCCAGATTGATTTACTTTAATCTGACGGTCCATATTTAAAGCAAAATCTTTTAAATAAAATATCATATATTCTATTTATATAAAAACATTTTACTATGCAAACACTATGCAACACTATGCAAAAAACACTATGCAACACTATGCATAATAAAATATAATATATTCTATTTATAGAATAACTTTAATAAAGTATTCTTTTTTATATAAAAAGATATTTACATTTTATTACGTTAATAATACGAATAAAACAAAACGTCATTATCGCTTATAATAATTCATATTATTAATCGACAATAATGGAATCAAACCGAGTGACTTCTCACATAAGCATCAATAATCAATACCGTGTTGCTACTATGCAACCACACGTATTCTCGTACTTTTTTACTACCGAAGTAGTTCAACAAAGATCAATTCGGTAAAACTTTCGGCCGTTATTTCAATAAAATATTTTTGTCGTTTTCTCAATCCGACAATAATTACATTATTAGGGTCCACCAATGATTGAGTAGTTGTATTTAATATTCCCTGCTAAACCTAATATTCCCACCAATCGAATATAATATAACCACTTGCATACTTTACAAAATTTATAAATACTACCCACAACTATAATATTATCTCAAATTCACACCATAATATTAAAAATTATTTCGACAAAATTTAAATCTTTATTGATAAAATCTGGGGTCTCACAATTGATTTACATTCATATACTATTAGGGGACGTGGTGTAAGATTGATAATACTTGCATGACTAAGTTAAAAATGGAGGTATAGATGGAGGTACTATACTGTAATTAGTTTTTTTCACATGATTATACTATTGAGTCACATGATTATACTATTAATTCACATGATTTACTATTAGGGAGGTGGTGCAAGTTTGATAATACTTGCGGGGACTAAATTAAAAATGAAAAAAAGGTAAGGTATTATCTTGTAATATTTTGAGCCCCAAAACGTGCGATTATCAAAACTATATTTTCCTATAAATAGAAGCTCATTCTTCCTTCATGTCTCACCAATTCACTAAAGCTATAGAAGCAATTATTATACGAGAAATTATAGAGAGAAAAAGAAGAAAGTCATTACCTTTCTATTCCAAAGATCCAGCTTTCTTCTGAGGTATGGGGTATTATTCTTTCGTATTCATGAAGAGAGTTATTTTCTTTTAATACTCGTAAGGGTTGTTATTCCATTCTTTATTATTATGTTGGAATAACATGTCTATGCGAAGTACCGCATACATGGTGAAATTCTTCTATTATTCCATTCTTTATTATTCTGTTGGAATAACCTGTCTGTGCGGTCTATCACATGCCTGGTAAATTCTGCTGTTATTCCATTCTTTATTATTCTATTGGAATATCATGTCTGTGCGGATTACACATGACCTAGTTCCATTCTTTATTATTCTCATTGGAATATCCATGCATGCGGATTACGCATGACCGGTTCCATTCTTTATTATTCATTGGAATAACTTTTGTCTTTGGATTATATCGCATGCATGGTGAATTCTTTTGTTATTCCATTCTTTATTATTCATTGGAATAACCTATCTATGTGGACTCATGCATGCATGCGTGGTGAATGACCCTTCAGATTCATTCTTTATTAAATTGTGGAAATGATCCATCTACGTGGGATTACCGCATGGCGGTGAAAATCAATTTGCGCTTTATATATTCTATTATACCCGTATGAGATATCATTTCTTTTGTACTCGTCATGGAATATCCTTTTCTTTGGTATTTTTCTTTTACGAGTTACTATTCATAGGTTACTATTCACCCGATTACTATTCACTCTAGTATTATTCACTCGGGTATTCGGAACACTTTTCGTGTCGAAGTACTATTCACGAGTTACTATTCATAGGTTACTATTCACCCAATTACTATTCACTCTAGTATCATTCACTCGGGTATTCAGGATACTTTTCGTGTTAGGTTACTATTCACAGGGTACTATTCCCGAAGTACTATTCACGGGGTACTATTCACCCAAAAAATATATTTCTTTTATGTCCAAATTATTTTTTGGTACATGAATATTATTCTTGAATTTTACTCCACAAAGCAGTATCATGTTGACAATTTGGATATTTTTAAACTCTGGATAAATTTAAAGTCTTTAATATTTATCTTATATTTCGTTTAATTAATGCTTATATCATTGTCATCATTCTCATGCTTATATTGTGATGAAAGTCATCTTTGGCTTATGTGCAAAGATGGACTGTCGATTATTAGTTTTACAGTTGTATATCTTTGGCTTACATGCAAAGATGGACTATTGATTATTGGTTTTACAGTTGTATATCTGTGGCTTACGTGCAAAGACGAACTATTGATTGATAGCTTTAGCCCGTAGTGCAAAGATGGACGGGTGTATGACATGATCATGACCACTGGTGATAATAACGAATATCCTTGGCCCGTAGTGCATGAATAATTCGATGATGTGATTGGCAGGATCATGACCATTAGTTAACAGTTAAATGTCTTTGGCCGTAGTGCATTGACAGACAATTGATTAGTATGATCATGACCATTGGTTTTATAGTTGAATATCTTTGGCCCGTAGTGCAAAGGTAGACAACTGATTGGTATGATCATTGTTATTACATTTGAATATCTTTAGCCTTTGGGGTAAGGATATTGAGTAAACGTTCCATTAAGCCTTTGTGGCAAGGAGAAACTGTTGATTTACATGATTATAAATATGAATTGTGGATTTAACTATAATCTTTGGTGGTTTAGGTGAAGACTGTTAGGTTTGTAATATTCAAGAACGCAATCAAATTGCATAAATAAGCGGAAACGTGTAAAAATCAGAGTTTAAAAATTTTACAAACCATATACCCGGATCACCCTTTATGCACAATTATTAATTAAACGGAAAAGATGAATAAGAAACATACCCTTGAAGATCCGAGCTTCCTCAGGTACAAGTTCACCTCCAATCCTTTTCGCGTTCAACTTGAATCCACCGGGTTTGGTTCCTTCCTTTGATCAACGTTAGCCACCCAAATGTTTGGCCTCTAGAGGTGATCCACCAAGGAAGAAGAAAGATCCAAGAAGATGGGTGGTTGGCTAAACCCTAGTTTTTCTATCTCTATAGAAAAGGAGCGTACTCTCCAACCATTGGAAATATCACGTAGTCTTGATATCTGATATAAGACTCCTCTTATAAAGATATCAAGTAACCTATTAAAATAAGGTATTATTTAATTAAACCCTTTTAATTAAAGGGCTCCCTAATCTTATTAGGGATAATTAATTAAACTACTTTAACTAATTTTTCTTCCTAATCCAATTAGGAATAAATGAGAGTACTTATATTAAATTAATTCCTAAACTCTTTTAGAAATTAAAATAATAATAATAATTGTAATAATATTAATAAGACTCCTCTTATTAATTTATATTTAATATTTCTAAAATATTAAATAATAAATATTAAGCTATTTAATTTATTCTATCACCATAGATTAAATTAAATATACATAACATATTATTACGATTATGCCATTAACTTCTTAAATAATTATTCTTCCTTTTATGGTGTGACCCTTTAGGTTCTCCATATTAAACCTTGTGAATAAAATAATTAGAACAATTCTAATCTTATTTAAATAAATAAATTAAATAATTAATTTATTTAAATAAATAATATTTATTCTACAATAGGGATAAGCCTCCTAGCGATCAACGACTTTCCGGATAATATAGATTTCAACATTAATCATAAAAGAACCTTTGAGTAAATAGTTACCGTATAATTCAATCCTTCCACCATACAATGTCCCAATTAAATATAAGACATGGAATTACCGTCAAGTCTTATTTTATTTAATTATATGTATTTCGACTCTTAAATGCACAACTCAAATAATGCAAATTAGAAACTCCTTTCTAATTTCATTCTCGCCTTAACCAAGGACTCTTTGGGTTGTCATTTATCGAATCACATAGTACATTTCTCTTCTTTTATTAGAAGTGGTAGATTCTTTATTGATCATATATTATCTCCATGTACAACTTGTTATACCCAAGCATACCCTTTGATATATCCTAAGGGTCTTAAGGAATAAGTCAAAGTATAACTCATCATACACAAGATACTATGATGATCTCAAGTCCAAGGATCACTTGTACTACTATCACTACAGGAATTCCTATTGACAGGCAAGTAAAACTCCATTAGGTATTCCTTAGCGAGCCACGTTCAGTGAACTTATTCTCTAATAAGCACCTACATACTTGCTTTAGGGTCTCCACACAAATGATCATGAGATCAATCATCCTCATCCAATGAGCAAGCAACGTATGTACCAATCTATCCGGATTCACTAATCCCCAATTTAGTTATCCAATGATTGGGAACTATTTTAGTTTTAAGCTTTCTAAGAATTTAGATCTCATTAGAATGATCATCATCATTATTCTAAAAGCATTGCTTAAAACTATGGGTTTATTACATATTATAAAAAAAAGATCATGTAGATAATTAAAAGTCTTTAATAAATTAATACTTTTTATTAATAAATGAATAAGATTGTTACAAAGTATATGCTTTATCATCAAACATGATTGGCTTGTGTGCATATTACTTTCAATCTCCCATTTGCACTAAAGCCAATCGCCATTGTATCTTATACTCTTCTTCTCTAGGTGACGATTATCCTGTTTGTTGGATAAGCTTTAGTTAATGGATATGTAATGTTGTTGTTGAGAGTCCATCATCTCTATAGTGATTTTCCATCTTTCAATGATTCTTATAATCAAATGAAAGTGCCACAACACATGTTTAGATCCAAGATGAGACTTAGAAACTATTCCTAGTTACAGTAATGAACTTTTAATCTAAACAATCAACTTGCGACTTCATTTATAGCTATTTACTTTGTCTTTATCACTAAACCAAAGAACTCTTTCTTTGTTTGGAACCTTTCAATTCTTCGCACCATTTATTAGAGATAACGCTTTACCTTAAAGTGGATTTTTACGTCATCTTGGTCTGCATACGAAAACTTGAGTCTGTTAGCCCTCTAGTTTTAATTCGGACCCACCATAAATATCATCACATCCTTAGTGCCAGGTAAAAGTACTTTAAGAAGTTTTCACTGACTCATAGTGAACTTCTCCATAATATGACTGATCAACATCGGTCTCATACATTTCATTGCATACATGATTGTCACTCATGCGACCTCTCTTTTCGAGAGTCCGTGGGGGACTATTAAGAGAGATACACTCCATAGCTCATCGACATGAGACATCTCTTGGAGTTTGCCATGCTAAACGACTTTAGCATCAAATGAATATACGTTCCTTGGGTTAAGTTGAGCATCCTCTTGTATCTATCTATATAGATTTTATCCCCAATTAAGATACTCTTCCCAAACCATTCATGGAGGAATGTTTAGACAACTTTATCATTACTAATTGTAGCATTAGTATGTCATTCCTTATCCGTAGTATATCAACATATAATATTAGGAATGTCACGGCGCTCCCACTGTCCCTTTTGTACACACTAGAACTCTTACCTCATCGTATGTAACTGGATCATCATCTTCTATGATGTGTACCTCATCATCATCATCTATGATGAATCCATACCTCCTAGGTATCTTCAATACTATTCCAGATTTACGATTCGGTTGTGATACAACAGGTCTATCTATAGGTTCCTCTTATTTGACTTATAGTGTTTTGTGGTTCTTGAACTCTTCAAGATCTATTATTCTCCCACTAGTCCCTTCAATGATAAACACCTTTATCTTAGAAGGCAACGTGTTTCGCAATAAACACCTTTTGCTAAGTAGGATTATAGAACATATACCCTAAACTTACTTTAGTATGTCCCACAATCTGTACATGTCAAATCTTATCCCAAGCTTATCCTTTGAAACCTTTTTACATAAGTTGGACAACCCCTTATCTTAACATACTTAAGATTAGGAATCCTCCCTGTCCATAACTTTTATGGAGTCTTGGGGCCGGATTTTGAGGTTACCATTTTCGTAGATATGCACCCATTTCTAGGACATGATCCTAGAAGGATACTGGAATGTCGGTAAAATCATTATGTATCGCACCATGTTCAAATAGTTACGATTTTTCCTTTCAGATACATCAATCAATTATTATGTATCGAGAGGCGTCCATTATGAGAAAACCATTTGAGATGATCTAGAAACTTATTTCACAAGTATTTATTCCTTGATCTAATCAAAGAATCTTAATACATTGTCAATTTGTTTCACTTACAATTCTTTGAACCTTTCAAATAATTCATACTTGTATTCGAAGAAATACACACATTCAACTTTTGAATGATTATCTCTTTTCTTATACTAATTTGTTCAATATGCAAAATTATTTTCATGTAAGTCAAGTATACAAAATTTATTAAGTAATATTCTAGTTCTATACAAAACATTATTATTATAAATAGAACAACAATTGTTCTTAATTATAATACCAAAGATTTCATTGTCCAACAACAAAATGGAAATAATATTTTAAAAAGAACTGAAATACAATAACAACTTATTGACTTAATAGATTTGCCGTAGGCATTGCTAAACTATAAGTTTCTATGACTAATATCGTGACCTTTGCTTCATTTCCCACACATAGATTACTTACCTGTTTAACTTTCTAATTACGCTTGGTCCCTTCATAAATCTATATTTATGATAACCAAAGTCGGTATCCAATACCCAAGTAGAACCTTGACTTAAAGAAAAATTTATTTCAATCATGAAAAAAAACTGTATTGTAACCGAAACTTCACTAAGCTTCTTTGGTTAGCCTATGCAAGATGCTTCTTGCAGTTTCTTTCCAGTGTCCAAGCTTATTGCAGTGGAAGCAAGCTCCTTTGCTATCCGTATCAGTTTTGTTCTTATTATCCTTTGTTTATGCCTTTCTATTTACCTTCTTTGAATCGTTCTTCTTTTTAGAAGATCCTTTGGCCCCTACCAGTAAGACTTGATCTTTCTTGGTTGGAAAGTGACTCTCAACATTTTTCAATATGTTAAGCAAATCAGCGAAGTTGATATCTAGCTTGTTCATATGAAAAAATTCACAACAATTGTGAAAGGAGTCCGGGAGTGAGTGCAAGATCAAATCTTGGCTCAACTCTCCATCCATGACAAAACCAGTTGTCCTAATTGATCAATCAAATTGATTATGTTAAGAACTTTTTGTCTGTACTATAGTGCCATTGGCCATTCTAGATCGGAAGAGCTCCTTAGATATCTGATATCTATCGGTCCTACTTTCCTCACCATCAACTACTTGATGTGCAGGAATATAGTAGGAGCATCCATAGTTTTCTTCGACATTTGAGCTTGTTACTCATAGATGCGAGCATGATGCATTGAGCCAATCATGCATCATCTTGCCACTTTCTAAAAGTAGCAATGTCTTCCTCAAAGGCATTGTCTGCAACCATTGCAGGGATAGGCGTATTAAGGACATAAGATAGCTTTTCAGCTATGAGAACTATTCTTAAATTCTTTAACCAATCCGTTTAATTCTTGGTTACAGTTAATTTAGCATTTAATATGCTTCGCAGTTGATAGTAATTTTAGACATTGTAAAATTACAGTAAATGAATTTGTAATTAACAACATTTTAATATACATTCTTTTATTAATTACCAAAATAAATTAGGTCTTGTTTTAAATTGGTATCTCCCACTATTTTCTTCAAACTATATTACCCTCACTTATATAGTTCGGCAAAAAATCTAATTAAAGATTTGCTAGTGAGAATAAGGATCCCATTTCAAATGTATATAGCCTTGTGGTGACACAACAAACTATATATAAATAAATAGGTAGACAACTTTTGTCAATTACATCAACTATGCAACTCCTTTTCTTTTGCCTCTTAGATTATTTTGATCAAGTGGTAACACATCCAGAATCAAAATTATCCAAGTTAAGTCCGACCTAGCACTCCATATATTCAAAAAAGAAAAATATCATCCTTGTGGTGACACAACAAAACAATATTGTTCAATTTTCTTTATAAGCATCAAATGTGATAAATTAACATCTTAAATACTTAATACTTGCCTTTTGGTGACACAACAAACTCATATTAAATATTTAATACTCTATTAATTTTATCATGCTAGAAGGCGACGTTCGATATTCCAAATATCTTTGAACGCTTAGGACTTAATATAAAAAAAATTGAGGGGTTTGCTATTAATTTGTCTCATCTTATTTAGCGCGCATGCACACACACACACACATATATATATATATATATATATATATATATAAATACGCATCATATTAATGAACATGCGAAGCATGTTTGCATAATATATAATATATATAGTATAAGCATGCACATATAGAATACTATATTCTACCTGGATTGATTATGGACTTTATTCTAGTTTGGTTCACTAGAGTCACCAAGTGAACCAAAAGGTCAAACCTAGGGGTGCAAGAATTAATATTTAAATATTACTATTACATTTAAACCCGGGCTCCATTACAAACGGGTCTTCAAGCGCTCCTTGTTCCTTGATCTCCAATTCTTCAAAATTAATTCTAACTATTCCTATTACAAAACTATTTAAAATAAATAGAAACCTTGATCGCTGATCGAGGGAAGTACATAGGAGGAGATAGAATTTACATTAAGAAAAATTAGAGAAGGCGAGTACGCAGAGACCCCATTTAATAAAACTCATACATTCATGCATCCAACTAAAATAAAATCCAATCACATTGGTCAATTGTCCATAATCAATCCCATTTATTATCATACACATCATCATATGCATCAATAAATAACATTCATCATATGAATAATAAACATTTAATATATATATTGATATCATTTAATGGGCAAATTTAGTTAGTATAAAATTTATTTTGAATCAAAATAAACTCCTTTATTTTAATCCAAATTTAAATCAAAATAAAACTATTTTATTTTAATTTATCCAATTTTGAATAAAATAAACTATTTTATTTTAATCAAAATCTTTAATCAAAATAAACTCATTTATTTTAATTAATTATGGAATCCAATTCCATGTAAAAAAAAAAATTATTAAAGGAAACACGGATTCACTTTCCTATTCACAAATAAACTCCTTTATTTTTGAATAATATGAAATCTTATTTCATATCTAAATAAACTACTTTATTTTAAGGAAAAACGGATTTTCTTTCCTATTCACAAATAAACTCTTTTATTTTGAATAATATGAAATCTTATTTCATACCTAAATAAACTTCTTTATTGAAGGAAAGATGGATTCATTTTTCTATTCACAAATAAACTCCTTTATTTTAGAAAATATAGAATCCAATTTCAACTCTAATTAGTTATCATGGAATCTAATTCTAACTCTAATTAGTTAGCATGAAATTTAATTTTAAGATTAAAATAAACTTTTATTTTAATTATAAAATAAATGAATATATATATATATATAATAATAATAATAACTTAATATTATAATATATATATATATATATATATATATATATATATATATATCCAAATGTTTAAAAAAAAAAAATTCAGCAGGAGCTTAAATGGATGACGCGGATCACGGCAGGAGCCTGTTAACTTAAATTATTATCAAGGGTGGCGCGTTAAAAAAAAATCCAATTAGTATCATGATCCAATTAGTATCATGCATTCTTAAATCCTGTAACTTTGATTCTTGAAGCTCATGATGCCTTGAAATCCGTGCAACCATTATTTGTTAAAGCCATGATTTCCGTGGATAATTTCGGCATTTTTTTAAAAAAATAAATTTTATACAATAAAATTATGCCCAATTAAATTGTTCTAAACACATATCAATATACATATCAAATTAAAATAATTAATAATTTGCATAAAGGTTTGGCTCTGATGCCACTGTTAGGTTTGTAATATTCAAGAACGCAATCAAATTGCATAAATAAGCGGAAACGTGTAAAAATCAGAGTTTAAAAACTTTACAAACCATATACCCGGATCACCCTTTATGCACAATTATTAATTAAACGAAAAAGATGAATAAGAAACATACCCTTGAAGATCCGAGCTTCCTCAGGTACAAGTTCACCTCCAATCCTTTTCGCGTTTAACTTGATTCCACCGGGTTTGGTTCCTTCCTTTGATCAACGTTAGCCACCCAAATGTTTGGCCTCTAGAGGTGATCCACCAAGGAAGAAGAAAGATCCAAGAAGATGGGTGGTTGGCTAAACCCTAGTTTTTCTATCTCTATAGAAAAGGAGCGTACTCTCCAACCATTGAAAATATCACGTAGTCTTGATATCTGATATAAGACTCCTCTTATAAAGATATCAAGTAACCCTATTAAAATAAGGTATTATTTAATTAAACCCTTTTAATTAAAGGGGCTCCCTAATCTTATTAGGGATAATTAATTAAACTCCTTTAACTAATTTTCCTTCCTAATCCAATTAGGAATAAATGAGAGTACTTATATTAAATTAATTCCTAAACTCTTTTAGACATTACAATAATAATAATAATTGTAATAATATTAATAAGACTCCTCTTATTAATTTATATTTAATATTTCTAAAATATTAAATAATAAATATTAAGCTATTTAATTTATTCTATCACTATAGATTAAATTAAATATACATAACATATTATTACGATTATGCCATTAACTTCTTAAATAATTATTCTTCCTTTTATGGTGTGACCCTTTAGGTTCTCCATATTAAACCTTGTTGAATAAATCAATTAGAACAATTCTAATCTTATTTAAATAAATAAATTAAATAATTAATTTATTTAAATAAATAATATTTATTCTACATAGGGATAAGCCTCCTAGCGATCAACGGCTTTCCGGATAATATAGATTTCAACATTAATCATAAAAGAACCTTTGAGTAAATAGTTACTGCAAATCTGATTTCAATCCTTCCACCATACAATGTCCCAATTAAATATAAGACATGGAATTCTTTGTCAAGTCTTATTTTATTTAATTATATGTATTTCGACTCTTAAATGCACAACTCAAATATTGCAAATTAGAAACTCCTTTCTAATTTCATTACGCCTTAGCCAAGGACTCTTTGGGTTGTCATTTATCGAATCACATAGGACATTTCTCTTCTTTTATTAGAAGTGGTAGATTCTTTATTGATCATATATTATCTCATGTATACAACTTGTTATACCCAAGCATACCCTTTGATATACCCTAAGGGTCTTAAGGAATAAGTCAAAGTATAACTCATCATACACAAGATACTATGATGATCTCAAGTCCAAGGATCACTTGTCTACTATCACTACTGAGAATTCCTATTGACGAGCAAGTAAAACTCCATTAGGTATTCCTTAGCGAGCCACGTTCGTTAATTGAACTTATTCTCTAATAAGCACCTAAATACTTGCTTTAGTGTCTCCACACAAATGATCATGAGATCAATCATCCTCATCCAATGAGCAAGGAACGTATGTACCAATCTATCCAGGATTCACTAATCCCCAATTTAGTAATCCAATGATTGGGAACTATTTTAGTTTTAAGCTTTCTAAGAATTTAGATCTCATTAGAATGATCATCATCATTATTCTAAAAGCATTGCTTAAAACTATGGGTTTATCACATATTATAAAACAGCATCATGTAGATAATTAAAAGCCTTTAATAAATTAATACTTTTTATTAATAAATGAATAAGATTGTTACAAAGTATATGCTTTATCATCAAACATGATTGGCTTGTGTGCATATTACTTTCAAAGACATGTGATGATAGTTCTTTTTGTCTTGGGTATAACAAAGAACTGTTGTTGAGTATTACAGGAATGAAATATTAATGATGGACTTTTAATCTAGAAGAGATAGTAGACATTATGTTCTACTTGACTCTTCTAATGAATTGTTATTTCCGCTGCAGTTAAACTTGTTGTCTATTGTATTCTATCAGTTGTTATACTGTTGAAGGCTAAGGATAATTTATTCTACATTATCTTAGTCATAATATTTCTTACTAGGCTAGTTGAGCTCACCCTTTTCTTTCATTGTTCTCTTTAGGAAATGAGAATGTAGCTGGGACTAGTCGGGGAACGGAGTGACGGTCCAGATGATAGCATTAGTAGTCCTCACTATTCTATAAAATAGTGTGATAATAAATGTATTGAGGACTCCATTTGAGTTTGAATACTGTCTAGAAGATAATATTCGTACTAAAACTCTCAGCTTATGTTTTGTCATATTTTACACGATTGTTGTATAATTAAGTTGTATTTGAATTTATGTACCATGTATCTGGCGACTCAAGATGGGTGATGTATACCTGTTTTGGGGGCGTCACAATAAAAGCCTCAAATATTTCTTCACTCAAAAGGAACTCAACATGCGGCAACGATGTTGGCTTGAACTGTTGAAAGATTATGATCATACTATTCAATACCATCCTGGAAAAACGAATGTGGTAGCTAACGCTTTGAGTAGAAGATCATATACGGGTACGAGTGCGATATTGTCAATGCAAAGGCCCATTTTGTATGACTTGCAAAAAGATGGAGATAGAGATAAAGACTCCAGGGACCCACGTGATGATGACAAATATACGAGTAGAACCGACTTTAATCGATAAAGTTAAAATTTCTCAAACTACAGACTTGGAGCTGATGCGTATGAAGAAGAAAGTGCAAGGAGGTACTATTCCGGAAGAAGGAATTAATAAAGAAGGAATACTTCGAGTCAACTCTAGACTTTATGTTCCTAACGACGCTGAGTTAAAGTATAAAATCTTGATGGAGGCGCACAACACACTGTTTGCAATTTATCATTGGAGTACCAAAATGTATCATGATCTTCGACATACATTTTGGTGGAGCAATATGAAGAGAGAGATAGTGGAGTTTATCTCAAGGTGTTTAACTTGTCAACGAGTCAAGGCAGAGCATCAAGTGCCAAAAGGTCCATTGCAACCACTTGAAATTTCAGAATGGAAGTGGGAGCACATTACCATGGATTTCGTTAACGGTCTTCCCAAGGTTTCTCAAGGCATAGATGCAATTTGAGTCATTGTTGATAGATTGACCAAGTCTGCTCATTTCTTACCTATACGAGAAACTTATTCACTTGAACGTCTTGCTTGTATGTACATAAATGAGATTGTAAGAGTGCATGGTATACCAGTATCCATAGTTTCTGATCGGGACCCAAGATTCACTTCACGGTTTTGGGTCAGTTTGTAAAAAGCTATGGGCACGGATTTGTGATTCAGTTCGACATATCATCCTAAAATGGACGGCCAGTTGGAGAGGACTATTCAAACTCTGGAAGATCTATTAAGACTCCGTGTCCTTGACTTCAAAGGAAGTTGGGGCAAGTTCTTGCCATTGGTGGAATTCTCCTACAACAACAATTATCAAGCAAGTATCGACATGGCTCCATTCGAGGCGTTGTATGGACGCAAGTGTCAATCTCCAGTATGCTAGGATGAGGTGGGTGAAGCAACGTTGTTGGGACCGGAATTGGTACACATGACAACGAAAAAGATACAAATGATCCGGCAACGTATAAAGTCCTCACAAGATCGACAAAAGAGTTATGATGATCTTCATCGAAAGGACGTGGAATTCAATGTTGGAGAACATGTGTTGTTACGTGTTGCTCCATGGAAAGGAGTTACAAGATTTGGAAAGAGAAGAAAGCTCAATCCTCGATTCATTGACCCATTTGAAATCCTCGATCGAGTAGGAACTATGTCCTATAGACTCGCCTTACCGCCTAGTATGTCTTGTCTTCATAACATTTTTAACATATCTATGTTACGTAAATATGTGGAAGACCTGAACCATTTTATTAAGTTAGAACCAGACGAGATAACAGAAGATTTAACGTATGAAGAAGTACCTGTTAAAATCTTGGATAACAAGGAGAATATTCTATGCTCCAAGGTTATACCTCAAGTCAAAGTTTTGTGGAGAAACCACGATGTTGAGGAAATGCCCTAGGAGTTAGAATCTAAAATGAAATCAAGGTATCCTAACCTCTTCGACATATCAGGTACGTACACCAATTTCGAGGACGAAATTTCATAAGAAGGGGAGGTTGTAAGACCCCAACTTTTATGAATAAAGGTTAATTTTTCTCTAATATTATTTTTGAATATTATGGTGTGGATTTGATATAATGTTATAGTTGTGGGTAATATTTATAAATTTTACAAAGTAAGCAAGTTGTCATAAAATATTTGATTGGTCGGGGAATATTCGTTTTATCAGGGAATATTCGTATGACGACAAAATCATTGGTGGACCCCACAACAAAATTATTGTCGGAGTTAGAAAACAACATAAATATCTTTTTATGAAAATAACGGCGAAAGTTTTACCGTTAACTGTTGAAATACCCGGTGATAAAAGTACAGTAATACTTTTATTTTTGAATTTTACTCCACAAAATAGTATAATGTTGACAATTTGGACATTATTGAATTCTGGATAAATTAAATTATAAACCTTTAGAATTTATCATTTGTTTGCATTTAATTGAATTCTTTTATCATTATCATCATCCTCGTGTTTATATTGCTATGAAAGTCATCTTTGGCCCGTAGTGCATAGATGGACTGTTGATTAGTATGATTATGACCAGGAATCATTTGGTATAATCATGACCCGAAATGTTACAAGTGATGTGGTAAAAGTCCTCATTGGTCTGTAGTACATTGATGGACAGTTGTTGGCACGATCATGACCATTGGTGATAATAATGAATATCCTTGGCCCATAGTGCATGGATAATTCAGTGATGTGGATTATTTGTTAAGCTGAGTCTCAACGATAAAATTGATGATAAACTTTTAAATCATAGAAGATAGTAGATATCATGCTCTACTTGACTCTTCTAATGGATTGTTTGTTCCGCTGCAGTTAAACTTGTTGTCTATTATATTATATCAGTTTAACATGTTCAAGGCTAACGATAATTTATTCTGTATTATCTTAGTCATAATATTCTTTACTGGGCTATTTGAGCTCACCCTTTGCTTTTATTGTTCTCTTCAGGAAATGATAATATAGCTAGAATTAGTCGGGGAACGGAGTGACGGTCCAGATAGGTGGCTATAATAGTCCTCACTATTATCTGAAATAGTGTAATAATAATTGTAATGAGGACTTTATTTTAGTTTGTATACTCTCTATGAGATATTCTCCGTGTTGAAACTCTCAGCTACGTTTTGTCGTATAGTATCAAAGAAGTTTGTATTTAAATTTTGTACCATTTATTTGGCGACTCAAGATGGGTGATGTATACCTTTTTTGGGGGCGTCACATACATTGTCCCAATTAAATATAAGACATGGAATTACTGTCAAGTCTTATTTTATTTAATTATATGTATTTCGACTCTTAAATGCATAACTCCAAATAATGCAAATTAGAAACTCCTTTCTAATTTCATTCTGCCTTAGCCAAGGACTACTGGGTTGTCATTTATCGAATCACATAGGACATTTCTCTTCATTTACTAGAAGTGGTAGATTCTTTATTGAGCATACATTATTTCCATGTACAACTTATTATACCCAAGCATACCCGTTGATATACCCCAAGGGTCTTAAAGAATAAGTCAGAGTATAACTCATCATACACAAGATACTATGATGATCTACACATCATTAACATAAGTCTAAAACAAAAATACATCATCACATAAAATAACAAGTCTTTAGCACTTGTTAATCTTGCCCTTGCCTTTGCTAGTAGAAGGCTCGTCGGACCTTTCGTTCTTAACTGCAATGTTATTATTACACAAGAGTGAGCATGATTGCCCATAAGTATAAAAATGAAATAACAATATATAATAACATGCGAGTTAATCAAAGACTTCTGGAATAAAACTCAACTTTTGAATCAAGAATTAATAACTAGAATCAAAAAGATTTCTAAGAGTCATAAGACCTTGAACTATGTCATAGGTTATCAAGGGTTATACTTGAAACCTTTAACAGTCATAAGACTATGGACTCTTCTACTCGTTCTTAGGGAGTTCATCCCTTAGTACCATACTGTGCACAATATTTTAACGCTAATGTATAAGTAATCCCTATACAGGGTTGTTCATCTCAGTTTGATATTAGAGTCCGCACCAAAGGAAGTTTTGTTTGGATAAATCAATAAGGGTTCTGAAATTTAGAACGTTCATCAACTATGGACTAGTCGAATCAATAAGGGTTCACTAGTCGAACAAGGTTCAATAATAAATGATATTTAAATCGAATAACATTTTCAATAGGTATACAATAGAACAAGTATTGTATAACGGAAATCATACTTTAAAAAGATAAGTAATCTTTAATATAACAAATTGAACTCGATTAATAATAATGAGAATTTACTCGACGTAAATTATAAACTTGAATAATGATAACAAGTAGGGTTAGGAAACTTGCCTCATGCGTAGATTACACGTTAATTATACACGTTCATTGAATTAATCCTACATATCATTTTCATTCACAATACCAGTCAATTATAATGTAACTAGTCATCACAAGTTCATTCTTTTGTCTAAACTTTGGTTATGACTATACTTAGTCAATTTATCACACTTATTGTCACATAATATTACCCTACACGAACAATAAGCTAATTATGCGTTCAATAATTTAATCCATACTTAAATGCGTTATTGGCATGTTAAGAATCTATTTTAACATCTCATTATACGTCTAACATATTTTTATATACATTAGATTAGGTTACTATCACATTCATAGACTTGAATAATATGGAAAAATTCCATTTCTGGACATTCTGCAAAGTGGCGCTGCGGTGCCACAGATAGGCTTGTCCACGGCCTGCGATGGCGTTAACTATGGCTGACTCTTAAGCGACTGCTGACACGGTGGTGTCAAGCGTCATGGCCTTAAGGTAGCATGGACTGGCGCATGTACATGGCTGGCGAACGATAATAGTTCAAATGATTCAAAAAAAATTGCAGAACATGGCCAAAACCTCCAATTAATTTATTCTTACACAAAATTAGACATACCCAAACACTGTAATACATATATACTTACTACTCAACCCTTCTAGCATGATTTTAACATGTTATAACACATAATTTGCAGAATCAAAACATATAATTTATTGTTCTTGATATTTTTGAAAGTTTTGAATACAAAACATAAAAATCAACAATACGGGTTCATTATAACACCGAATCTGTTCATTTAAAGTTTGTTTTCTTCGTTTTAACATTCATAATTATATATAAGTGTAAATTTATGATACCAGTTATGATTATCGTGTTAAATTTGGTATGTAAGGCCATATGGCCATATTTTCATACTCTGTAACTTTGAATAAACTATCTACGACATATATTTTTATGAGACTGATGTTATGGTTCATACAACATAGTAAAAACATACTACGTTAACATATTAACACATACATCCACATAATCACTACCCTTTTCGATTACAGAGACTTAAACAATTAACTTAAAATCCATTTTCATGAAACTTTATACGACGTAAATAAAAATTGGTTGAACAATTTACCCAAAGCGTAGAGTGTAGATTAGTTGAGATGATCCTTTCTCAGTTACTTCTTCAATAAACAACTCTTAATATTTCCTTAACAATTTCTAAATTCTCTCTGATTTTCTTTTTTCCAGACTTAGAAAAAATGAAAATAAAGAAGACGTATAATGAAGGAAACTGACGTAGTTGTGGTCAGTTAACCGATCATGGGTTAACTGCCCTCAACCTCTACTAAGGCCTTGTTTGGTCACTCTTAAAACTCAAACCCATTTAATTTCATTACTCCTTTATACTATAGTTTAATAATGTCACACCCCTTATAAAATAAATCAAATATCTTATTTACTTTAGTTTAAATAAAATATAATAATTCCTCATTAATTCATATAGTCACATAATAAATTTTCTCATTTATTAATTATGTCAAATTATTAAATCTCTAATTAATTATTAAATTAATTAAAATAATAGTATGCTTATTAAATATTTCATTTAATTCAGTAAGCTCACATAATTACATAATTTGAATAGTAAAATTCTCCACATTAATTTAATAACTATAACACATATAATTAAATTAATCTACCACAACTTCATCAATTAATTATTTAATCTAATAATTAAATCATCGAAACTATTTATTTAATTCAATAAATATTAAAATTAAATTATAAAATCTCGTTTGTCACACTTTTTGTATAACTAAAGGGTATGTTTGTAATGTTAAGGTTAGAGAACCTGGGTAATGTATTGACTATATCAGTTAATGAAGTGTATGTTCCTATTTATAATTAAATGGGTAGTAAAATGTTATTTATATTGTGGATCGTGAGCACCAAACTCGGGGGTCAGGTAACCCGGATTTTGAGGTGTCACGGAGATACTTTCAGAAATGCATAGCTTCCAAATTCAAAATCTTTCTTACATAAATGTACTCCCTAACTCTTTCTGACATTGTTTCTTCTTCTTTTCAAGTGTTTTGAAGCTTGACTCTCGGACATTTCTCTTTGCCATGGTGAGTACTTCAAGCTCAAATCCTTCCTTTGCTTTCGTTAGAATTGTTATGATGATCTTCCCCTTGCATGTAGGCCCTTTCACCTGAATGCTCTGCAGAACCAAGAACTACCAAGGAGTCCCCATTCATCACCGATTGGGGAAGAGCTCCCTTCTTTGGTCCTTCTGACATCTTTTGGGATAGAGTTAGAGACTATGACCGTACAGCTTTTCCTCCACCAGAGAAAGAAGGCTTGTTTCTATATACCCCAGCTTCTGGAGGTTGGGATGACTTCCCTAATGCCGATTGCATTCCCTGCCTATGCATAGAAAAGCAAGAGGTACCCCTTCAGTCCCCTTCGCTTCCTGTCAGATTCATCTGGTCGCATTCAAGGATGGCAGGATTGGACCGACGAGATCCTTGGAAACGCTGAATACGTGGAAATACTCAAGAATGCGAGCATCTTTCACTGTGTTCAACTGTGTAGAGACCTACGGATTCACCAAGACCATAACGCTCTTACTGTGTTGATCTCTCGATGGTGTTCCTCTACTTGCACATTCATCACTGCCTAGGGGGAATTCACCCCTACTCTAGAGGATGTTTATGCCCTATATCAATAAATTCTCTTCTTTTATTGCTTTCATTCATTCTCATGTTTCTGAAATATGTATATTTATCCTGAATTACATCTTGTAGCCTTCCTATTGTTGCTTCATACTCCTACGGTCCTTCTAGCATGTCCACTAGGGATGACAACTGTGTTGCCTACTTGACGGAGGCCTTCAAGCAATCTTCCCACTTCATCTCAAGCTTCAAGGGAGATACGCTCCTTCCGGACTTTGAGACCTCAAGTCGGCAGAAGAATTCTTGGTTATCCTGGGTGCGCTACTTCCTCCGTGACTACAAGACCAACCAATGGGACAACTCTGTTCACGATAAGTCTGTTCTTGCCTTTCGTGAAGAAACTTGTCCCTTTCCTCTGGTAGCTTATCTGGTTATGTTGCTATCCCATTTCATCTTCCCTGGGTCTCCCATAGACGGTCTTTCTGCCTGTATGTTCAGCTTGGTAGCGTTGTTACCCCGGGGCTCAGAGATTCCCCTTGTTTCTCTCTTCCTAGGGACCTTATATCGTTGCCTAGACAAAACAGCCCTTGCCATGAAAGAATCCGTTGGCAGGTAATCACCTTCATATTTTTTTTATTAATTGTCTTTCAAAGTGCACTTCTTTTCCTTTAACCTTATCTATAATTTTTTTAATTTATTTACTCAGGTATGATGTCAATTGCTTTATTCCATGCTCCTTCCTTCAGATCTTTCTTTTCGAGCGCTTTTCGGGCTATTCCGATCTTGAGCATCTTTCTAAGAAGAAGAAGAAGACTCCTTCTCTCCTACCACGTAACATCATTGTAAGACCCCAACTTTTATAAATAAAGATGAATTTTCTATAAATATCATTTTTGAATATTATGGAGTAAATTTGATATAATGTTATAGTTGTGGGTAATATTTATAAATTTTGCAAAGTACGCAAGTTGTTATATAATATTCGAATTATCGGGTGTTATATAATATTCGAATTGTCGGGGAATATTCGTTTTAACAGGGAATATTCGTACGACGGCATAATTATTGGTGGACCCCACAACGGAATTATTGTCGGATTGAGAAAATGACAAAAATACTTTATGAAAATAATGGCGGAAGTTTTACCGTTAACTGTTGAAACTCCCGGTGTTAAAAATACATGTCTGGCGTGGTTGTATAGTAGCACACGGTAATGATTATTGATGCTTACGTGAGAAGTCACTCAATTTTGCTTATTATTTGGATCCCTATTTACCCGTTTTTAAAAATTATCGGACGAAAGTTATAAAGTATATATATATATATATATATTTGACTTTTGTGTGTGTGTGTGTGTTTACGTATGTGTAGGAGTGTGTGTGTGGTAGTGGGTTTTGGTGGGGGAATTATTATGTAGTGGTGTGTTGTGTTAGTGGGTGGAGGAGTATATTATTGGCAGGTGTGTGATTATATATATATATATATATGTGTGTGTGTGTGTGTGTGTGTGTGTGTGTGTGTGTGTCAGTGGGTTGTGGTGGAGAGAAGCATTATTATTTTATATATATTTATATGATAATGGGATGTTGATTGGAAAGAAATGAAGAAGAAAGAATTGGCAGGATTCAGATTGATTTTTCCAAGCTTGAATATTATTGGCCAAATTTTTTTCAATCATGCAGCAGATTTGGCAACTTGTAAATTATGGAGCATTTTAATTGGTCAAGGCTTTTAATGTGGCATGTGTTCATTTTTTTCATTGGCTAACTCTTTGACATAGATTACTGATGCGTTGGATCAGTGGAGCTGTGAATCAGCAATTGATTTCGTCTGAATTCCTACTGTACAGTCCAATAGTATCCTTCAATTCTCCTATAAATAGAAGCTCATTCCTTCATTATTTCTTACGAATTCACTAAAACTCCAGAGAGAGAAATTATAGAGAAACTATAGAAAAGTATTCTCGCTACTTCCTATTCTTATATCCAGCTTTTACGGTAAAGGGGTTATTTATTTTTTTGTATTCATGAAGAGAACTTCTGTTATTCCATTATTTATTATTCTGCTGGAATAACCAGTATACGCGGACTACCCTATACTTGGTGACATTCTTCTATTATTCTGTCTTTATTATTATTCTGTTGGAATATCCTGTCTGTGCGTTTTACGCCGGACCTGGTTCCATCTTTATTATTACTCTGTTGGAATATCCTGTCTGTGTGTTTTACACCGGACCTGATTCCGTCTTTATTATTATTCTGTTAGAATATCCTGTCTGTGTGTTTTACACCGGACCTAGTTCCGTCTTTATTATTCTGTTGGAACATCCTGTCGGTGCAAATTTTGCCTGACCTGGTTCCGTTATTATTATTCTGTTGGAATAACTTTGCGCTATGCGCAAGCACCGTATGCATGGTGATTTCTTTTGTTATTCCATTCTTTATTATACTCAGTTGGTTAAAGTTTTGACTTCTATACTCCATGAAATTAGTAGAATATCATTGATATTTGCGTTTCATCCAGTATCTTTTCATGGAAATATTCTTCTGATCATTCTTGAATTTTACTCTACAAAGCAGTATCATGTTGACAATTTGGACGATTATCGGTTCTTGGACAAATTAATTCTTGAACTTGTTTTATTGAATTCTTATATCATTGTCATCATCCTCATATTGATATGTTGAAAGTCATCTGTGGCCTGTAGTGCATAGATGGACTTGGTATGATTATGAACAGGGATTATTTGGTATAATCATAACCGTAATGTTACAAATGATGTGATAAAAGTCCTCATTGGCCCGTAGTGCATTGATGAACAGTTGTTGGCATGATCATAACCATTAATGAATACACAAATATTCTTGGCCTGTAGTGCATGGATAATTGTGGTCGTGATACTAAAGAATATCCTTGGCCGTAGTGCAGGGGTGATTCGATGATGTGGAATATTTATTAAGCCGAGTCTCAGCGATAACAGTAATGAAAAACCTTTTAAATCATAAAAGATAGTAGATTTTATTTTCTACTAGACTCTTTTAATGGATTGCTTGTTCCGCTGCAGTTAAACTTGATGTCTATTATATTTTATCAGTTTAACATTGTTGGAGACTAATGATAATTTATTCTGCATTATCTTAGTCATAATATTTCTTACTGGGCTAGTTGAGCTCACCCTTTCTTTCAATGTTCTCTTCAGGAAATGAGAATATAGCTGGGACGAGTCGGGGAACGGAGTGATGATCCAGGGGATAGCATTAGTAGTCCTCACTATTTTGTGAAATAGTGTGATAATAATTGTAATGAGGACTCCTTTTGAGTTTGTATAATCTCTAGTAGACAATATTTGTATTCAAACTCAAAGTTTATGTTTTGTCGTATTGCATACCTACACAGTTGTATTAATAAGTTGTATTTGAATTACATACCATTTATCCGGCGACCCAAGATGGGTGATGTATACCTAATTTTGGGGGCGTCACAGTTGGTATCAGAGCTTAGGGATATGATCCCTGGCTAAGATGTGAGAATAGAACTAGGAGGGGAGAGCCGGGGAATTCCTTCGCTAGTATGACCTACCTAAGTTTTTTTTTTGTATTTACTTGGTCGGTCAGAATATAGGGATAATATGTTACATGTCAATTAACCTTTTGTTTTGTGGCAGTATCTGAAAATGACATTTGAGAATGTTGAGAATAACAATGGAGCACAGGCGACCGTTGATTCACCACATATCAATAATCAGGATAATGTGCATTAGTTAGGCGACAATCCTCATGCAAACAACAACACTGACCAAATGATGAATGATGGATTGTTCGTGAGGCTTTATGCAATTCATGAAACAAAGAAAGTAGAGCGGCTCTGCCCAAAATGTGTAGGTGGAAACACTGAAACTCTCGGTGGGGCGGTCACCGCTAAATGATTCAAGGAGTTGGGACCACCGGAGTTTAAGGGAGAGTCAAAACCACTTATGCTTGGGAAGGATGGATAAAGCGTATCACCAAGATATTTGATGTCTTGGGATGCTCCGAGGAGCAAAAGTTTCCCTTCTTGCTTTTATATGTTGCGCGGAGAGGCAGACATTCTTGGTGGAATCGGTAAAACGTACTCAACTCCGCCGTCTTCAAGATGTCTTGGGAGAAGTTCCAAGAGTCGTTCAATGACAAATACTTTCCCGAAAGTATTCGTCACATAAAGGAGGTGGAGTTTATCAAATTGAGCAAAATAATATGGCCGTGTCGCAATACGAGGTAAAATTTGCGAGTTATCCCGTTTATATCCCACTTGGTGGATAATAAAGAGAGAATGGCGCGAATGTTTTTAAGAGGTTTGAAGCTAGAGATACGTCAACATCTTATTTCTCATAAACTGTGTTTGTATTCAGATGTTGTAAATAGGGCTCAGTTGGTGGAGCGCGATAACGAGTCAACGCAACCAAAAGAGAGCAGCTGACAAAATGATAATACCAGTGAGAGCAGTCATCAAAGCGATGACAACAAGTGTGGAGGGAATCAACATGCCAGAAATGGTAACCACTTCGATGGTAATCAGGGCAAAAACAATAAGAATGGACATTTCAAGAAGAGGAGATTCAACAATGATGGAAAGACGTCAAAGACCAAAGACCGTTGTTAAGGAAGGAGAAAGACCACCTATCATATGCTTCAAATGCGGAGGGAGGACACATCACCAAATTATGCGATGTCAGTCCAAAGCATGTTATAATTATTGAAGAGAAGGTCATTTAGCCCGATTTTGTCATTCACCGAAGACAAATTCAGCTAGGATGGAGGCACCAAAGGCCGTCCCAGAAAAGTCAAAGCTGGTAGTGCAAGGGAGAGCGTTTGTTGTGACCTCCTAGAAAGCAAGGAACCTGAATGAGGTCATCATGGGTAAGCTTATCATAAACTCTAACGAAGTCTATACTTTATTTGATACCGGTTCTACCCATTCTTTTATTTCTCCTACTTGCGCTCATCGATTAAATTTGACTCGGAGAAATTAGACTTTGACTTATCCGTGGATACTCCGTTGGGAGAAACCTTCATTACATCCACTGTTTATAAGTCTTGTTTGGTTCAAATCGGTACCCTCACATTACCTGTCGATCTTATTTCATTGAAAATACTTGCATTTGACGTGATTCTAGGGATTGATTGGTTAACTACTCATTATGCAAAAATTGATTGTTTTCGAAAGGTTGTTAGCTTTCATATTCCTAATCAACCTATTATGCGAATTCAAGCGACCAAACCATTAAAATCAATCACGGTCATCTCAAGCTATAAAGCTATTCATTTATTGAAAAATGGATGTCAAGCTTTCTTAGCTCATGTCACAGATCTAAACAAAAATACGTCAGCTTTGAATGATATTTCTGTTGTTAATAAATTTCCTGACGTATTCCCTGAAGAACTTCCTGGCCTACCCCCAAAGCGTGAAATTGAATTTTGTATCGACCTTGAACCCGGTACAAAACCCATTTCCAAAGCCCCATATCGAATGGCTCCTATTGAACTTTAGGAGTTAAAGACCCAACTGCAGGAATTGTTAGACATTGGCTTTATTCGTCCTAGTACTTCTCCTTGGGGTGCTCCTGTTCTATTCGTGAAGAAGAAAGATGGGAGTATGCGACTTTGTATTGATTATCGGGAGTTGAATCATGTCACCATCAAAAATAGGTACCCATTGCCATGTATTGATGACCTGTTTGACCAGTTGCAAGGAGCAAATTTTTTTCAAAGATTGATCTTCGTTTCGGATATCACCAATTGAAGATTAGAACCGATGATATTCCAAAGACGGCTTTCAGAACTCGGTACGGGAATTATGAATTCCTAGTCATGTCCTTTGGATTGACTAATGCTCCTACTGCCTTCATGGATATGATGACCCCGAGTATTCAAGAAATATTTGGATCACTTTGTGGTCGTCTTTATTGATGACATCCTTATTTATTCCAAAAGCAGTGAAGATCATGAGCAACACTTGAGGCTGACACTCCAAAAGCTTCGTGAATATAAGTTTTATGTGAAGTTGAAGAAATACGAGTTCTGGCTTGAGGAAGTAGCATTCCTTGGGCACGTGGTATCAAGTCATGGAATATCTGTTGACCCAGCAAAGATTGAAGCTATTCAAAGCTGGGAGCAACCTAAATCAGTGACCGAAGTACATAACTTTCTTGGTTTAGCTGGTTATTATCGGAGATTCGTGGAAGGATTTTCTCGAATTGCTACTCCATTAACTCAGCTGACTCAGAAAGATACAAAGTTCGGTTGGAGCGAAGAATGTGAGAAGAGTTTTCAAGAACTCAAGAGGAGACTCATTTCAGCACCTGTTCTGACAATACCATATGGCTCAGAGGGATTTATCATCTACACTGATGCTTCGAGCAAAGGGTTGGGATGTGTTCTCATGCAACATGGAAAAGTCATAGCCTATGCCTCAAGACAACTCAAAGAATATGAGAGGAATTATCCTACTCATGATTTAGAGTTGGCAGCTGTTGTCTTCGCACTAAAGATTTGGAGGCATTATTTGTATGGGGAGAAAGTGGATATCTTTATGGATCATAAAAGTCTCAAATATTTCTTCACTCAAAAGGAACTCAACATGCGACAACGACGTTGGCTTGAACTGTTAAAAGATTATGATCATACCATCCAATACCATCCTGGAAAAACGAACGTGGTAGCTGACGCATTAAGTAGAAGATCATACGCAAGTACGAGTGCGATATTGTCAACACAAAGGTCCATTTTGTGTGACTTGCAAAGGATGGAGATAGATTTAAAGACTCCAGGGACCCATGTGATGATGGAGAATATACGAGTAGAACCACCTTTAATTGATAAAGTTAAAGCTGCTCAAGCTACAGACCTGGAGCTGATGCGTATGAGGAAGAAAGTGCAAGAAGGTGCTATCTGCCGAAGTAAGAATCGATGAAGAAGGAATACTTGAGTCAACTCCAGACTTTGTGTTCCTAATGACCGATTTAAAGTATAAAATCATGATGGAGGCGCACAACACACATCGCTTGCAATCCATCTTGGGAGTACCAAATGTATCATGATATTCGGTCATACATTTTGGTGGAGCAATATGAAGAGAGAGATATCATTGCTTATCTCAAGGTGTCTAACTTGTCAACGAGTTAAAGCGAGCATCAAGTACCAAAAGGTCCATTGTAACCACTTGAAATTCTAGAATGGAAGTGGGAGCACATTACCATGGATTTCAATTCTACGGCCTTCCTAAGGTTTCTCAAGGCATAGATGTGATTTGGGTCATTGTTGATAGATTGACCAAGTCTCGCTCATTTCTTACCGATACGAGAAACTTATACACTTGAACGTCTTGATCGGTATATACATAAATGAGATTATAAGATGGCATGGTATGCTTGTATCCATAGTTTTGATCGAGACCCAAGATTCACTTCACGATTTTGGGTTAGTTTGCAAAAAGCTATGGACATGGACTTTCACGATTTAGCTTCGGCATATCATCCTCGCATGGACGGACGAGACAGTTGGAGAGAACTATTCAAACTCTTGAAGATCTATTAAGACTCTGTGTCCTTGACTTCAAGGGAAGTTGGGACAAGTTCTTACCATTGGTGGAGTTTTCCTATAACAACAGGTATCAAGCAAGTATTGGCATGGATCCATTTAAGGCATTGTATGGAAGAAAGTGTCGTTCTCCAGTATGCTGGGATGAGGTAAGTAAAGCAACATTGTTGGGACCGGAGTTGGTACGTATGACTACGGAAAAGATTCAAACAATCTGACAATGTATAAAAACCTCACAAGATCGACAAAAGAGTTATGCTGATCTTAATCGAAAGGACGTAGAATTCGATATTGGAAATTATGTGTTGTTACGTGTTGCTCCATGGAAAGGAGTTACAAGATTTAGAAAGAGAGGAAAGCTCAATCCTCAATTCATCGGCCCATTTTTAATCCTCGATCGAGTAGGAACTATGGCATATAGACTCGCTTTACCGCCAAGTATGTCTCGTGTTCATAACGTTTTTCACATATCCATGTTACGTAAATATGTGAAAGACCCGAATCACATTATTGAATTAGAACCGGACGAAATAGCGGAAGATTTGACGTATGAAGAGGTTCATGTTCAAATCTTGGATAAGAAGGAACATATTCTACGCTCCAAGGTTATACCGCAAGTCAAAGTTTTATGGAGAAACCACGATATTGATGAAATAACTTGGGAGTTAGAATCTGAAATGAAATCAAGGTATCCTTACCTCTTCAACATACCAGGTACGTACCCTAATTTCGAGGGGAAATTTCATAAGAAAGGGAGGTTGTAAGACCCCAACTTTTATAAATAAAGATGAATTTTCTATAAATATCATTTTTCAATATTATGGAGTAAATTTGATATAATGTTATAGTTGTGGGTAATATTTATAAATTTTGCAAAGTACGCAAGTTGTTATATAATATTCAAATTGTCGGGGAATATTCGTTTTAACAGGGAATATTCGTACGATGGCATAATTATTGGTGGACCCCACAACGGAATTATTGTCGGATTGAGAAAACGACAAAAATACTTTATGAAAATAACGGCGAAGTTTTACTGTTAATCGCCAAACACCGGTGTTAAAAAATACGATGTCTGGCGTGGTTGCATAGTAGCACACGGTATTGATTATTGATGCTTACGTGAGAAGTCACTCAGTTTTTCTTATTATTTGGATCCCTATTTACCCGTTTTTCAAAATTATCGGACGAAAGTTATAAAGTATATATATATATATATATATATATATATATTTTGACTTTTGTGTGTGTGTGTTTTCGTATGTGTAGGAGTGTGTGTGTGGTAGTGGGTTTTGGTGGGGGAATTATTATCTAGAGGTGTGTTGTGTTAGTGGGTGGAGGAGTATATTATTGGCAAGTGTGTGATTATATATATATATATATATATATATATATATATATATGTTAGTGGGTTTTGGTGGAAAGAAGCATTATTATTTTATATATATTTATATGATAGTTGGATGTTGATTGGAAAGAAAAGAAGAAGAAAGAATTGGCAGGATTCGGATTGATTTTTCCAAGCTTGAATATTATTGGCCAAATTTTTTTCAATCATGCAGTAGATTTGGCAACTTGTAAATTATGGAGCATTTTAATTGGTCAAGGCTTTTAATGTGGCATGTGTTCATTTTTTTCATTAGCTAACTCTTTGACAAAGATTACTGATGCATTGGATCAGTGGAGCTGTGAATCAGCAACTGATTTCGTCTGAATTCCTACTGTACAGTCCAATAGTATCCTTCAATTCTCCTATAAATAGAAGCTCATTCCTTCATTATTTCTTACGAATTCACTAAAACTCCAGAGAGAGAAATTATAGAGAAACTATAGAAAAGTATTCTGCTACTTCCCTATTCTTATATCCAGTTTCTTTTACGGTAAAGGGTGTTATTTCTTTTGTATTCATGAAGAGAACTTCTGTTATTCCATTATTTATTATTCTCCTAGAATAACCAGTATACGCGGACTACCCTATACTTGGTGACATTCTTCTATTATTCTGTCTTTATTATTATTCTGTTGGAATATCCTGTATGTCCGTTTTACGCCGGACCTGGTTCCATCTTTATTATTACTCTGTTGGAATATCATGTCTGTGTGTTTTACACCGGACCTAATTGTGTCTTTGTTATTATTCTATTGGAATATCCTGTCTGTGTGTTTTACACCGTACCTGGTTCCGTCTTTATTATTCTGTTGGAACATGCTGTCGGTGCAAATTTTACCTGACCCTGTTCCGTTATTATTATTTTGTTGGAATAACCTGTCTGTGCAAAGAACCGTATGCATGGTGATTTCTTTTGTTATTCCATTCTTTATTATACTCAGTTGGTTAAAGTTTTGACTTCTATACTCCATGAAATTAGTAGAATATCATTGATATTTGCGTTTCATCCAGTATCTTTTCATGGAAATATTCTTCTGATCATTCTTGAATTTTACTCTATAAAGCAGTATCATGTTGACAATTTGGATGATTATCGGTTCTTGGACAAAGTAATTCTTGAACTTGTTTTATTGAATTCTTATATCATTGTCATCATCCTCATATTGATATGTTGAAAGTCATCTGTGGCCTGTAGTGCATAGATGGACTTGGTATGATTATGAACAGGGATTATTTTGTATAATCATGACCGTAATGTTACAAATGATGTGATAAA